>CP135554.1:6632302-6666675 GCA_032402905.1 Khaya senegalensis | reverse complement strand
TAATATAATATAAATATTATAATATTATATATAATATAATATATAAATATATTATAATAATATAATACATTATAATAGTATATATATATAATAAAATAATACAATTCCGTACATGTTATAATAAATATAGTATAAATTTTTACTTAATCTATTGTAATCCAATCTAATCTTGTTCTGTTTAATTCATTTAAAATAATCCAGTGCAATATATACTTCCAAATATGTGAGAATTGATTCTTGAGGAAGACTCACCCAAGACAAATGGATTGGTTTTGGCATTAACAATGGTGAGGCTTTAGGAGACTCGCAAGGATTGGAGCTTAGTTATCATTTATTATAAGATAAAATTAGTTGATCAAAACTAAACTTCTGTAATGCTAGGGTCTTGTTGACTTAACTGCAGAATTAGCATTTGTTTTACCACAAGCGTCCATAATTGAAACCTTGCTCTGATACTAATTGATAAGTTAAATTTGAAAATCAGAATATGATTGAGATGCAAGAATTCTAGAGAGTGTTTACTAAAACATTCGATGCCTTTTATTAATTATTCCCGGGCTATTTATAAGCCATGAACCACCCTTTCTGAAAATAGGAAAACAAATAGCACTTCTACCTACTGGAACTTAAACAAAGGCTGGAAATCAGGAACTACTGCAACATGTAAACAATGCTAAACTAATTTGACTCATTGTTCTCTCAAGTCGTTTGACTGGCTCTGCTGGTTGGTTGCGACTCATGGACCTGCTGCCTGGAGTGATACCATGCACCCACACATATTCAGGTACACTGAGCCCAATATCCAATTATCCAGAGGGATATTTGAGCTAAATTGAAAAGGATTTTCCAAATTCTTCAACAAAACACAAACAAAACTTCAAATTCAAAAACAAGACGGAAAAGAAAACGAGCAACTTTTAGTACACAAATATAATCTTCACAAACCAATGACCCCGAAATTCAACATCTTAGGATGGAAAACAACAGATTTCACTAATATAATTGATGGAAAAACACCGGAAAATGCAGGAAAATAACAGCAAATTAAGAAGAAAAAGTACCATGGAAAAGCTATCCCTTATAAAAGAAGTCACCGTCCACTCATTTATCTCCTGCAACCAATCCCAAATTAGCCAAACACTTAAAAAATTCAAATTACAATAATTAATAAAAAAAAAAAAATTACCATTTAAAAAAAGCTAGACAAGCATAGTCATTTATTGGATAAGAGTAACAAGTGTGACAGATACCATCTCCATTGAAAGTGGCCCAGCACAGTGATGACATGGAAGCCCCGGTTTCGAATCTGCTGCTATTTCTTTTGTCTTCGTTTTGTGTTTCTGTGTTCTGTTGTCCGCTAAAACCCTCCATAAGACCTCTCAAGTATCGAGGGCATGCTTGATTTGGCGGAGTAAGGATTTGGAGCGGGAGAAAGTAGAGGAATATGGGGAAACTAAATTGGTAACCTGTAGTTTATTGCCACCACTACATATCAGAAAAAAAAATATCATTACCATAAATTTACTATAGATCTTTTATTATTTTGAAAATAAATAAATAAAAAAAATATTCTAAATTTGCTCTCTTCAAGTAATGGTACGCTTCCCAACTCCCTATTCACCTGAAATACAAATATTATAAATTTAAATATAAATAATGTGAAAATTTAAAGTAAAACGTACAACAATGGTACGTTTTATATTTTATATATTGGAATCTTAGATTAGTCACAATTGTTACACGTTAAAAACATGTTTCTTGAACTTTTGTTGAGATTGTATTTGAAAGCAAAACTAAAAGAATGGGTAGTTATCCCTATTTTTTGCATACATTTTATAGGGATAATGACAGATTCCCCCAATTGTATAGTTTAGTATCCAAACTCTCTCTCTCTTGTGTTGTTACTGTTATAAAATATATATAAATATATATTTAAAGAAAATATGTATTTGAACCTATAAAACTTAAAAAATTTAAGCTCAAATTGCAATTGAAAAAATCTTAAAACAGACATCACAACACACAAATCTGTGCAGGAGTTTGTCTATGTTTCTGTTTATAAATATGATATTTCATGGATATTTCTAATATTATCAAAAATTATTTCTATTTAGACATTTCTAATTCTTACAGTTTTAGTTCCAATTAATAAACGGTCATAAAAAAACATTCTAGTTATGAATTGGGCATGGCACCCATTACAATTTTGAATTTAGTATTATATATTTGTTCTAGTTTTTGTTATTTTTAATGTTAAAAAACGGTTTTTCTTTATGATCTATGGGTCAATGAGTTTTGATGTATTAAGCATATCCGTGTTCATAGAAGCTTTCATTTTCATATTTGTCTTAGTTGTCGGTTCAAGTTTATGCATGCGAAAAGAGCATTAGAGTGGTTTTAGTTTGTGAATATTCAGACAATAATTAAAAAAAATAAAAGAATAATAATAATAATAATAATAATAATAGTAATAATAATAATAATAACAACAACAACAACATTGAGATGCAAAAAAAGAAAAAAAAATTAATGTAATATTTTTCTCCTACAACTCCTCTCCTTCCTCCTTTTATCCAGTACCATCTTCGCTGTATCCTTCTTGTTCAGCAGTGGCACATGGACCAGAAGCTCCTTTTTCCTTTTCTTCTTCTCTAAAATATAATCTTTCAACAAAATAGCCGCGTGCATCCGATGAATGTAAAGACCTTTTCGACTCTTTTTTTAGTTGTTGTGTTTAATTTTTGAGTAAAGTTTGATTCGGATGAGGAAAAGATTTAAGTTGTTCATATGTTTTAGTTGGGCAACATTGTTAATACTAGTTAGAATATTATGATCAGTTATATAATTAATGTTTTATTTTGTTTTACATCATTATTGAATATAATAAATTTAAAATTTTACTAAATTTAACGTTCTTACCATATGTGCTCTCATAAAGCGTAAAATTAAATATTTAAAAATTAAAAAAAATATATAGATAAAAAATTATTAAAAAAAAAATTAATAATATATTAAAACTATTTTATAATAACTAAAATTTTAATAAACATCTATTTTTACTTAAAAATTAATGCTTAATAATCATTATCTCAGCTCACTTGAAAGGCTACAAGAGAGCCCTAAGTCCTAAAAAAAAAATTATAAATTGGTCTATAAAATATTTATATTATAACATCTGTCAAGATAATGGCAACAAAGATATATGCAGTGGAATACATGCATGCAATCAATAGTTTTGACAATGTTCCATTCACATTCATCCATTCACATTTATTTCTCACAAACAGAAACGGAATGACAACTTTTTGATGCAAATATATACACACATCTTTTGAACTTAAAAGGAACGGTTGGAAGAGCTGGGGAATGCAGCAAATTAAAAAAAAAAAAAAAATCATCAAAAGGTGCAGAAAAAGCAAGAGAGCCTGCCTTCCTGCCTGCCAATATAGCTATAGTTTGAGAGAACAACCTAGTATTAAATTTGATGCATCCTAGTGAACAAGTTGGGTTTGCCAGCAAATGAGAAGATGGAGGAGAATATATGCATGAAATAGACAGGACAAGATAAGACAAGCCTAGTTGACTCTCTCTCTCTCTCTCTCTCTCTCTCTCTCTCTTTTAATCTTTTCAAAGAGAATGTCCCAAGTTTCACAAAAGAAAAGGTACCCATTAAATATTGTATGTTAGTTGTTGTCGATCAAAGGAACCATTTTTGGAATTTAAACGTGAAATGAATGGTGTTGGAAAGAGTCTTTGTCTTTGGTAATTAAGCTTGTAAGTTACTACGTACAAAAGTTGAGGATATATCTATCTTCGGCCACTAAGTTGACTGACATAACATGGATTGGAATCTCTAAAGTTGTAATCTTCTCTTTGCATAGTTTGAACGCGTAGTAGGTTCTCTATATGCTTCATATTTTTGTTGGATATTCTTTTATGGTTTGATGTTGCAGAGGAAAGATCACAGATCATTGTGTGTTTAGGTGTTGTCTAGAATTCGCAACGACCCAATTGCAAGAGCGGAGCTCTACCAACTGAGCTATATCCCCCAGAGCCAACTGGAGCATGCGTGAAGGATTCCAATGAGTTATCACACCGAAATTACACAAACCCTGTAATAACTGCTAAGACATTATATAACCCTAATCCTGAAGCTAAGTGGAAATTAGAATTTGGCTTGCTTGTAGCTGTGTAGAATAAGAACAAATGGATGGTTTTGAGAGCAAATAATTCTGTAAGAATATATAATAAATATTCCATGAATAACAAATTTTCTGAGATCGATTATGCAAAAATTTGCAAAAAGGCATGCATGCATGCAATCGTCGTTGATTGGATAGGGAACAAGGAATTAGAACAAATTATATATTGATTACCAACAAATTGTAATATCATACTTTTTGGTTGCAATTAAGAATTAAGATTAAAAAATCAACAATATTTTTATTAAATTTATGGAACATAATCGAAGTTGCAAGTTGTTTTGCAAACTATTGGAATTGCAAGTGACTTCTAGACTTTCATGGGTTCCATTTACATTTGATTTGCCATTAGTTAGAACCTTGAAATCTATAATTTTTAATGAAAATATGATATTTCTTTTTTCTTCTTCTTGTGAATTCTTAGAGAATGGTTTATTAATAATCAATATATATATATATATATATATATAAATGGGTAAAATTAAAGAGGGTTTCGGTAGCTTTAAAAAATATATAAATTAAATATAAAAAACCCAATACAAATAATCAAACCTCATATAAAAACCAAGATAAGAAGCTAAATATATATATATATATATATAGAAATTAAAAATATTTTGTAGAGGAAATACTATGAGATTTAAAACTTTTATATATAAATTAGGTGAATAAGGATAAGTAATTTTAGTTAAAAAATTATAATAGCTCAAAATGGATAATATCACAAATATCTATGTATGGGTATAATTTGCAACTTTACTTATGCTTTTCAAACTCGCATTTTTTATCTCATCAAATCTCTATTTTAGGTGTTGATCACCAAATTTTAAATATAAGATAAAGGTTTGATAAGATAAAAGTGGGGGACTAATTGCTAAATATCATCACTTTCTGCAACTTTTAGATGCTCTCAGTTTTAATGACTTGGGACGTACATCAGTCATTTTGCTTTGAGGACAACTGAGCTAAAAATAAGTAATTCACATATTGTGACTATTACTAATATTTTGTACTAACAATAGACATGAAATCTTGCACCCAAGTTTGACACATCAATCCTCATTAATTCTTCTTCTATAGGTCTCTCTTCTCCCATATATACCCAACAGTGGAAAATGATATCTAGGCCAACAAATTGTTCAAACATCATCACTTGTACCCTATTAGCCAATGGTAAAAAAGAATAATTATATATATATATGTATACGTATTTCACAAAATAACTTGAGCAGCAATCTCTAAACATGGCAAATATTCTCAAAAAGTTGTCCAAGTTATGGCCACACAGAAGTTGTAATCATGAATAATACCGAAGGGCATCCTACTATGTTAGCTAAAAAGGAAAAGCTGAGAAGAAGAACCCATTTTTTGTGGTGTTGGGTAGTAAGGAATAAACAAATTCTTGACTTGAGAATATGACTCATTGGCTTTAGATTGAGTTAAGATTCTTACATTCTAATTCCCACATGGAACTTCCCTTTATACCTTTTTTGCTTCAATTTTCTTCTCTCTTTCTCTCTCTCTGCTAAAATGTTTTTCGCAAGGAATAACATTCCGTGGTCATTTCTCACTTGTTGCAACAAACCAATGGTATCATATGTGGTCAACAATTCCCCTCTAGTAGATATCTTACACGTGTTCTCGCTTATGATTGACTAGTCTTTAATTTTAATATGATTCTCTTATAAATCAAGTGTTTCTCTTTTCATTGCTTCTTGTAACGTTCTCAAAAGTTAAAGTTACACACACACATTAAGATGGAATCCCTAAAAGGAAAGGGAAGTACAAGGAAGAACAAAAATTCTTGCCCTCAAACCTGAAGGGAGAATAAGATCAATAGTGAGAGGAGGGAGGTAATAGCTGTTAGAGAACAAAGAACATTAAAAACAAATAAAAATTAAAAATGAAGCTAACTATTGCATTGTACTATACAAACTCAAGCATGCATAAGATATATACACACACATAGAGAGAGGGGAAGGTGGGGGTGGGGGTGGTGTGGACGCGGCATACACGTACACACATGTTCTAAACGGATATTTTGGCAACATCAAAAAAAGATTATTAATACTTTACGTGTATCATTATTGGAATGATCATTGTGTTAAAAGTTTTTAAAGGGACATGAATTGGAAGTGTTCAGCACTATGTTTATTCTATTCATTGTCGAACATATAGTATATAATTTTATCTCCAACAAGATTTGTTAGAGTTAATATAGGAAATAACTTATTATGTCTTAGTCTTATTACCGTAGAATTTCCTCTTACAGTAGTATTAGTATTTCTAGTTTATTTTAGTTTCTGTTTTACTTCTGTACAAGGGCAAGGGTTATATACTTATTTTCATTCATCAAATACAAGGCCTCTCTTATTAGTCCCAATTTTTCTTTATATAGGGAATCGCGTTCATGGGCATGTCAATATTGTCCTCTCTGATTAATAGTGCGTAACATGTAATGTATTCATTTTTATTTTCATGTTTATATTATTATTAAATAAAATTGTGCAATACAATAACATAAACTAAAAGAATCTACCATACAAATAATTTATTAACACTAAATATAGTCATTTTAAATAAAACACACTGGGCATGACACAATTGTAAGACGGACCCCTCAAAAATTCAATTTTAAATAATGACAATTACGATAAAAATGCTTGATGAGTACTCGAATCCTTACTTCAATTGCTTTGTTTTGCATGCTTCACAGTTCAAATTGTTGTTTGATTAATTTAAAATCATAGTCGAAACGAGTTCACCGGATATCTACGGAGATCAAAACAATGTCTATGATGTCCAAATAAGAGCTTTGATCAAAAGATGACCGATCAACTCCATCAATCAGCCGTGGTGGTGGAGCGAAAAGTCCAAAAATTCGATGAATGGTCCTAGCGTATCTTCAATTTCACGTATTTACTGACGCGATGCAATTCACAAGTGATAGCTGACATGGATTGTTGTGCTCATGCGTGCATGCATATGGAGGAAAGAGTGAGTATTGTAATATGTGTAACTTGAAAGCTACTCAAATGGTGCCTCGCTTTGGCAATTTATTCCCATCAACATGCCAGCAAACTATACAGGAATTTTCGTTTTACTGCTTTACTACCCAAAGACTTTGATAGATTCTCTCAGAAGACTGTAAATACAATATCCTGACTAATTATGATCAAGTGATCTTTCCAAAAGGTGAATTGGGACTACAATGGTAAGACATTGTTTGAGGAATAGGAATTTCTTGTTTTTTTAAAAAAAAAAAATTGCAGGCTTTAGAAATCTCGAGTTCTAATTTATTTATTTATTTGTAATTTAGCAACACTTGTTCAAAGCACTCAGTTTAATGGGTATCAGGAGATGTCCTCATTTGTTAATATATAGTTTTTTTTTTTGTTTCTGTCGTATACATGGGTTTAATGAATTTTGACAGATTTGGTTTCCATAACTTAATATACGAATTTATTCTGCACTAGCTAGCTAGCTGTTGATCATCTTATAGATATTATTCTTTGTATTTTAAATAGGTATAGTATAATTCCTGATTATCATCACCAAAACCAAATCCTGCATGCATTGCAATGCTTTATATGGTCAAACCAGCATAAGCATAATGAACTGGGAGTTGACACAGAGCCTCATAGATGAAGCTAGCTTATGGAACGCAATTACTGATAAACATATCACAAACCAGTGAACATTAGGTTAGCACCGTAGCAGCAACTTTAGTTATAGGAATGATGCCATATTCCGGACCGCGTCTGCCCTGGAGGGATAAAGGAAGAGAAATACTTCATGTATGGTGTGCATATATATCCTGTATGCATGAAAATTAGAGGAGAATTTTTAATATGCATGGGCTCAGTATTGGAAAATGGTGACTTAGAGAAAGAGATGCCCTCTAGCCTCTAGAAACCTTGTTAATTAAACAAGTGAATGAATAAAATATAAAGAAAAAAGGTAATCAACACACACAAACACACACACAAAGATACATAGTAAGAAGACTAGACAGATACAATAGAATCTGCAAATCCAACAAATTAAAGGGGCATCCGTCAAGAACCAGCCAGAAGTCAGTCATCTTCCCGGGACTTTGTAATGTCTTTCATTGATAAAAAAAAAAAAGAAATTGCAAGCATAGAAGCAAGTACAATTATTTTATTTTCTTTCTTTTTCTTTAATTTCTTTATTCTTTTTTATCAGGTCCCAGCAGCATGCTTAGGATTCGCCGGTGAGGGGCCGGCTGTCTTATGCCAACTGAAGAATGAAATAGTTTTGGGTCCCTCTTCAATTCCCCTTACGTGTTTTGGATATGAATAAGTACCAAACTTATTGACAGAGACAAAACAGAATGAATTCCATATTCCATTCCTTGCCTCCTGACAATCTCCAAGAAAGAGCATCATTCCCTTTCCCACCATTTTATTTAATTTCTTTTTAATTTTCTTGTATGTATCTAATTCCAAAGTTCCCAGACGTTTCAGTCAACAGAATCTTCCTCTTAACATTCTCCAATTATAACCAGTTAAAAATCTTCATTTCGCGTCCCTATCTGCAAGCTTTAATGTAAGATAACATTCATATAAAACCTTATTTACAATATGATCATTAGTTTTCACAATGTACATTGACAACTAAAAAGAAACTCCAATAACAAGGAGATGGACACAGAAATATGAGTTCTAAGAATCTTCCTTGAAGGTGAGAGGGCGCCGGGGTGAGAGCTTTGAAGGGTCTCTAGACAAGATAGATAGTGGATTCCCCTCATCCAAGTCAGAAAAATTCCTCTATAAAATCCTGGGAATAAGATTCTTGCCTTTGCCAGAAAGACGAATACGAATGCAGACAACAAAAAATACTTTGGTGGGATCAATTCTGGTACCTAATGCAAGGTCTGAGGTGTTCCAGAAAAGTTCTTGTAGTGCACAGGTTTTTAATTGGGTTTAGTTCTATCTGAGAATGGAAAGCGGAGTTTTGAAGTTCAGGTCCCACTACTATCAAAGTAGGAAGGACAATATCTCTTTTCAAGTCGCTGTGAATATATTATATTGGATTGGATTGGATCGAGTGTCCTATCATTTTGTTCAAGATTCTATGCCTTCCCAGCCGCCCCCACCCCACTCTAGTTTTGCTTTATAAATCCAGCCTTCCACATATCTTTAGCCTGTGAGAATTGGCAGAGTGAGATATGGGAGATAATAAGTAACAGCAAGTGCAGAAAGTTTATTTTTATATACTCAAGGCTTGTGATTGTACCTGAAGAATATATAACAAAGTTAAGTTACACGTTTCAGGAGGCTGCAGATTGAATCAGGAGAAATAACAACTCTTGTCAGGTAAAGATACATCTGATCTTGACCACAATTATTTGGTATTTGTTAGTGCCTTCCAGGACAAGTAATCTCACTTGAGTTTTATCAATGAAAGACAGAAGATGTACCATAACCACCAACATCAAGGAAAGAGCATCCACCATTCTTCAAGAATGCCTATGCCTACTGAAAGGCATTTGTTCCTGCAAGGGGGGAATGGTCCTGGAGATTCTGGTCTTGTCCTCTCAACCGATGCAAAGCCGAGACTAAAATGGACACCTGATCTTCACGAGCGGTTCATTGAAGCTGTCAATCAGCTTGGAGGAGCAGACAGTGAGTATATTACAAAGTATCAAACAATTATTGCTTCAAATGTATAAATGAATGCTGCTAATTCGAATATCTCTTTTGTAATGTCTCAGAGGCTACTCCAAAAACTGTTATGAAGCTTATGAAGATCCCGGGACTTACCTTGTACCACCTTAAGAGTCATCTTCAGGTAAATTTTCAAATGTAAAATCAAATTCATGTTCTAGTTGTGGTCGATAGAAATCGGAAGTTGTCTGAACACTAAGAAAAGCAAATATGCAGAAAACTAGCAAGGGATTCATGTTCATTTCTCGGTTTTCAATTATGTTCGTGGGTTATGGTGCGAGTCCTGTTAATTTTATAGCAGATACATAGTAAATTACTGATTTGTTGTAACTTCTTGGCCAACAGAAGTACAGGCTCAGCAAGAATCTCCATGGACAAGCAAATAATGGAAACAACAAAATTGGTAAGAGGGCAATGTCTCAAAAATTCATTTACTATAGTTCCAAATTAAGTAAAATTAAAATTGCAATGCAATTTTTCTCTGCGAAAGCACATACTGGATCAGACGAATGAAATTTTAGTCATCTGGTGCAGGTCCAGTTGCTGTGGCTGGAGAAAGAATGCCTGAAGCAAATACAACTCACGTGAACAGTCTAAGCATTGGATCCCAACCAAACAAGTAAGAAAATTCATTTATTTATTTGGTTTATCGTTTAAAGTTATGTTATTATTATGTTGTGATGCTAACAAGGATAATTTTGTAACCAGAAGCTTGCATATAAGCGAAACAATACAGATGCAAATCGAAGTGCAGAGAAGGTTACATGAACAGCTTGAGGTACAGGTTACTTTCTGAACTTTGAAACTGAGAGTGTTTTTGAGGACTATTCTCGAAAATACATCTTCAGATGCACTCTGATGACTTGCTTTGGACAAATTTAACCAGGTTCAGCGACATTTACAGCTGCGCATTGAAGCTCAAGGGAAATATCTCCAGGCAGTGCTGGAGAAAGCACAGGAGACTCTTGGACGACAGAACTTAGGAACGACAGGACTGGAAGCTGCCAAAGTTCAACTCTCCGAACTTGTTTCCAAAGTTTCAACTCAATGCCTAAACTCGAAATTTTCAGACCTCAAAGAACTCCAGGGTTTCTTTCCTCAGCAACCACCAGCAAACCAGCCCACAGATTGTTCAATGGACAGCTGCTTAACATCCTGTGAAGGGTCTCAAAAAGATCAAGAAATACACAATTGTGGGATTGGCTTAAGACCTTTCCATGGAACTATGACACTAGATCCAAAAGAGATTGTCGAAGAGCCTATGCTTCAGCAATCAGAACTCAGGTGGTGTGAAGATCTAAAAGAGAGCAAATTTCTTTCCTCAATAGGCAAGGATAGAAACCCTGGTGATCCATCAATTGGGGTCGGACTCCTGGGTGAAAAGGGCAATGGCAGTGGCAGTTTTCCTGAAGGAAGATTCAAAAGAAGGAATGAGGATGAACCTTTCGTGGAACAAACCAGAAAGAAACCTGAGTCAGCCGAATTAGAGAAGGAAAAACTTTCGCAGGGCTATAGACTGCCATACTTTTCGACAAAGCTGGACCTGAATACACATGATCATGAAAATGATGCTGCTGCAAGCTGCAAACAATTCGATCTGAATGGTTTCGGCTGGAACTGAATGAGAGGAATTTCTGTAAAAAGACAAGTTCCAGGAAACATCCACAAGATTCTCAGTTGCAGAAGTGGAAGAGTAAAATCGGCATGGAATCCCATTTCTCTTACGTTCAGTCCATGCCGGCAGTCGGGGAACAACCCATTCAATCAAAATGAATTAAGTTGCAGCAGCAAATGGTATATCAGTTATATGGCTAGACGAAAAAGATATTCCCAAGCAAGCATAATGTAATTTTCTTCTATCTCTGTAAGAATTCATGGATTACAAGCCTCAACCTTACAGCGAGTGATTGTTTACATTTTTCTATTATGATTTTAATGAATTTGTTTGTAGTTTTTATACTTGTAACTTTATTTTTAATAACATAGTACTTGAGATATTTTCACTGTTGTTAATTTTAGCCTATGTTAGTAGTGAATTATAAGTCACAATTCCTAAATCTTGAACCAGGGTTCAGCTCTAAGCTACTTGGTTTCAAGAATCAATTTATCAAGAATCAATTTAACTTTTCATAAACATAATAATAGTAATTTTTTCACTAGAAAATTAAAAAAAGAAAAAAGAAAAAACCATAAACCGATCTAGCATAGGCAAAAGCAACAATATGTATTTTATGGAGTATATCAAATACTTGTAACTGAACTCTAGCTTTGTAAAGTCTTGAATAATATAATAAATTATTTTAAACTTTATTATTTAATTAATGAATGATATGTAATTTGCAACAAAAATAACTTTGAATAATACTTAAGAAGTATAATATGACTTTTTTTATTATTTAATATAAGATAATCACAACTATTAATAATAATTTAATTTTTTTAAATTACATAAATATGTTTAATTTAAAAACTTTATGTGACTATATCAATTTAATATGAAAAATATTTATAATATTCTCATTGTCACTTAAAAATAATTAGCTTTGGCCATTATGATAGGTGCTTATATTTGTGTAGTGTTAAATAAAGATATAACATATTTTAGACTAACTCAAACTTAGCATAAATAATAATTGTATCAAAAATTAAAAATACTAACTTGAAATGATTATTATTCGCTTAATACTTCTTTTATATATTTTAATATGTTTTTTAAGATATTTATAATACTACCTACTCAAATACTAATAAATTTTTTTTATAAGTATAATTAAATATATTTTTAAAACATAATAAATATAATTAAATATATTTTAGAATAAAAAAATATAAAATAAATATATTAAATAATAAATGAGTTAACATGATATAATTACTCGGTTAATTATATATATGTTTATGTATCAAAAACTCTAAACTTAAATCAGATACAACTTTTAATCGTATTATATTTGTATCACCATTAAATATTTGTCTCATTTTCTTCTCCATCAAACTCGTTTATTCGTATCGAATTTATGTCATGACCTAAATTGTCACCCTTAAAAATAGTCAAGTATTATTAAGACATATTAATTAATTCATCTCGTCTAAGACATATTAATGTAATTATATTTTAAGTGAACATGTTTTCACAAACAATGAAATTTAGGATCATAAACCTATTTAATTTTTTCTCAAGAAATTCTTAGTTATTTTAAATTATGTCATAAAACAATACTATTTCAAATGGACTAATGTTAAAGTCTTAACTTGGAGACATGCAACATCTAGGAGGTTTTAACCTTAACTCTTGGATAGTAGGTGTGTAAAAGAGCTTAGAGGCAAATACTCTTTTAATGAATTGAGATGAGGACACAAAATATAAGCATGACAGATTGTGCATGGGCTTCAATAACATAGTAGTCTCATGTGATCATAATGTTAGCAAATAGACTTTCCAACATACACCCAATGGAATAGTAACATGGCATATAGCGAAAAAGGTACAAACAATAAAGATAGTAAATGTTGGACTATATAAAGGGTGGATATTAAAAAAGAGGTCGATGAGATAAAATGAGAGTCCTGGATTACTTCTTCAACAAATATTTAGATATGGTCAAACTACGAGATGGTGACTTATGAATGGAACATTAGTCCTTAATAATTAGGGTGTTGGTTGTGTCTTGTATCTATAAATTGAGTAGTGTAGAATTTTAAAAATCACAAGTGGATTCAGATAAATTTAGTGAAATGATCTTTGAGAACACTAGAATTATATTCCTTTCTTAAGGAGCAATAAGAAAAGGTTTTATTTTTCAAATTTATTGTATGATTTCATTTGTGTGAAAGAAAAAAAAAAAAAGAAGGAAACTTCAACATGGCAAAATATTTAATGTTGTTGTATAATAAAAAATTCCCATGATAATTCGATATCAAAGCCTAATTGAGCTCATCAAAACCTTTTTTATCACTTTCTTAGCACAACAATATTTAGGAAGACATTGAAGAATAGAGTGGCATAGTTGGAGAGAATCGTTGGTCCAAGCCAATACATGTAAAACTATTGGCAGTTCAAGTGAAACTCAATGCTGTCAAGATCATCAATTTTTTGTAGCAATTGAGTAGTTTTGCAAAAAGGTTTTTGGAGAAACTCAAGGCAAACATAAAAGATGTGGCTTCATTGGCGAAAGCACTAAAGAACATTTTTTCTCTTAAAAGAAAATTTTGATTGTTAAAACATGCATTTAACAATATCCCAACTTAGGTAAAGGCAAGTCAATCAAAGATCAAAGTGTAGAAGTCAAAGAGTTTTAATGGCTTTAAAAACACAAAGCAGTTAAAAAATTTTCTTTGGGATATAAAGTAATATATTAAAGTAAATCATATACTATGGCTGAGCAAGTGACCATTACTAACATGTATTCGTAAGGAAGTGTAAAGCTATAGTGGCATACTCGACTATAAGAGGAGGTAAATTTAATGTGCCCACTTATCGAAACATGTGATTCATTCAAACAAAAATTGAAAGCTCAATTCTTGCCTTACAATGTAAGTGATCTATAAGGAAATAGGTTAAAAGACTCAGGTTCTCAAAATCAATATAAGAGTATATGCAAGAATTCAATTCACTGACATTGGATATCAAAAACATGTTAGATGAAGACAAGTTTTTCAATTTTATCTCCACATCACAACCATGGGTGCAAACAAAATTGCAAAGGCAAACAATGAGACACTTGCCTAGTGCTATTGCCATAAAAAAAAATAACTTGGTATATTACAAATGCAGTATCACTTCTCTTACCAAATAGAGCTATATTAAGGGCCAAAGGAAAAAAGGTTAGTTCATCAAAAGGTGATAGTCAAAGGAAGAGCATTAAGGAATCTAACCGAAGTAAATCACTAAGAAAGTAAGAAAGGAAAGTTTTGGTATGCTTAACTTAGGATAGTCTTTATTGAGCTAAAGAATGCCCGAAACACAACAAGCTTAATGCCATAATAACTAAAAATGAGACACTAAGAGCTAACGAAAGCATACTAAAGTTTAACTCTTTACAATAGCAACGATGTAATGTATTATAGATAGACAACTCTTATTAAGGTATGATGTACACAATGGTTGAGGTAAATGGAAAAAAGATTTGAGTGATAATGGACATAAATGTTACCAACAGCATCCTTACAATATTAGAGGTGAAAGGTTAAGATTATAAGTTGAAGGTTTTTTGTTTGTTATACGAGCTGTAAATTTATCTAATATAGTTGTGTAAGGCATAGCCATAAGTGATGACTCAGCTTAACTAGTATAATATTATCTATTTTGATGACTTGGGATGGAATAACAGACTTAATTTTAGTCTATCACTATTTTATTCTTGGCATTCAAGATTTTATTCCTAAGCGCAAAAAACCTTATTTAAGTATCAAAGTACGCAGTGACATGATATTGTTCTCTTTGGAAACTAGATCCTATTACTTCAAGGTTTCTTGACATAAACCCAATCTTCGTTCACCTAAGAGACCTAATACTAGTTAAAGAGGTAGATTACTTATAAAGCAAAATCTAGTATCATAGATCAATTCTTTCGTACGACCTTAAAAACATAACTTAAAACAATTGGTACTAAGTTAACTTTACTTCACTTAAATTCTGAAATAGAAAATAAACATAAAAAAGAGATGAAGAGAATATAAGAGCTTTAAAGAGAGTTTTGCATTAAATGTTTATATGATTTAGTTAAATAAGGCTTTCATTATTTATAAAAAAATATGTGTACAATGAATATAATTCTTAACATTAAGAGATTTTAACATGCATAGATGATTCTTTTTATAAACTCACAATCTCTTCATAATGGTCAAGATGCTTGCCCTATTTACATGATATTTTAATTAAAGTATATCTTCTCGATGTTAAACCAATTATAACTCATAACATTAAAAAAAACTTAAGCAAGACATTTTCCTTAACTTAATCAAGAGACACCCTTATTGTATCTTTACTTATGGTCTCAAACCTTATTGTCAAATTGTCACAAAGTTATCTCAAGTTTTCAACTTGTTTTCCTATCAGGTAATTTTTTCAACTTGACAAAGTATTTATGATTTAGTGGATAGTGGCTTGTTTAAACTATTTGGTCATCAAGGATGATATTTGTTTTCTTATCAAAAGTCATCTTAACACTCGAAAGTACTTACTTTAGCTCATTACACTTAATGTAATCTATATCTTTATGGTAAGGTCTCAAACAACTTACATGGAACACGAAATGTAGTCTGAGTATGAGGCTTTTCATGAGGTCAAGCACTTGCCATTAACCCAAAAGACTAGCCAATTATGTAGTATTACCCACTCACCTTTATAAACCCAATACTAACTAATGTAAGACAAGACATTTTTTCATTAACAAAATCACATAATGCTCTTGTCATGACCAAAATCATCTATCATAAACTTAACTAACCTATATTGCCCATCCTCATGTCCTTCAGGGACCCACATCTCATACGGCAATTCTTTATTACAACACAAAATGTAGATGTTTAGGGCCTCATATACTGCTTAAAATTTGGGTATATTTTAATACCATTTGTTAAAGGCCGAGAATTTACCATTAACCCAAAAGATTAATGCATTAGGTAGTGCTACCTATTCATCCTTATAAACTCAAGATCGGCCTATGTTTTATTTGATTTGAAAGGTGACACTAAGCTCATTCCCAATTAATGTGGGATTTTACAATTCACTTTCTTTATGGCCCAACATCTTCGTCAGTACATTTTCTATTAAATGAGTTAATTTTAATATCATTTGTTATAATTTAACTCAATTAGTATAATATTATCCATTTTGGTGACTCGGGATAGCACAACGGATCTAATTTTAACCCCTCATAATTTTATTTTTAGCATCTAAGATTAAGTTGCTAAAGAGAACAATATCATACTGTTGCATATTTTAATACCTAGATGAGATTTTTTGGGACCCAAATATCAAAATACAAAATGACATGATATTGTCCTTTTTGACAACTTAATTTTGGTTATGAGGAACAAAATAATGAGAGGCTAAAATTAGGCTAGTTGTGCCATCTTAAGCCACCAAAATGAACAATATCATACTAGTTGATCTGAGTTATCACACATAAGTTTTCTAATGATGGGTAATTGAAAAAAGAAAGTTTTATTCTCTATATCATGTTCAAGGACTTTAATTAATAATAGGGATAAAATTTCTTGTGAAATCTATGATATTTACGATGCTACAAATACAAAGTTTGTTGCTTACGACTAAAAAACCCTAAGCTCATGTCGTGTAAATGTTTAAACAATGGAAGAACTGAACCATCACTTTGAATAATCATTCAATGTAAGAAAAGAACAAAAAATAGAAAATGTCTTATATAGTAATACTTATGCAAATCATGCCGAATTAGGTTTTGAAGGTACCTAATAAGTATACTACTTACTAAATGAGTTTGCAAGTATCATAACACCTAAGCTTCTAAAAAAGTTACCCAATTAATATACAGTTGATCACTATATTAAATTGGAACATGTTATAAAATCTTGCACAAGTTTCTTATTAAATGTTACTTTTGGATTTAATAGAGTTATGAAGGTAACTAAAAAATTGCTAGAAACTAGTTATATCCCACCTTTAAAAGCTCTATACGATGCACCAATATTCTTTTAGAGGAAGTAAAATGGATTGCTACAAATGTGCATAGAGTATTATGCACTACACAAAGTAAAGTTAAAAAATGAGTACTTAATCCCCAATGTTATTGACTTATTTTTACTAATTAGGTGGCGTATCTTACTTCACAAAACTTAACATACAAGCAAATTACTAGCAAGTGAGAATTATCGAAGAAAATGAGGAAAAAATAGTATATGTGTCTTAAAACAATTCATATAATTTTTGATAATGTCATTCAAACTTACTAACACTTTAATAATGTGTCATAATCTTATGAATGGTGTACTCTACGAGTTTGTAAACTAGTTTATGGACTTCTATCAAATAATATTGTGGCATATAATGAGGTATACTATGATCATCTTAAGTATTTGAGAAAAGCATTCTCAAAGTTGTGAAAGCATAAGTTGTTGGCCCAAAAAAAAATGGCGAGTCTTATCGTCTATAACTAATGTTTGTGGGGTATTAGGCGAGCCATGGAAAGATTCGTATAGATAAAAAGAAAGTTAAGGAGATTCTTGATTGGACTACATTGTAAAAGGTACCTAAAATGCATTCTTTTTTAAGTTTGGCAAAATACTATAAAAAGTTTATTAAGGGTTACTCAAAGAGAATAAGTGCATTTATTAACTTATTACAAAAAGATTAAAAATGGGAATGAACCTAGACATGTCAAGAAGTATTTGAGGATAACAAAAAGATGGTGTATTCTAACACAATATTAAAACTACCAAACTTTAAAAAAATACCTTTTAAAGTACGCACAAATGCATCGTACATGGCCATTATAAGTGATGTTATAAAGAAGGAAATTCTATCTCTTTCTAAAGTCAAAAGTTGAACGATGCCAAGTAGAGCTATACCACCTATGAAAAGAGATGACAATAGTGACTTATTGTTTGACGACATTAAGCCACATTACCTTATCCACGTTTTATAGTAGTGATAAATAATGTGGCTAACATTTATTTCAAGTCATACAAAAGTTATCTTAAAAACAAGTAAGGTGGCAAAAATTCCTTGCTGAGTTCTATTTTACATGTGCATGCAAGTTAGAGAGGCAAAATCAAGTTATGAATGCTCTTAGCCAAAAAGGAAATAGAGGATTATATGGCAATCTTAATTTTTATATATTTGAATTTTCTTAATAAAATGAGACAATTTGTTAAAGAAGATACAACTCTTCGAAAGGAGACTATAAAGAGACTTGTGTTAAGATTTTACGTGAAGAATGATCAAATGTATACATATAGTGGAAGATTGTATGTTCTTGATGATAGAAACCTTAAAAAGTTATTGCTATAAGAGATACATGATCATCAATTAGCCAAACATCTAAAAATCAAACACATGGTGGTGTTGTTTGAACGTTCATATTATTAGCCTAACATGAAAAAAGATGTATAAATATATGTCAACATATGTCTAATATACCAACTAGACAAAACATAGATGCAAAGATTCGTAAGTTTGTTACAGCCATTGCTAAATCAAAAGAGACCATAACAGTTGTAACACATGGCCCATTAAAAAAACAAAAATATTTGAGCCCAAAAATTTTAAAAAGAGTTTGGCCCATTTTCTTAGTATAAAATAAAAGGAAGAATGTAAAAATTTGAAAAAATCATTAAAACTCACAAAAAGAAAAAAAGAAATGAAATGAAATGAAATGAGAGAAAGAGAAGAAGAAGAGAAAAGGAAAAAGAGAGAAGAATAAGAAGAATAATAGGGAGAGAAATAAGAGATTAAAGGTAAGATTTCCCTTTATTCCTTATCCTGAAATGAAAATTGTTTATTTTAATAGAGAAATTATTGAAAAATTAGAGAAAATAGATAAATTTTTGTTTTAGTAGCTTAATAGTTAAAATAATTACTATTTTAAGTTCTTGAACTCTAAATTCATAAACTTTGGATATAATTTGATAATTTAATCAAAAGATTTTTTGAGAATTATTGAAAAATTAGATGAAAAATTGTAGAATTTGATTGAGGGTGAAAATACAGAGATTATAAAAATTTTGTTCAATTTTATAAATTTGAAATTTTATATGTGAATAGCTAAAAATTTTAGTCACAATAGAAATTCTTATAACTTTAGAGTAAGATGGTAATTTCTAACAATTTTAATTATTAGTATTTTTGTAATTATTTATATTTTAAGAAGTAATTTTGTAATTAATCATATTATATGGACTTTTTTTGTAATTTACCATTATTAATAATACTTACATTAAAAATTCAAAATTTTAGAATTTTTAGACTGAACCTTAGTTTGATTTACAGTCGGAAACTTATTTATACTTTATTATGAGCAGTATAAGTTATTAATTTATTTAAATAATTATGTATTGATTTTAAAAGAATTATTAAGTAATGGTCAAGAAAAGAGAGAGGCCAAAGCAGTTATAAAATTACCAACGTATTTTGATTCAAATAGGTATTTCACATATAATTGAGCATTTTGATATTTTAAAAAACTAAAAAAATAAAGTTTTATATTAAATTTTTATTAAAAAAAATTTTAATTACATGAATACTACTCTACTTTGTTTTATATAAATTTTTTGAAGAATTTTAGCAATATTATTATTATTAAATTATGCTTCCGATATTTGAAATGTTGTAAAATGGCATGAATAAATAATTTTATTATTACTATATGTGTAAATTATGAAATGGTGTATGGCCTTTTGTTTAGTACCGATTACTATAGATTTGATTTCAAACTTAAGATGAAAGTTCATAAATTTAAAATTATAGGTGACGGTTCTTAGGTATAAAACCCCTAAAATACGTAAGTTATATATTTTTTGGACAGCAGTCTCTGAAAATAATGTCTAAAACTATGCATTACACATAATAATAATTAAATTGAATTGTTGTCGTATTATCATTATTTATACTTATTTCTATTTATTTACGTTATTTATAACTTATTTAATTGAAAGCAGAATTTTTATTAAATTTACTTGAAACATCCCAGTTATATGTGAATATCTACGAGGCATTAACTCACACATATTTTTTAGATTCTTTTGAAATAATAGGAGATAAGTGAATCTAAAGAAACCTTACTCCTTTTTTTAGATATATTTTTTCTTTTTTTAGATATATTTTTTCTTTTTTTAGATATATTTTAAAAAGTTACTTTACTGTATATATCGTATTTGTTAGAATTTTGTAAAAAGACTGTTCATATTTAATTAAATAAATATATTAAGTTTTGATGTGATATTTTGTGTTGTAGTAGTAATTTAAAATTTTATGAGAGATATTAAGAATGTTGTAGAATTTTTATACTTATAAATCTATATTGATATTGTCCTTATATAATGGAAACTCTGCCAAAATATTCAAAATCTCATACTTTCATTTTAAATTATTTTTTTAAACCCTAATTCATGAACCCTGGTTTAAGGGGCGTGACAATAATGGTGTTAATGGATTTTATTTTAAACATAATAAAGGCAGGTGAGTACAAATCGATCCCAATAGTTGTAGATTAATTCTCAAAGTATACAGGGTTTATATTAACATCTCATGCTTGCAGCAATGATATAGTAGTAGAGTTTTACTACAAGCATGTTGTAAAATACTTTGGCATACTATAAAACATTGTAAGCAATAGAAACATAAATTTTACAAGTAGATTTTGAATAACGTTATTCAATTTGATTGGGAAAGAATTGAAGTTTTTAAATCATCCTTAGATTAATAAGCAAATACAAAGGGTGAATGCACTACTCGATGATTACTTGTGGTATTATTTGCCAACAAGTTAGACAAAGCAAGTAAAGTTATTTGATGTAACACCATTTTGCTACAATATGCACCATTTCTCAGCAATAATAATGAGTCCAGCAAAATTAATGATGATTTAAGTATTTACTCTACATAAGGTGGCTAAACAATTTTATAGGAAGAATTTATAGTAGCATAAAGTTTATGCGAGGCAAGCAGAACATATTAGTGCAAACAATGGACAATTTAGCCAAAGCATCTTGGCATATGAAGAAGTATACATATGCAGGGCATATGTCACTAGAATTTTAATTAGTGATAAGTTATTACTCAAGTTAACAAAATTAATAGCAAAATGATACACCATGGGTTAGTTTTAAGATATTATAAACCTTTTGAAGTTTTCAAAAGAGTGTTAAAAATAGCTACTTAAAATGTTAAAGATACACCCATAGTCCATATAAGCTTTCTTAAGCCTTTTCATGATAACTGAATTGATAGTAAGTACTGATAACCAATAGAGCACTTCATGTCATCCTTGATTGGTAAATAATGAGACAAAGCAAGAAAATTGAAGAACAAAATATTTAGTTTTATGAAAAAATGGAAGTGTAATGAATGTTAGCTGAGAATGGGACTCATCTTTGTAGTAATTCAAAAAGAAAGTTAAAATGTACTTAAACACTCTTCCAATGAAAATGTTAGGGTTTTTTAGTAGAGAAACACAATGTTTCAGAGGTTGTAACCTTAAGTTTTGGATAATGGTGCATAAAAGAACTCAAAACCAAATAGTGTCTCTGCAGATTAAAATAAAGACATGAAGTATAAGTACAACAAACTATGTATGGCAATGACACAATAGTGTCATATGACCATGATGTCAATAGGCAAACTTGCAAACATACATCTAACAAGCCCACAACATGGCATGCAATGGGAAAGGTATAGACAATGAATATGGTGGATACTGTATTATACAAAGAATGGCTATTGAAGAAAACGCAAATGGGAACGATCATAAAGAAATAGTTAAATAACTCAAGACGGTGGTGAGCATATTTAGAAAGGCCCTACGTATGTCCATTAAATTCAAGGAAGATGTTATCTTGATAACAGAAAAAGATAGAATTAATCTCCATTATAAATATGGTAGATCTTGAATTCAAGAGAAATTGATAAAGTGAAAATTCTTGATTACTTATTTAACAAATATCTAGAAATGGTCAAACTATAAGGCAGAAACTTGTGAGTGGAACACTAATTCTTAATAACTAAAGGTGTTGGTTGTTTATTGTACTTATAAATAAAGTAATTGAGAGTTTCAAAGATCACAAGATTCCTTTGAGAGCATTAGAGTTATATTTCTTTGTTAAAGAGAAATAAGAAGAGGTTGAACAATTTTACATTCATAATTTTTTGTCTACTTTCATTTATGAGGAAAAAAAAAAGAGGAGAAAAAAAGAAAACCTTCATATTACGAAATATTTGAGGTAACTAGCTACGTTTTTTAGCACATGCACATCATTGTTGGCTAAAAAAAATTCCTTACAACAATTAGATTTTATTACAATAGATTAAATAAACATTTATACTATGTTTCATACAACATGTACTATACTGTATTATAAGTTAACATATATTTGATGCAGTGATGTATTTGATTGTATTAATATTTATTTTTTAAAAAAATTATGTTAATACTTAAAAGAGTGCATGCATGTGTGTGTGTGTATTCTATTTAGAAATCATATTTATAACTATTATGCCAATAAAAATTAAATTTTTGAGCCACCTTTTTTTTATATGAAATTTATAATTAATTATTATGAATCTAATAATGAAATCTACTTCAACTATAAATTATAGAAATTTTGATAAGTTAACATTTATTCTTTAATTTTACCCAAATGTAAACCTATATAAAAACACATTTAGGATACTTTCACAAAATAAACTATTAACACAATTTTGATCAAAAATGTCTCAAATATAAAAATTATGAATGTATCATACGTATCATAACACTAACGAAAAAACATATTCTTATAATCATTTTTAAGCAAAACATATTCATTCTAAAATAAATTTTAGTTCCTATTTTCATGCAACAATATTTTCACATATATCAATTTTTGCTCATTACATAATTGCTTGAATGCTATATTCTAATGGATTTTTTGTATAAGATTTAGGGTTATAAGTTCTTCCTCTTTAGTAAATCGCATACTTAAAAGTTTAACAACAACATTACTTTCATTTGAGAAATAATTTAATAATTGCTCAATAATTCTATTTATGCTTTCCACTGACTCTGACTGTGATTATCATACTTCTTTACCATCAATCTTTATATATTTTTTCACAACATTTTATCCAAAATCACTAGTACCAGTATATCAAATATCACACCGTGTAGTTTCTTCCATTTTTTCATTACTAAGTCAACGTGCAAGAAAACTTATAAACCATAACTTGGAAGTATTTCTTCAAGTACCATTATCAACATGTCCTTCAACAATTGTCTTCTTTACTATTTTCAATAATACTTCTTCCCTTTTAGTTCATGTTCCCCTACTTCTTTTTTTCTTATCAAACTGAGCAAGTTAATTAATATCTCATTTATCTATCCTTAAAAAAATAGATTGATTATTAATAAAATATTTATTAAAATATTATAACAAATCACCATAAATTCAACAACTCATACCAATCACTTAACTTGCAAAGTAATCAAACAAAGTTATAACAAAATTTAATGATAACAACTTTAGAGTTCATATAATTACTTTTAAACAATAAAAAATCATAGCAAACATCATTTTTAAACCATTAATTATTCATTTAAGTGGCTAAATCATTCCTTTAACTCATTATTGATCAAAAGCTTTAATAAGATTAATGTTATCACTGTCTTTTACCTCATTAATAGATTCTTGAACTAAATCATTCTCTAACAGATCCATTGACATTTATCTTTTCATAAGATTATGTAGTAAATAAAATATAGTAATAATGCAACATTATATTTCTACTGGGTAAAAGGATAAACTCCATAACACCACTTGTCTCATTTTAAGTAAACCATAATACTATTTGATGATATTTATTATAGATGAATGTTTCATATTAAAGAATTTTTCTTTGTTGCAAGGTGCACTCTTATCTATCTATTTTAATAAGTGGTATTTTATTTTCTTGTATATTGTAAGAAATTCCTCATAATTTAGATATCTGGCGTCGACAAGATAGTAATAACCTAATTATTTTGAGTGAACAATAGTATAACATTAATTTAAAAAATAATTTGATTTCAACAATTATTGAATTATATTTTGCCTATGGGGATTCTTAATCTAGTTGGCTTAATTCATGTATTACAAAGAATTCTATATTCAAAAGCAAAGTCATCCCATTCAAGTATTATGAAAATAAATTTCATATCCTGTGAGTATAAATCTTAAATATTTATATCAATCCTACTATTTCTTGTTTGATATCTTAGTTTATCTTTTTATAATACCTCGACTTAATATAAGTTTCATCTAATACCCCAAAATTATTCTACTTATTTACAAAAAATGAAAGATAACCATTATCAATTTCAAAGTTATTAAAAATAGAGTTAAAATAAAATATTAATTTAAAAACTATCTTGAAATACTTTTATCTTCCATTTATGTTATTTTTTTTGTAAAGATTTTAGCATCCTTAATAAGTAATCTTATAACTATAGTACTCCATATAACACAAAGCTGAAAAACCTACTAGTAGTCTATTATAATTATCTAAATTTATTATTAATTGTGAAATTCTTCACATAATGAGTGAGAATGTGTAAAAATATAAAATTGCTCTTCAATTATGACCTATCCATCTACTTTGACCCTCACATTTAATTAAAATAACTCGCATAATAGACTAAATGTTCATCTATCAACTCTTAATTGATTGATGCATTCTTTGTCACTATTGTCTATTATGCTATCTAAGTAATATCTTTCATGGCTAACAAACATGTGATTGTAAATCATTTTTCTTTCATTTTGCTTTTGGATCAATATCATTAAGCATAAAAACATCATCATTTATAAGAATATCAACTGTATTTTTGAGTAGTTCAAAAACAAACATAAGACAATCTTTCTCCTTATTTTCATACCTAAGAATAAATACATGAGATATTAATTACATAGAAGAAATAAGATAACTCTTTTTCATTCTAATTAAAAATGTATAAAAATCTTAAAGGCAAATATTATAAGTCAAACTAAATGAAAGAAAGAGTAATTGCAAAATATTCCAAATTTTTTGTTATATCATTATTGGTATTATATTACATGTGTTTCGTATAAATAATCAACCAAATTTTAATGAGCTTATAACTCAAAACAATAATAATAAATAAATAAATAAATAAAAGTTAGCATTAATTCTTAATCATAATTATAGTATAGAAACTGAGCATAAAACATAAAGCAAATAAAGATTTGGAAACAAGAGAAATTAATTAAAAAATTTTAGTTTGGGATTTGACTAAAATCCTTCTAAATGCATTAATTAATAAATAGAAAAAAAAAAGTAAAAAAAATGTACAACTATCAACAAAATAACTATTTCTCCATCGTTTACAAAAACTTCACAATAGTCACAAAACAAATATTAAATTAAAATTAAACCAAATATACAATTTAAAAGTAATAATCATTAAACACATGTGTGATTGAGAGAAATTCTTGACTTGAGATAGAAATTAATTGCAAAAACTCAAATAAAAACTCGTACTGAATTTGTATATGAAACAAACTTTATATAAAAACAAAACTATAAAAGCAAGTGTTAAAATTGGTATTCAAGTATATCAAATACAAAAAGGTAATGTATATTCTATTTTACCCTTGATTTTTTATCCACTAAATATATTTTTGAATATCTTAAGAAATTCAATAAAAAATTATCATAACGTATTGTCTTTGTAATATAGACACCAGAAACACTTTGCTAGTTAACAAAAAATTGAAGCTTACAAAATATATTCATATTTTTTGGCCTAAATTATCAATCTTAAAGATTCAAAATTAACAAATCTATAAGCAAATATAGGCCCAACAACACAACTTAAAATGAAAGTTGTTAAACTTCAATATAGAAAGTGAGGTATAAAATATTGTTAGCTAGCCAATGTTTCTATGAAGCATACTAAGCACACACAAAAAAAGTCCTAAGGATTGCAGCAATAATTAGAAACTTTATGAACTTAATCTCCAAAATTGTATCAGAAATATGTAAAAAGAACATCATAAAAACATCATTTTGCATAATGCAAGCAAGATAATGTCAACCAAATCAAATAAAAATGCTAAGGAACAAAATATTGATATAAATGCCTTAAATATATAAAGAGACTCTTCTTAAAAGATAAGAAACCATTATGCATTCAGCCAAAAATTTTCTCTCAGGAGGGTAAAAAGTTTATTACGGTGGAAATATATATCAATTTTACAAACCATAAAATCATAATAACTAGTAGATTGTCCAACCAATATAAGAAACCAAAAATCAATCTCCTTAGTTATATTTTTAGTAGTGTTTGGAAAAAGAATAATGCTACTACTAACAATGCAAAAACACCAAAATGTTTAATCTCTCTTTTTCTCTAAATAAATCATGACACCAAAAAATAGTAAAGCACAATTTAATTAAAATCTAAAACCTTTATAAATAAACAAACACATCAAGTAGCTAAAAAACAACAAACACATAACTAAAACTAACAAACAAATATAATAAAACAAAAACAACAACCCATTAAAACTAAGACAATATCATAAATACCCATATTAACAAGCAACAACAGAGAGAACAAGATGACAAAGATCTAATGAATTGTAACAAAATATTCAAAGAAAGCAACCTAATCAAAAACAAACAAAGATGAAAAAATTAATAATTAAAAGATAAAAATAAAAAACAAAGAAGAATAAAGTACCTGAAAGAGATTTTTTATTATTATTATTTTTGAGTGCTTTCAAAGTTATTAAAAGTATTTGTAAAATTGTAAGACTTGGTCTTCATTTCTAATCGACATGCAAGCATTAAAAAGCCACAGCTAATGTGTTCCATAAGGCAATATATGAAGTTTGTGTATTTCATTTGATAAGAAACGTTTGATTAAAGTTCAAGTTAATAAAAAAGAATGAAGTTGACAAGTTATGATGGCTTACTTTATGGCTACTAAGACGTATCATAAGTTTATGTAAATGTATTTTACATTTAAAAGGTACAATATAATGACACCAACATTGTTAAATCTATAAATACAATCCTTCGACATACTCATTCCCTTCCTATCACATTTTTAGTAAAGTTATTAAAAGGTTTACTACATAAATAGTTTTATGAAAAAATAAAATAAAGTATTTGAAACAGAAACACACTTGACAAAATGGGCTTTAAAAAAAATCAACAAACAAATAAATGCACTAAAAAATATGTCAATTTATCCAATTGATCACTTTATATTCCATGTAAAAAAAACAAGGAAAAAGACAATATTGTACACCTTGATGCAAAAGCATGTACATGTAGAAAGTTTAACTTTGACCAATTTCCTTGTACGCATGCCTTGGTAACCTGCAAACATGTCAAATTTCATGATAACACCTTTGCTCAAATGATTATACTATATCTCTTATTATAGCCTATGTAAAGCCTATTTACCCTATTGGTCATTAGTCCAATTAAATTATTCTTAACGAGATGCGATCTTCAAATCTTCTATTACCTATATAACAACTTATATCAAAATGGCGTAAGGACACATAATTGCATAAATGAATAAGAAAGGTAAGTAATCCAATACCAATCAAATAGCTCCTCATTAATTCCATTAAAAAGCATAAGGCATGCATGCAGTTAAAGATCAAACACTGGTTGTTCTTATTGGGTACAAGTCTATAGATCATCAATCTTTTGGTTTTTCTTTTTTAATTATTTTTTGTTAAAAATTGAGACTTACTTGAATAATGCATAACAACACCTATAAACATTACTACATGAATAATATTCATAGGCTTAAAATAACATAAAACCATACTTACATGTATTCATTTTATTTATAAATATTTTGAAATTTATTACTTGACATCATTAATGATTAATCCACTAAGGGTCGTCTTCTTCCTCAATTTCTTAATATTAGATGAACCAAAATCTAATATACGCTTCATAAACAAGTACGCTGTGAATTTACAAAAGAAATCATTACAATCCCCCCTATGTGTATTATGCTATAGCACACCATCATAATGCAAATCTATTCTATATGTATAAAATCTAACCTATCTCAATAAATATAATATCAACTAAAATAGACATACAAGTTAACCCACTATGAAGTCATCCTAAGTGGCACAATAAAAACAATCGTATACGATAATCTTATAATTGACTAAATTAATTGCATTAGTTGTTTAATGCTTTTAATCTATGTTAACTTGAAAATAAACCACGTCCACATCAAAACAAATCTTGGGCTCCTCTGCAATCTTCCTAATCGAAAAACCCATTATGTATCATGTAACCTCATTTTTCCAATTAATTGTCTCACCAATTTCATTGAAATAACCCTGCCAGCATACAAAATGTTCTTATTAATGAGCACTAAATCATTTGCAACAAATAACCATATAGGGCTTAACTTGCATAGGCAAATATGCCCACTTAAGTCCATCGCTCAGCACCATATCTGGATCTTGACATTGACAACCCCATAATAAGTGTAAATGTGCATTTATATGTTGCCAAAAACATAAAAAAAAAAAGTATTTGAACTAGTATAATAAGTAGAAAGTGAATGTAAACTACCATAAAACATAGCTATCAAAAACATTGCCAAGAATTTCGCAAACAGCATATTAAGTGATAAAATATGTATAAACACTGCCTAAGTACATAAAACCAACATTATACCAAATCTACAACGTAGAAGACATTGCTAAGAGTTCCAAAAACTTCTATATTCAATCCATAATGCGTAAACACAACCTTTTTTTCTTAAAAAAGAAAAAAAATACACAAACACTACAAATCATTCATAGTAACCATCCAAATATAGGCATAAATCAGTCAACAATGCATACAATCATCAAAATCAATTCACAATGCATCAATACAATGTCAAACAAAGCTTAAATTGTGTAAACATAGTCTTTCTTTTAAAAAAATTGCACAAACACTGCAAATCATGCAAAAAAAATGTCATAAAACAACCTCAAATCAATCCAAAATGCATACAATTATCAAAATCCATACACAACACATCAAAATAGCAAAAAACAACACCTAAAATGCGTAAACATAGCTTTTCTTTCAAAAAAATGCACAAACACTACAAATCATGCAAAACATGTTTCAAAATAGCCCTAAATTAGTCCACAATACATACAATCATCAAAATCAATACACAATGCATCAAAATAGCAACAAACAAAACCTAAATTGTGTAAACGAAGCCTTTCTTACAAAAAAAAATATATAAACACTACAAATCATGCTGAAAATATTTCAAAATAACCCCAAATCAATACACAATGCATACAATTATCAAAATCAATCCACAAAGTCTACCTAAAAAATGCCTATAAAACTAACAAAACTAAAAAATAAGCATTCGAAGCTAAAACATTTTCAAAAACGAATAAGCATGCCACTCTAAAATAAAAAAGTTATACATAGCAAATTCACAAACATCACAATCAATCCACATCATCACCACTTCCAATTTTTTAGTTACCATATCTACATATAATGTCAAGACCACTTTCAATCTTCGAAACCAAATCAACCTCACAATTTGACACAAGATCCAATCAATTTTATATTAAATAATTATTTAAAAATAATTTAAAAAATATATTTTATGGATAAACTTACATCGTCTTCTAACCAAGTTACTTCATCAACTCCTAGCAACGTCAAAAACTACTTTGAAAATGTACTACACTTTCGTAAATCCATTAGACCTGAATCAGGGCTTTTTATCCACTGTAAGAATTGAACTCATTACCCTTAGGCTCGTGATGATTCAACAGCCTTCTGCTTTTTCAAATTTTATAAATCCACAAAAGGATTGACTAAACTCTTTGCTCACCTATATTATCATTCATATTTATTGTAGAAATCAAAGGAAAATGAATCATCTAATACAATTAAAGTCATTGTCAAAGACTCAAAATTTATTATAGCACTCGTTGTAACGAAATCTACAAGATAGTTGTCCTCCACATCTACCTCATCGTACAAAATTCACATAAACCATCAAATATAATTTTGTGATTAAATGTATCGAATATATAAATATTATCCTATTATGTATCAAAAAATAACTATAAGTTTAACAATTTAAAATAATTAAACCAAAAATAATATTATTTTTATCTAAGTAACTTAAACAAGAAATTAAATTCTTTCAAGTTACAAAAGAAATACAAAAATAAATATATAATCGAATAACAATAATCATATTTAAACTATATATTTAATGCTAATATTATGATTATAAAAATACATAAATATAAAAAAATTACAAAAAATAAATTCGATTCAAGATAAAATATATCAAATGTAAAATACATAAAATGCAAAAAGATAAATATAACATATTAAAACATAAAGAGTGTTTTTAATAGCTGGGACATCTCTGCAAAATATTTAAATTGTTCTCACATCTTTTTCCTTAATACCTACGTCTCTTCTCGAGCTAGAGTTATTTCAATTTTAAATAGTTCTTTCTACTATAAGAAACATGCCTTTATAATTGTTCGTAACCACTCTTCGTGCTTAAAGAAACAAACCTCCATATCAAATCACATTGCCTCAATTGCTTTGAGGACTTCATCCATACGCACGTACTAAGGTTGTAGGGATCTGTTCATAGTTTTAGGGAAACAACTTGTATATGTTGAAGTCGATCTAGGTGGTATCTCTGGAGGAAAATGCATATGTAGGGTGTAATGCATAACATTATCAATTACATCATCTTTTTCAAATGCACATTCTAATTTTGCAACATCTTCACCTTGAGGTGAAACCTTATTAGAACCATTTCAATTAATATAATGATGTATCAATAAGAAATAATGGAATACTTAATAATATATTTATCTCAACAACTGCATTCTCTATAATATTTTCACCACTAATTTTTAACATTCTTAAATGTACAGAAGCAAAAGAGAACAATAGTACATCTCCCTTACATTCTCTTTCTATTATCCTAATTGATTGTAATTGTTAAATATAAGCTAACAAGTTTTAGGATGAGTGGAAACCAACACTCGTAGTAAAGGGTGCTAATCAAATAAAATTATTTTCACTAACAATTAATAATATAATTTAGGTAATTACAATTTAAAATACATTTATATGCAAGTTGAATAACTTACATTAATTGTTGTAAATAACATTTTACTAATCTTCTCATGCTTTACATTCTTCAATGTTGTCTAGCACAAAAAATGAGGAATTCCATCCTTTATGTAATCAACGTACGTATCATAACATATGGGGACAATCTCATATATTCATACCTACATACAACACAACATATTAAAATATTCAAAATATATTTTAAAAATTATTAGAATGAATGTTACACCAGAAATTCAATTAAAAGATCTTTCAAATTATGGTGCTTACAGGTATGGTGCTCTTTTTCTCACTTTGTTCATTGAATCCTCGCACTTTTCTAATTAATGCTCCAAAAAAGCTTTCATAAGTTAGTGCCCATGACATTGTGCCCAAGGATGGCTATTGAATGCTTTTAAATCATCTACCAATTGCATCACAAATAGATCCATTTTTCCATGACTATCCTTCCCTAACAAAAACTACTAACAAAGTAAACTAGTGTTATCTTGAAAACATCTTCATCATCCATAATGCTAAAGTCTATCTTGTTCATAAATTTCTCCAATCGACTTTGTTTGATCCACAATGCCCTAGAAAAGAACTTATCGTGTAATCTCTATATCTTTTTTTTGCTCTTCAAAATCAACTTACCCCTTTGATAATTGCTAAAATTTAGACCAATAATTAATCCAAATTTCATCTTAGAAAACTGAATCAGTTGTTTAGATACCAAAAACCAAACTTGTTGCTCCACTTTAAGCCCAAAAATATCAACTTCTTTTATTAACATATTATGAATTAACATTCACAAGAAGTCAAGCTTTTTCAACTCTAAAAACCTCCTAAACCGTGACTACAAAAATAAATCTAGTTATGCCGCAGTTAACTTTTATCTATTCCTCTCAATAGCCCATATGTTTGATAAAGATGTCACAATTCCTAAAAAAAATTTGCTTCTGTTGTCTCTAATTGTAACATCCTTAAATTTAGATATTCTTCTGAAACTTTAGTATAATTATTTTTGTAATATATTTTAAGTTTTGAGCTGTGAAATATATAAGATAATTTTTGAAACTCTGATTAAATTAATTTTAGCAAAAAATTGATCAAAATAACAGTAAAAGGCAAAACTGTCATTTTAAATGAGCGTTGATGGATCAAATAAGAAACAATTGAGTTAAGAGTTGTATTTTAGTTATTACTGAAGAAAAATATAGGTTAGATAATCTTAGAATGGTAACAATCGCTAATTTACTGAAAAAAAAAATGACAATTTTATCGAAAAAGGTAAAATGGTCATTTTACTAATGTCACAAAAGTCAGATTGAAATCTAAATTTTTAATAATATTAGAAATATTGTTAGAAGTATGTAAAAAGAAACAAAATTAAATTTAGACAAGAATACCCTTAGAAAAGAGAAAAAAAAAGGACCAAAACCACCAATTTTCTTTCCTAGGGGCAAAATGATCATTTTATAAAAAATTTTCGAATTTTGTGTCACTAAAATCTAATGGACTAAAGTAAAAGAATTTGAAAAGAGTCTAGGTAGCCTCATAATTTTTTCAGGAATCAAATGTAAGTTTTGAAAAGTTATTGGATAAAAGTGTAATTTTTGTAAAAATATAAAATTGGATAAAATTTTGACTTTTCAAAATTGGAGACATTCAATTCATTTTTTTCTCTCTCTTCCCGTGAGGTCTCCTTTCAATTCTCTTTCAAGTTTTTTAATTTTCTTAGGAAAAATCAAGAGAAATCTCATTATCCATCCGTTTAATCGCGTTACCGCAAAAGGAAAACTTATTCTACGTATCGAGAGCTTTAATTTGAGAGTAAAATTTCTTGATTTTATTAAATTTTAGTTTTGGAGTTGTTTAAAAAAAAAGTATTTAAATAAAAATTTTATGGATTAAATGGTGTTTTAGGTTTTTTTTTTTTTTACTTGAATTTGGTGCAATAGCCATCACCTTTGGATTTGAGATAAGAACCCTAAACCCTAACTTTATAATTTAGAAATTTTGTAGAATTGATGCCTAATTTATAAAATTGAGTATTTGGAAAATAGATTAAAGTGAATAGAATTGTATAAATAAGAAAAAATTTAGTTTATACATAATATGACATATTCAGTCACTATTTATAGAGTATTTAAATGTTTGATTTTAATGTATTTTGATATGTTTAAATATGTATAAATGTGTTTGGGAATAGATGAAATTGGTAGGAATTAGTTTAGATGTATAAAATAAAAGAAAAATAGAAAAAATGGCAAAATGGTCCATTTTGGATTACTGTTTATTAAGTGTTAAATTATGATATTTTTGATGTATTTATATGTTAATAATTGTATTGAGAATAAATAAAATTGGTAGAAATTAGTTTGCATGTGTAAAATGAAAGAAAAATAGAAAAAGGGTAAAATAGTTAATTTTGGATACTATTTATTTAGTGTTAAATTATATTAATTTATAAGTATTTTAAATTGTTGATTAAATATGTGTGTATATATACATAAAAGAAAATCACATTGCCAGATAATAGGTACGAGTGTGAAATTTAGAAGTATTTTAAATGGTTGATTAAATATGTGTGTAGATATATATATATATATATAATTGTGAAAAATTAATAATTAAGTATTCCTTATA
>CP135554.1:6592809-6631939 GCA_032402905.1 Khaya senegalensis | reverse complement strand
AGTGAATTTCATCATTCTCGCAATAAATTTCATCTTCGTTTGATAAATTTTATCACGAGAACAATACCATGATGAACTTTTTGACCTCTTAATCACCACCCATAGTCCACATTATCAACAACCACACAACCAAACCAAATATAATGAATAAATGGGCATACGATCAACATTAAATTACTTTTTAACCCTTGCCTTAGCTGTCACTAACTCTAAATAATACAAATTTCATGCTTTTTCCATTTTTCATGTACTCAAAATAAAGAACATACTTGATGTAGAGTTGTCACTAATATTCTTCATGCAATGGCTGCTATAGACTTTCCATCAATGATGCAATTTTTTATGCTTCAAAATCTTTCGATTTTTAGGTTTTAGTTGTGAATGTGTTGGGATTAGAGAGAGTAACGTTAATGTTTTATGTTGTAGAAAGAAAACAATTTTTCAAGTACGTGAGTTTAAGAGCCAAACCAAAACCGATGGTATTTTTGCTTGAAAGGCAGCTACTTAACCTCAAATGGAAAGAATTTGTAAGTAACGTCATAAATGTAATTGTGCCTAAAAATGTGACTATTTGGATAAAAAAAAAAAACCAGCAAACTTTGATCTATCCTACAGTGCCACGTCCCCACCTCTTCCCCATTCAATCGATTAAACGAAAAAAATAAAGAAGAGCCCTAGACCAGACCACTAACTCATTAACTGCTCAATTCAACCTGCATTAATTCAAAAACCCTAGAACTCCTTCTCAGTTTGAATGCTAGAACTCCTTTCTCAACATCGGATTTTCACCGTAATACGATTTCCATCAAAATGGGCGCCAGTCGTAAGTTACAAGGCGAGATCGATCGAGTGTTGAAGAAGGTCCAAGAAGGGGTTGATGTCTTCGATAGCATCTGGAAAAAGGTATTTGTACGCCCATGATAAGAAAATTATACGCGTACCGGGACACAGACTTGAATAAAAGTTATGAATGTATCAAAATTAATTCACTTGTCCGTACTTTCTCTTCTTTGTCAATTTGAGCGGCTTTCTTGTGCAAAATGCTCATTTGCTGATAATGTGTATGTATTACATTGTTTATTGATGGGTGAAGAGTTATGACTAATTGCTGAGAAATTTGAATCGTGAATCATTACGTCAGTACAATTCTAGCCTCTTACAGTTATTTGCTTAGTTGAATTGGCTGTTTAAATGTTTATTTCTTTTTTATTTGTTAGTTTTCGTTTGTTTCAATGTAAAGGTTCCATACATTAATCTAATTTGCATTTTGAATCTGCAAATTGTGATATATTTCACTTCTCAGTGCAATTTGCTTAGTCAGTTTGAGTAATTTTTATATTTATTGTTGGAGTTTATGTATGATGTTTGTATATACATTGTGTTTTAACGTGTATTTCGGTGATGAAAAAAAAAAAGAAGTGTTAAACAAATAAAGAAAGAACGAACATAGTTGTAATGGGTACAAATTGTCCTTTAAATTGTTTTTTGGGTAACTATTAGAGCGTCGTTATTGGATTTTTTTTCTCCTCTTGCTGAATTGTAAATTTGACTGGGTTTTGGTTTAATTGAGTGTTAATTGCTGCTTTATTTCTTTTTTTTAATATTTTAATTTTGGCAATTACAAAATTAAGGTTATTGATTACTCCCTATATTTAATTTTTTGTGTGCTTTATTTGTTTTTTGTCGATGTGGGGTTTTGGGTTTTGGGTTTTGGATTTTAGGTATATGATACAGATAATGCAAACCAAAAAGAGAAGTTTGAGGCCGACTTGAAGAAGGAGATCAAGAAGCTGCAGCGGTACAGAGACCAGATAAAGACCTGGATTCAGTCCAGTGAGATCAAGGACAAGAAGGTCAGTCTCAGGCATTTTCATAATCATTCTGTAGTTGGGGTTATGAATAATTTTCAACTAAGACACATGCTATTGTTTGCAAACTTTTAATTTGAGTTGTTTAGATTTATTTGAATTCCACTCATGCTCAATTAATCAAAATTTTGAATTAGTTTGATAGTATTGAACTCCAGTTGCCATCTCTTTTTCTGGTTGGGGAGTAGATGTGAGGCACTTTCAACTGATACTGCTCATGCTATTTTTTGCATATATGTTTACACATCTGGCATTGCGTTTCTTAGTAGTTCCATTGATTTGGTATCCAGGCTATTTTATGGTCTTTATTTATTTGATTAAAGTAATGGGAAATTTTTTAGTATGCAGTCATGGATTTGTAGCTCTTGGAGTTAGGGTTGGCAGTTAATCTTTTTCTTTTGTTATATGTTGACATAGGTCAGTGCCTTTTATGAGCAGGCTTTGGTGGATTCTCGTAAGCTTATTGAGCGCGAAATGGAAAGGTTTAAGATATGCGAAAAGGAGACCAAGACAAAAGCATTTTCTAAAGAGGGATTGGGGCAACAACCAAAAACTGTAAGTGTTGCATGCTATGATTCTCTCTCTCTCTCTCTCTCTTTCTCTTTTTCCCTCCACACCCCCCACCCCCCCCTCCCCCACTCTTCCTTCTTCTCTCTCACACACACACCCTTTTGTAGATATTGTAATAGAGATCCATGGGCAGATTCATGGTGTTTTAGTTCATTTGGCCCCAAATTTAAGAATTTTTGGTGTATATGTTACTAATGTTTATGAGAATTTTTGCTTCTGCACCCTCTGAAACTTTTGGGAAAGAGAGCATGTGGTCGGTTTTACTTTTACATACAAAATGTTCTTTCTTCAATGCCTGTTACTACAGTAGTGAAGCTGGCTTATAGTAGCCGCCACTATGTTTTTTTCTTTATTTTTGGCTTGGTTAAGATACAAAATGAATTTACTAACAGAAACAAACTTTGCTAAAGCAGAAGACAATCTGTCCTCTCAAAAAAGGACAACTGTCAGTATACCATGCAAAATACTTTTGTGTAAAACTAGTAGCTACCTCTACTAAAAGAGACTATGCTGCTATAGGGAGCATTGTATAGGAAGCATTGTTAGCTTTGAGCTACTTCTTGTTTACACCATGTTAAAGGAGTTCATATAGGTTAGTTTTATTCAGCTTGAACCTATATTGTTGAGCTGTAGGACTTATGCCTTTTCTTTATCTCATGTTGTGGCTGGTGAATGGCTGTTCATGGATTTTTCACTCATTATTTTGCTGTTTTTCTTGTTATCCTCGTTTGTCATCTTGCAAACCTCCGACATTGATGCACCTTGCAGTGAAACTGATAATTATCTTTGTATGAGTTTGTCTGTAGTTTTGGTACTCATTTTAGAGTATGTAAATGCTTTTTTGATTTATTAAGGATCCAAAGGAGAAGGCTAAATCAGAGACAAGGGATTGGCTGAACAATATGGTATGGAACCATACCCGCTTTAACTTTTATTTCTTTTGCTTTTGTGTTTTAGAATGAGCATACTTAGTGAAGGTGCGTATTCCAGGCTTTGCTTCTTTTTTTTTTTTTTTTTTCTGTCAGTAGTACAAATCTTTTGGCATGCATCTGACTAATTGAAAATAACTTCTGTTCTTCTGTAATTGCATTTCGATGGCAACTGATTTTCTTTCTTCTTCTTCCTTTACTTTATGCGTTATTGATTTGGCGAAAGGTGAAAAAGTTATCAAGTAGGTTGAAGTTCAAATTATTTAACCAGTGGCACATATGGTGTTCATTATCATCCTGTTTTTAGTTGCTGTCTTCTTTTTTTTCATTTTCCTTTTAATTTCAAGATTATTGTATTATTATCTAATGCATTTATTGGTGTTTCGATATCTTAATTACATATTACTGGATTTAATGAAGCTTGTCTTGTTTCTTTTGTTTTCTCATAGTTAGCTTTATAACATATACCATTCTTGATTAGGTTGGGGAGCTGGAATCGCAAATTGATAATTTTGAAGCAGAGCTTGAAGGGCTAACTGTGAAGAAAGGAAAGACAAGGCCACCTAGATTGGTTAGACGAATGGATAATTATATCTTTCAAAATGATTTTCTTGGTGTTCTTTGATTAATTGACACTGTCAGTGTTTTCGGTTCTCCAGACCCATTTAGAGACTTCAATTACTCGGCACAAGGCTCACATTATGAAGTTAGAGTTGATCTTGAGGTTACTGGACAATGATGAATTGAGTCCTGAGCAGGTCAATGATGTCAAAGACTTGTTGGAAGATTATGTGGAACGTAATCAGGTTTAGAACACTTAAAATTGGGCTATGTTTGTTTTGCTTAGTTTGAGCAGAAATACTGTTGAGACGATCAGCCTGTAACTCATTTATCTATATACTGTTTCATTTATTTGAATGAGAGACTATTTTTATATGCTTGCTTTTGGGACACTTATTGAACCTTTTTACTTTTATATATTCTTTCTGTAGGAGGATTTTGAAGAATTTAGTGATGTTGATAATCTTTATCACTTATTACCGCTAGACAAGGTGGAATCTCTTGAAGATTTAGTCACAATTGGTCCTCCTGGTCTTGTCAAGGTGAAGTCCTTTTGCCATATCATGTTCACTTTTTGGTTTTCATATAATGTCATAGGTTTTACTTCTGGTTCTTGTACTATTTCATAGGTTGAAAAGTAATTGTTGGTGTTCAAATTTAAAGATTTTTATTCCTCTTTGCCAGATATGTGGTAAAAATTTTTGGAACCCAGTCAACTTTTGGACTTCTTGTTAGAGTTGGTCCGTCATAGTATTTTGCTTTAATCAAAGCTGATTCTACTGACTCATTTTTGTTCCAGTTGCAGTAACCACTTGTCAAAAGTGATTGAGTGAATAAGTTTCTAGTGAATTTGGAATCCCTATAAAATACTTGTAGAAATAGCGGAAAAACTACAAAGGATGTATTTGCTTTATCTGGCAATATCTGTGATTTATCATTCTTTTATTATTTTTCTCTATTGTAATATTCTGATTAAAATGACTGTCACGCCATTGATGCTTTATTTTTGATATTATTGGATGTTTTGGGTTTTGGCGGTGACCGTGCAAGCCCCAACTAGATTTTTCTTTCTTGTAGATTGCTGCTTGTTCCTTGATGAATTTAACTGATTGGTCTTGGCATATATAATATGTACTGGGCTACTTCAGTTCAGTTATTCCTTTTAGGTTTGTCGTTGGGCCTGCTGTGAGATAATCAGAGTTGAGATGGAAATGGTCAATATTTATTTACTAGGATCAATTCCCTGATTTATTGCTGGTGGTTGCTTTTATTTAAGGTTTTGAATATTCATGCATTTAGCATCCAACTATAATAATTTTGGTTCTGCAATCATGGTTCACTACCTTTTTGTTAATCTATGCCTTTCTATGTTTCCTACAGTAAAAATGATACTAGAAAAAGTCCTATATTTGGTGTCTAGGAATTACTGACTTGATTTTGTGAGCTTTGGGATTCTAATGGGTTCATGTTCCCAAGAGATAAAGCATAGTCAACGTACTGAACAGATTAAGTCATTGTTCTAAAATTTGATTTATGTAAAAATTTGTTGTAAATAAAATTCAATTTGTTGGCAGGGTGCACCGGCTCTTAGCTTGAAGGCTTCCTTGGCTGCATCAGCGTCACAAATGCCTGTAGGTTTTTTTTTAATTTCATCTAATCTTCTTTTATATTTTATTTGAACCAGCTGTTACTGTAGTGAATTGAATGTTGTACTTTGGATCTGTGGCAGATATTGAAAAAGAGAGAAGATCTGGTCATAGGCCCTCTCTGTTTGATTTAATTTAGAAGCTATATCGTTCTTTTTTATAAAATAATCCTGAATAAATTGGGCATGGTCGGTATTTCATAATTAATGCCTTGATTGCTTAATGACTTAGCCTGTGTGGAAACCTATAGTCCATCTTTTTTTATTGAAAAGAAAAAAATCTAGGTGAATATTTTTGGTCCCTGGATACGCTAAGGAGTATTCTTATCAACTTTAGACGATTGATGAAATTCGGGCTAATCATGATTATCATTTTTAAGTGCTTTGAGTTGAAGAGATCTGTATCTTGATTTTTTATTATCTTATTATCAGTGAAATCTACCACAGTTTTAAAGCCAATGGGCTGGCTTGTGCACAGTTGTTAGGTTTATGAGTAGCATTATCTGGATGTTATTTTGCTTTTGACATGCTTTATTGCACTTTAAGGCACCTTTGGCTGTTTTATTGATAACAACAGTTTCATGATGTATTTCATTTGTTTAAAAAGTATTTCCTTTAGTTTTCTTTTTTTCTTTTTCACTGTCCTTTTGCTTTGCGATTTCTTTTATGCATTTATTTTTATTATTTATGGGAATTATGATGAGATTTTACTTGATGAGTTGAGTTTTTCCTGGCTTGATCTTGGACTTAAACAGATGGATTTTTTTTAATATCTAATTATACTGCATGATGTTTAATCCAATTTATTTTTTCATTTCATGAAAACTTTTTCTCATTTTATTTTGCTCTGTTATGTAATTGAATTTCCTTTCTAGGCTACTGTCACTTCCACACATCAGCAAGCTACTTCTGTCCCGGAGCAAGGTGAAGATACAGCTTCCCAGGATAGTAATCCAGATATAGTTGCTAGAACACCACCTGCAAAAAGCAGTGGAGTAGGGTCTACTGCATCAGCACCGGCTGGTGCTCAAGCAACTCCTATTTCCATCAACATTCCAGCCAATAATTTGTCCAATGCATCAAACGCTTCAGCAGTCCTTCCAGGTTCAAGTTCTGCTAGAGCTGTCTTGGATACTACAGGTTCCATTAGTTCTTCACCTCCTGTAAATCTGACAAGTTCTACAAAGGAAGAAGATATTGCGAACTTCCCTGGTCGTGGATCATCTCCATCTCTAGCTGATGTGAGGAGCATCGGTAGAGGTGGCCTCTCTGGCCAACCCTCATCTAGCATTGCTCTTAGTTCTGCCACTGCGGTTCCTACCAATGGCAACCTTAGTGCAGTTCCTTCAGCCTCAGATGTGGCAAAGAGGAATATTTTGGGAGCTGATGAGAGACTTGGGAGTAGTGGGATGATACAATCTCTGGTCTCACCACTTAGTAACCGAATGATTTTGTCTCAGGCTGCCAAAGTTAATGATGGAACTGGATCAGTTGATTCTAGTAATGCTGGAGACAATGTGGCAATGGCTGGCAGGGTTTTTACCCCTTCTATGGGCATGCAATGGAGAACTGGAAACTCCTTCCAAAACCAGAATGAACCGGTTTGTCATTTTTTTCTGTTTTGTTACACGTTTTTTATATGCACTTAAGTGTGTGCTAGTACATATGTGTGTTTGTGCATCTGTGCTTCAAAATTAAATTTAAACATGTTCTTTCAAATTATTATGGGTCATTGTATCTCTGCAGTAGCTCTGAGTTCATGATAGTCTGTTGTTAAAGCTGACCTGAAAATAAGATGTGGAAACACAATAAATTGAAACAGTGATACTTGTAGAAGTACAAGTCTGAGTAACGGTGATTAGCAGGCTGCTAAGGTCATGTAGAAACAAGTGAAGCAATGCTTCTAGATGTGCAAGTCTGTGTAACAGTGAGTTAGCAGGCTGCTAAGGTCTTGTAGTGACTGGTGTTGTGGATTCTATCGGACATCCACTTCCTTGAAATAAAATTTTAAATTTGGAAGCAAAGTAGCTAAAATTATGCAGATTGCATTGAAATATCTGAAGTATAAATGGCAATTTATTTTGGTGCATAGATTAGCTGAATAAGTGCCGAACACATAATATATTGGAAGTGGATGGTGTCAATAAAGAATTGCGCGGGTGACAGGTGTCATGAACCTGAGCATACTTGGTTAAATTTATCCTGATCTACATTAATATTTCTTTTGTTCATTAAACGGTTTCCTGATCTACTTATAACCAAAATGTCATCTGTAACAGAGTTAATTGATAATGATGTAGAATCAAATTTGGACGGTGGATGTGTTGCTCATTCAAGCATTGCACACATTCCCTGTCAAATTTGTAAAAGTAACCTATTAATGCATCAGTTGGTTGTAAAGTTTGGAGCATACTTGTTTTCTGCATGCTTGAATGCATAATTATGTTTTTCTACAAATAACGCATTGCTTATTGTAGCATCATGCTCATTTACTAATTGTGCTAATATATAAGCTATCATCATTAATAATAATATTATTTGCTAGGAAACAAGAGAACTTTTATCATAATCAAAAAAGATGTTCAAAAGACTGAACAAGTTGTCCATGAAAACAAGGACAATTTGCCTTAAAGATCCCAAAAGAGAACTAAAAGACTTTGCTGAACATACAAATCAGTTGAAAACTATAGCTCAATTGAAGGGGCTGTTTTATTATTGGAACTTAAATTTATGTATTTTCAGGGCCAGTTTCGTGGAAGAACTGAAATTGCACCTGATCAGAGGGAGAAGTTTCTGCAACGGCTCCAACAAGTGCAGCAACAAGGTCATAGCAACATTCTTGGCATGCCTCTTGCTGGAAATCATAAGCAGTTTTCTTCCCAACAGCAGAACCCACTCTTGCAGCAGGTTCTCTTTTGTGCTAGAGATTTCCTGTTCCTTTCCCTGCTTTGTTTGACACAGTCCGCTTATTTGGAAATTGATTGCAAGTAGAACTCTCAGATTGCAATTTTATGTCATTAATTTGATAGTTCGAATGAGACCTTCATGAGTCATCAATTCATATCATGCATGTTATTGCTTATTGCAAGCTTTTGTGAAGCTGGATTTGTTTCCTCTGCAAGACATTGATCTTGCTGTGTTAATAGGCATGGAACTATAAATAATAGAATCTATATAAAACCACCATCTCTGATATGCAGCCACTGCTGCATATCACCTTTGGTAGTTTGGATGCTTCTCGGGGAATTCCATAATATTGTTGTTCTCTTCAAATAGCCTTTGATTTTTTAACCCATTATTCCATAAGTATACAAATATTTGAAACTAAATGTTTTGTTCTTGTCATCTTTTACTTATTGGGTACTTTGGTACATGTTTGATCCTGTGTTGACAATGGTCAAAATCTCTTATCTCTGTCACTTTTTCAACTATTTTGGTAATGCATTATTGATAAATATCATTATCCATCCAAAACAAACTCCTAAAGTTGCCCTTGATCTGTACCCATTATATAGTAAGTGTAGATTAGTAATGTGTTGATACATATTGCTCCCCTCACTCTGTTTTCTTTTATATATTCTGGGCAAGTAATGAAGTTAAGATGAATATCTTTGTCCATATAAACCAACTAAATTCCCAAAACCTTTTTGCTTTGAAAGAAGAATTTCTCTCAAAGTTTAGGGCACAACTTTTTTTTTAAAATACAAGATAAATTATTTTTTATAGGTAAGGATAATAGTGTAATGGTAAATTTACTTCTTTATAAGATTAAGTTCCCTCCACCACCGCTCTGCCATATCAATGCTGCTCCATCCCTCCTGTGGCTTCCATATTTTCTTGACCAATGCCATGGTCACTGTGTTGTATATATTCGTTGTTTGGTTTTAGTTTGCTATTGTCCTGTCTTACATCTTTAAGGTATTCACAAGTTATACCCATGGTATGTGATTAGGATTGAAACTAATTCATAAAATTAAACAGTATTAATCTACTAAGGGCTACTTTAAACAATATAAGAAAGTATAGAAACTGTAATTTTTAGGTGGGTGTTGTTTTTAGGTCAATGTAATATGCTTCTGCAAGACAAGACAAATATAAGGTGTGTTAACATCTGAGTGTACTTAAACCAGAACACTCTGCTTTATTGATTTTTTGGTGTGTTCACATCTGAGTTTCCTTTTTCTTAGACACTTGAGCAGGGAAGGGGTGGTCAGATAATTTTGTATCAATTGATACTTTTTTGGGTTAGAGGAAGGACAGCATTGCATGTATTGCATAGAATTGGTTCCCCTCCATTTTTTTCCTTTTCGTTTTCTTCATTGAAATGTAGCCCACTTTGTGCCTCTTTTCTTTTTGAATTATGAATCAATTTTTCTTTGTCCCTTATAAAATAAATAAATAATAAAGATTTTAACCCATTCCACCCCATTCACAATCATAAATTAAATTTAAACCAACCTCCCGGCTCCCAAATGTTAGGGTGGTGGGATTGATCCCTATACCTCTTCCGCTATTTATACAGGTCTAACAAATCGGTTATACCCTTGGAGGCAGTTATATTTAAATTCTTTAATTTCTAATTTTCAATTAATGGTTGATGCCCGTTTCTCTGAGTTCTATGATGCCAATGGTACAAATGTACGTAATTAATGATTATGCTGTTTATTGAGATTGTCTTTCAATATACACTTTACCTTGAACATCAGATTTGTTCTGCCTTACCTTTGTATATTCTTTTACAGTGACATGTGAATACATTTTATTTTACATTCTCATTTTGCATGACAATATTGTGTTTGTGCAGTATACTTCTCAAAGCTCATCCATCTCTCCTCAAGCTGGTCTGGGACTTGGGATTCAGTCACCAGGTCTGAGCACTGCTACATCTGCCAGTTTGCAACAGAAGCCAAATTCTATCCACCAACAATCTAGCCAACAGGCATTGATGTCAAGTGGCCAGAAAGATGCCGGTAATCTTTCTTTCTTTCTTCTTTTGTTATGCTGCTTATATCTTTCCTCTCCTTTTTGTTTTTTGAAACAACCATGCTACACCCTTTCTTTCTGGATTTTTCATGGGCAGTGTCAGCTGCATCTAGGCATGTTGAAGAACACGTGAAGACTCTGTTAACTAGGATAGTTTTTTCTTTTTTTTTTTTGGGGGGTTGTCACAGCAACCCCCCTATTTTCATTCTCAGTTATATCCACTACTTTCTTTGCTTCAAACTAGTTTTATTTAGCCTTGACAATTAATTTGGGTATACATTAAAGTTTCGTTGTCAGATTTTGACAGTTCATATTTATAAGATAAAGCTCAGGTTGACAGGAATTCAAGAGTACTAGGGTACAAAAATGCGAATTTTTGATAAAGATAATAAAGCATTTGGAGGTTTTACATTGGTAAAGTTTTTTGAATTTAGCATGTACAAGGGACTATGGAAGATTTAAAAAAAATATGGATTAGCACAGAGAAGTATTATCAATAGCCTGCATTGATGAATAATACTTTAGATGCTGAATGGCATTTGCTTGTTTATGTATGATGCAGATGTTGGCCATTTAAAAGTTGAGGAGCAGCCACAATATCAGAATTTACCTGAGGAGCCATCTCCAGAATCTGCTCCTAGTCCTGGGCTCAGCAAGAATCTCATGAATGAGGATGATATGAAAGCTCCATATGCAATTGATTCTTCTGTATGTTGAATAGCTCTTTTATTCTTTGTCTACTTTTCCATGTCTTAACAATATATACCATAACTAACATGGGAATCAATTGAATTTTTTTGTTTTGTTGCCTGTTGTGTTGTATCATTAGTTTCATCTTAAGATGCAATACGAGGTCCATTCCAGAATTTTAGGGCCTGTTTGATTGACTTATATTTGAAAACAAGTGCTATAAAATTTTCTCTCTGAACATGTGCTTGCTGAGTTGTTTTGAAAAGCATATTTTTAGAATCTGAAAAAAAAGCAAAAAAAATTAAAAAAAAAAAAAGAGTTGCTTCCCTCTTTTATATAATTTTTCAAATCTGAAAATAGTTCCAGAATGTTATAAGAAATTTGTTTTCTACTAGCAAAATTACTGAGAATAGGCAGATATTTGGATTTTTTGTTAGTTTTGAGATTTTGTTTTCAGATCGTCAACCAACCTTAATGTAAGTCATACTTATAGAATTTACTGTCGAATTTAAATTGTTATGTGAAATTAGTTTGCCTAGAACTCTGTTCTTATTTTACTACAGATTAGTAGAGCTGATTTACAAAATGTTGCTGATAAACAGCGCAGTCTGTAGTTGCATAATGATGAGTTATGCCAGACTTCTTCAGTTTAACATTTTGGAGCATAAATTTAGAATGGATCTTATCACTGGTTTATAAAGTGTTTGCAATTCTGTTACTCTCCTAGTAGTTGGTTCTGGACATGATTCCGGTGTATAATTGTTTGGTGATGGTTTTTGGCATGATCTTAGTTGCTTGTAAACATGTTTTTGCTGCAGACAGGAGTGTCTGGTTCTTTGACAGAGCCTGCTCAAGTAGTTAGAGATATCGATCTGTCTCCTGGACAACCCTTACAATCCAGTCAGCCTTCTGGTGGCCTCGGTGTTATTGGCCGGAGAAGTGTTTCTGATCTTGGTACCATTGGTGATAGCCTGAGTGGATCAACTGTGAATTCAGGGGGAATGCGTGATCAGATGTACAATTTGCAGATGCTTGAGTCTGCATTTTATAAACTTCCACAACCAAAGGATTCAGAACGTGCTAGGAGCTACATTCCGGTATGGATGCACAATTGCTTCAATTTATTGAACCTTTTGACTTTGGACTTCTTGTGTGTGGTTGAATAATTATTATTTGTTGGTCTTCTACAGAGGCACCCTACTGCAACACCTCCTAGCTATCCTCAAGTTCAGGCGCCCATTGTGAGTAATCCTGCCTTCTGGGAGCGATTATCTATGGACAGTTATGGTACTGATACACTGTTCTTTGCGTTTTACTATCAACAGGTGATTTTGCTTGCTACCTTTATTATTATATTAATTCAAGCACTTTTCTATATGATATTATTCCTATTTATGCCATGCTTATTTCTGTGATATAACTCCTTTAGATTGTTCTCAATTCAGTTATTTTTCTGTAGAACACTTACCAACAATATTTGGCCGCGAAAGAGCTAAAGAAGCAGTCTTGGAGATATCACAGAAAATACAACACATGGTTCCAACGGCATGAGGAGCCAAAAGTTGCCAATGATGAATTTGAACAGGGGACTTACGTGTACTTTGACTTTCATATTGCCAATGATGATCTGCAACATGGATGGTAAGTCAGATTTGGTATTTAATTTTGCAGTCGATTTTTAGTTGCTGCTAAATTTTTTTGGTGTGTACAATTTAAGTTGTGGAATAATACTTGAGATACAAACTCCTATACAAACTAACGTGTAAAGTTAGATTATTATCATATATTTCATATAGTTTACTTTTATTTTACTCTGCAACATGGATGGTAAGTCAGATTTGGTATTTAATTTTGCAGTCGATATTTAGTTGCTGCTAAATTTTTTTGGTGTGTACAATTTAAGTTGTGAAATAATACTTGAGATACAAACTCCTATACAAACTAACGTGTAAAGTTAGATTATTATCATATATTTCATATAGTTTACTTTTATTTTACTCCCTTGAATTTCCACTTGCTCTCGTGAAAATATAGAAAAGATGACAATGATATAGCACAGCCACATCAGTTTGTATGAATGAGTTTGTATAGGTAACGCTGCTGTTAATTCATGTGAACAAACTTATTATTATCTGGATGCATGTAAGTTTGCACCTGGGGCACATGGGTATTACGGATCATGGAATTCTTGAGAAAGTTGGATTTTATTTTTCCCTTGTTTCAGTTAAGAGAAAATTCTCTTGTGATGCAATTGCTTTGATTTTAATGGACAGGGATCATATTGACAATCCCTGTTATTTTCTTGTGCAAGTACTAATCTAGAATAACGAGAAATCTTGCCTTTGGTATCCATGACCTATGTATTTATACATTAGGTCATATAGATGATAGTTCAACCATGATTTTGATCTACTTCCTGAGATGTAGTTCTTCTGCTAGGGATTTTGAGACTGCTCCCAGTTACTGATTTATTTTCTTCTGTTGATCTGGAGATAGTGTTCCATAAACTGCTTAATTTCTCCCCGCAAAAATTTTCTTTGCTAATGCACTTAATTCTCTCACAAGTTTCATAATTCTTTCATGATCTAATTTGCAGGTGTCAACGGATCAAGACCGAGTTCACATTCGAATACAACTATCTAGAAGACGAACTTATCGTATAGCAGCTGTGCAGAGAAGGTGGTATAAAAGATTGACCACAGTGCATGGGCTAGCAAATGAATTTGTTGCTGTGCATTTGGTTAGAGAGTGCTCTGTTTCACATTCTCCATCTTCTTTTTTTTTTATTAAAAAAGAAAAAAAAACTCTGGTTAATAGTAAGAGAGTTTCCTTTTTGCCAATAACCAGTGAAGAAGAATATCAATGCAATGCAGTTAAGTCTCCCCATTTTTCTGATTTATAATAATAAAATTGGTTGTTTCTGAGTTTGCATTTTTATACGTAGCAAGTATATTAGGATTTCTCACCATGGAAGAATATATAATATAAAGTGATGGATAGAATTAGACTTCCCTTGTTAATCCGAACTTAAAACTTATTTGAGCTTTTATTAATCTTTAAGCAAGTTATAATATTGATTATTGTTATCATTCATGTAAAGTTAAAAAAGAATAGATGCATGTTTATCTGTCAATTAGTTACGATGAATTTGGTGATTGGAAGACATAAGCGTGTGAAATTGAATTATAAGTACTATGCTTTCTCTCTGGGTTATCTACTAATAATAATAATAATATCTTTTTAAGTCAGAGCCATCGTACACCCAATGTTATACAAAAACCTCGTAAAGGAATTACGTGTCAAATATATTATTTATTACTCACCAAATCATACTCTTATTCATTCATAGCGTATGGGAACTCCTCTGGAATTTGCTTTTCATTTCGAATTCTTTTACTTCATTATGGAAGTTTACAAAAAAAAAGCATTTCATTGCATTGCATATTTGGGAATACTACCTTCTATTTTTTTGTTCTAATCGGGATCAAAGGTGATCAATTCCCCATTCCAAAAAAAAAAAAAAAAACCATATCATTGCACATATAATCACATATAATAATAATAATAATAATAATAATAATAATAATAAAGAAAAATGTGTGGATGAATTTGGGTAGTTAGTTGGTGGAGATTTTTGTACGCAGTAATAGGCAATACTTACCTTCATGGTCTGGATTGATTTGGCTTTTTGATTCTCTGTCATACGCTTATTCTTTCAAGCGAATTTACAATCCATTTTATTTTCTCGAGAAAGTGACAAATCCTAGTGCCCTTCACTTTTGGGTGGGGGTGGTGGAGGTGGAGGTAGTCATATCATCTTCTTATGTATGTTGTTGTTGTCTGTTTGACATGTGATTGCATATGCAACCGTGTTTTGATTTGTACTTAAAATTTATCTGTCTAACTCTTATATACCAAAAAAAAAAAATTTATCCATGAGATTAGTATATCCGTAACATAATTATAATAAAAGATTAAAAACATAAATATTTATAAAAAAATATAAAAATAATAAATAAGATAATTTTTTTTTTCTTTTATTCCAACTATATTATGGTATTTTATATTTAAAGTTTATATGAATAATTTATGAATTATGATTGTAGAGTATAATTGTAATAAATGTACCAAAATTAAGAATACATACACGTAAAAAGTGAAAATATATATTTTTTTTGTTTTTTTTTAAAACATAACCATGAAATTTCATCAATTGTAATGTGACAATTAAAATACAGAAATTGTAGCATATAGTAGTAGTTGTATTATTATAGTTAGTTGTGCCCAAAATTTATGTGCTACTACTCAGTCAGTCAGTCAGTCAGTCATCAACAAATAAAAATAATACTTAAAATATATTATTATTATTATTATTATTATATCACTTTTGTATATTAATAGTATAAGGTATATTGTTTTATTATTTATTATTAGAACTCACGGCATTCCAAACCGCTAAATCTCTGAAACAGCAAACAAACGCACATCACTTTCACTTGGTTTGGTTCACAAAATCGTTACAATAAAATTACAATAACATCCTTTGTGTTTGCTTTAAATACAATTCCAAATTTACAAAGTTATTAAAATACCATCTTATCAACTAATAAAAAAAAAATTATATAAAACTCTTCCTTGCACCACATCATTTGTGTTCCCATCTAATATAATTTGATCCCATACACTTTTATTCTAAAATTCAAAGTAATTATAATGAGATTAAAAAAATAAATTAAATTAAATACGTAATTTATTTTTATTGAATAATTATATTAATATTGTTCTGTTTAATTTATTTAAAATTATTAAAAACTTTATTTTTAAATTCAATTCAAGCACACAATTTATCAAATTATATAAATTGCTCTTAACAATTAATATTTAATATTATTTAACTTGAATAAAGAAAACTATTAATACCAAATTGCTATGAGCATGTCCATGATGCGGAATGATAGATTAATAATGTTAGCATTTAAAAACTTGGACCTATATGTCAATATTTCAAAACTTTGGGTTTAATTATAATATCTCCAAATCTAGCCGTTAAGACTTTCTCTCTTCTCCTTCCATCGCAGGAATCTCCCTCTTTGTTACAACAGATTTATTATTTTTCCCTCTGTTCTATCATTTGATCATTGGACAGATTCTTCTCCTTTCCCTATCAGAATTTTCGTGCCTTCACATTGATTCTACTCGCCTTTTGAAAGAATTCTCCTTCTTTTTTTCTGGGTTCCCTGAAACCTCCATTCATGGTTTTTGCCTTCTTCCCAATCTTTACGAACCATTCATTTCACATTCTGATCCTTGATTTAAACCCCATGTTCTAAAATTGATTGATGCTGATTTTGTTTCATAAATTTTTGTTGCGAAACAATAAGGAAAAATGCTTTCCATTTCTGGAAGCTCATTAGTCCTTGTTGGGTTGCTCCGTTTTCCGTTTCTACACCACCTCAAAATTTTAAGCTTTATTGATCATATAACTCTTATTTTTCTCTCTGTCGAGATTTTATCGTTCCAGTTGTTGGTTATATAGTGAAATTGAAATACAAACATACGTATACAACTAAATATTCTTATTTTTGGCTTTCATATTTTAATCGATTCTAATTTGTTTCTTTTTCTTTCTCTGTCTAATGATCCTTGATTTTCGCTGATTTCTCGCACCCATCTGCTAAAACTTTTGCATGTTCCCTCTCCTTTATTAAAACTTCTCGTTTTGTCTCGTGTAAATATTCCTTTTTACCAGAAAATTAAACAGAAACCAATTACCTTCTCCGGAAAATATCGTATTTTTTCCCGGGAAACATTCAATAATGATGGCCAGTTCTTGGTTTGTCAATTTGCTATTGTTTTTTGGTCTTATGGTATCTTGTGTTTACGGGCTTGGTATAAACTGGGGGACTCTAGCTACACACCAACTGCCTGCTAAGACGGTGGTGCAATTATTAAAAGACAATGGAATCTCAAAAGTGAAGATTTTTGACGCAGATGAAAAACACATGTCTGCTCTTGCTGGTACTGGCATTGAAGTCATGGTTGCCATTCCTAATAAAGAACTTGACGCCATGAATAGTTATGACAAAGCCAAAGAGTGGGTTAAGAGGAATGTCACCCGATACAATTTCAATGGTGGTGTTAACGTCAAGTAAGTCTATAACCGTTTTTATAATCCGGAATTGCGTAATTTTGGTTCTTTTTGCTATGTTTTGTGTTTGCAATCACATCTAGCTACAGTTGGATTGGGATGAATGTTCTTTTGAATGAACAACTGGGAGTTTCGCTTCTTCTCGCCGAAAAATTTTGTGTTGGTCTTTCTTGGTACATAGAAATTATCTAAGCAGTTGATGCATCAGTATTGTACATATTTTGAAAACAATGATGTTATTGTCTTTGATTTGAAACATGGGATTGTTAATGTGCTGATGTCTCATGTTGCTTCTAAAATTGAGACAATTCTATTGCTATTGATTGAGAAGAAGTCACATTATCTGGATTGATTTCTTCTCTTCCTTGTTTGCCCCATCTGAAATTCCACTGCTTTTGCACGTCACAGTCATTTATAGAATCATAGACAGATAAGACTTCACATCTTTAACAGCAGAAATAAGGTGCATTTTTTTCCAGGTAAGCAAGTTGGAGTTGACTTGATTTTTGTATATGATATTAGATGGCAGTTAGTAATTATTTATTGTTGAAATTAATTGTTAATCTGGTGTGCATTTAATGAATAGCAATCAGATTGCTATTAAATGATAGCACATCCTGATAACTTTTATAAAAAGGAGGACATTTGGAATCTGAGAGAAACATATTCCAGCTAGTAATATGTACCAACTTTTAGTGACTTTTTGAATAAGATTTTGTCTGTGAATTGGGGCGTTATATTCTTCCAGTGGAGCTTTTCTGAAGGTGTTCTATCCTGTAATGACAAAGGAACACATGAAGTGGAAATATTTTGTCACCCCAAAAGCTGACTGCTGATAGTGTCAGTTGGGCAAAGATTTAATTCCCGGACACTCTTTAGAAAGAGAATGATAAAATTCAGCTATAAGTTGTGGAGGATTTTCATGAATGATTTTAACTTTTCATCCCAAGCCAGCTTGCTGGCCAGAGGCATAATTAAAGGAAGCAACAATGTTAAGAGTTCTACAACACAACTTCTCTTTCTTTCCACTTAGGTCCTTTTCTTAGAAATCTTAATTATGATTTTTCATTTGCAATCGACTTCCTGGACCTCAATCATTGAGTTTTTCTTACTTTTTAATGGAAAATTGATAATGAATCAGAACGGTTGTGTCGGTTTTTTTTTTATACATATATTTTGCTATACATGAACTACAAAATTTTCTATGTACTGTAAAAATATTTCACACACATAAAAAGGAAGCTTCTCTACTGAATTCTCTTTAGTTGTGAGCTAAGTGAACAATCAGATACTTATTCATAGTGTAGTCATAAAAAAATCTGCCGAAGAATCCCCATAGGAAACTTTTATGTTGAGGTAAACCTTTCTTGTAAATGGTGAATGGAACAAGATTCCAACCTTGTCTGCGAAAGGTAGCAAATGTTGTGTGTTCGCACTTTTGATTTACTTGTAAAAATAATGAGTATGCTTACGTATTCTCACAGTCGAAACCAGTACTATTTTCAAGACACTTGGTTGATAATTTTCTATTCATCAATCACATTTATGATTTTCGGTTTTTCACAAGTTAATTTTTAACTTTAGTGTTGGTCTGTTCGAGGGAATTTTACTCTGCAATTGGGTGCATAATCTCAATTTTTTTTGTTTTAATTTTTTGTCTTTGTTTTTTAATCCATTCAATCTTGGTGCAGATACGTTGCTGTTGGGAATGAGCCTTTCCTTAAATCCTACAACGACACATTCCAAAACACCACCTTCCCAGCACTTCAGAATATTCAAAATGCTCTCAATGATGCCGGGGTTGGAGACTCCGTGAAGGCCACTGTACCCTTGAATGCCGATGTCTATTTCTCGCCCGACGACAATCCTTATCCATCTTTTGGAAGATTCCGAACAGATATCAGTGACCAAATGACCCAGATTGTTGAGTTTCTGGCGAAGAACAAAGCGCCTTTCATTGTGAACATCTATCCTTTCCTAAGTCTTTATGGAAACGATGACTTCCCCTTTAACTATGCCTTCTTTGATGGGGGTACTTCCATTGTTGATAGTGGAACTGGTACTCAGTACACAAATGTTTTTGATGCCAACTTTGATACTTTGGTTTCTGCTCTGAAAGCTGTTGGCCACGGCGACATGCCCATTTTGGTAGGAGAGGTGGGTTGGCCCACAGATGGAGACAAGAATGCCAACATTGGCAATGCTTTTAGATTCTATAATGGACTTTTACCAAGACTTGCAGGCAATAAAGGTACCCCACTGCGGACTGGATATATTGAGGTTTACCTATTTAGTTTGCTTGATGAGGATGCAAAGAGTACTGATCCTGGAAATTTTGAGCGTCACTGGGGAATTTTTAGGTACGATGGGCAGCCTAAATTCCAAATGGATCTCAGCGGTCAGGGTCAAAACAAAATGCTTGTTGGCGCAAAGGATGTGAAATATCTCCCCAACAAATGGTGTATGTTTAATCCAAATGCCAAGGATGTAAGTAAACTCGCAGAAAACGTAGGTTTTGCTTGCGCCAATGGAGATTGTACATCACTTGGATATGGCTCTTCTTGTAATAACTTGGATGCTAATGGAAATGCTTCATATGCATTTAATATGTACTACCAAATAAAGAATCAGGATGACTTGGCCTGTGGTTTTCAAGGCATGGGCACAGTTACAACACAGAATTTATCACAAGGGCAATGTAATTTTTTTATCCAATTATCTGCTAAATATTCTTCTGGTGGTTCTTCTTCTTCTTCTTCTTTAAGCCCCTTACTCATGGGTTTAGCAATTATTATGGTATTAACAGTCATGCTCCTGTAAATTTGTTTTTGTTCATCCCTTGGATGGCTACTTTTTTTTTTATTAGTTTCTTGAACCTCAGAGCATTGTGAGTTATATTTATTTCTATTAATTATTAAATAAAACTTCACTAGATTTTCAATTTTTTAACTTCCCAGCATATAACTGTTCCTTTTTGGGTTAGCCATGCTGGTTTTCTGATTCTGTGATCAAATTAATCATCTTTTGGGATGTTCATGTATATCATTTTGCCCAATGTTCTTGTTGCTTCGGCCTATGGCAGACCAGTAGAATGTTTACCAACGTAGATGCTTCTATATTACTTGTCTAGTTATTTCAACTTCTAGTTTGCATTCTACTTAATCTACTTGTCCAGAGTTGTCGATTTTTGGTTACTGAATTATATGTTTTAGTTCTGAGTAGAGTATGAATTCTTCTCTTTGGCTTATGTTTCAGTTTATGATTGTCTAACTTATGGCTCCAATCTCTGTATGCTTAGTTTGTAGAAACTTTCTGAATTTTACCAGCGAGCTTAAAGCAGATAGACCCATTTGGTTTATGTGGATGGGTGCATGTATTTGGTAGGAGAAAGAGTAGATGAAGCCAAATTTCCTTCAAATTTGCCGAGAAAAGTACAGAAAAGAAAGTGATCCAGTGTCAGGTTTGAATGATATTTTTGAGAGGACTGATTGTTTTGTTCATATACTAGAGATTATGCACAAAACTATGTAACGAGGTAAAGTAGCAAAATGATAATTCATTGGTTTTTTTTTTTTTTTTCCTCTTTCATAATAAAAAGCTGAAAGTTCATTTATCACAAATGCTACCACTAAGAAATTATGAGTATATTTGAATTGAAATGTCAATAATTTTACTTTATTTGTTGTGAAATGAAGTCATAACTTTCAAATATATCACCAATAAATATTTATTATTAACAAATTTTAAGTTAATGTGTTTTCAAAATTAAGCGAAGGCACCTCAATTATAAACAGAGCTTATAAAATTTTGGTTGTTCAGGCAAAATTGTCTATGGAGTTACAAAGGAAAATGTTTGCTTAACTTTCAAGCAATAAAGAAAACCATGAAAATTAGAATAGATTAATCTCTTTACACTATATTTTACACAATGGATTGTTCATGGGACTAAACTATTTAATGAGATAGTAATTTAAGACCTCATTTATAATTTAAATTTAAATTGAAGTAATTATTGTTAATCATTGTCGATGCATTATTCATGAAAAAAAAATCATAAATTATACAATGATGTATTATTCGTGAAAAGAAATCGTAAATTGTTTATTTTTTTTATCTCTTTCATTTGGTAACAATTGTAATATCGTAAAATTATTAAAAATATATTTTTTTCTTCAATTTTTCATAAGATGTAATTATTTTTTTCTCTCCTTGAATTGTTTGAAATTATATAAAAAATTTACATAACCCATAATTTATATATATATATATATATATATATATATAAGTTGTGATGTATAATTAGATTTTTTTTTATAAGATGTAATATAAAATTACTTTTTAATTTTTGAACTATTTAATAACTTATAAGATTTGTATCAAATATGACATTAATCAAAACACATAAACATTATTTTTTAATACAATTTTTATTGAAACACCAACTGTCAATTCTAAAACTAGTAAAACTCTATAATCAATTATTAATTAACATAATCAAAAATGTAAATTGAAGCATTAAGTCTAATAATGTCACATCAAAATTCAAGGAATCCCATGTTCTAAAATGTTAATAGCAATAGTTGAGTTCATTGAGTGAGATTTAGGTACATTAATTCAAAACAGCTGGGACAGAGAATCACTTACAATTAAATATAACTGATTATTGGTGATGATAAAATAAAAATACATATTTATTTTAAAAATATATATTTTAATAAACTTAAACAAAAATATGATAATTATAAATTTATTTTTATTCTATAAAAAAAAAAAAAAAAAAAGCATAAACTCTCTTCTTCTTTTTTTCAAAATTTGATAAAGACATTTGAGGAGGAGACAACACATTAACAATAATACTACTCAATATAAGAAAGAGCCTTTCAATTATGCACTCTCAAAACCCTACCAACACAACAATCCCACTTTGGCTTTTATTTATAATAACAATAATTTTTAAAAATTTTTTAATTTTTCTTAGATTTGATATCCTCCCATGATAATCTATCCTAAACCAAAGAAAATTTCCTTTTTATTATTCTTATTCTTATTATTGCCAATGCATATTCCTTTTCTTCACTCTTTTCTCTCCTTTTTTTTTTTTAAATTGATAAAAAATATATTTTATGCCATTATATACGCAGACAATTAATTATTACCACAATATAATCTTTGACTACACTATCTAACTTTATTTCAAAATTCTATTTCCTCGGTACACTAATCATTCATGTGGTACGATATGAAAATATTAATTTAAATTTAAAAAAAAAAAAAAAAGGTGATCATTACATATGCAAAATTATTACACAATTCTATAGTTTTTCATTCAAATTTTTAAATTTTTAACTACAAATTTTAATTTTAATTTTATTATTTGACTTATACATTAAATTAAAAAATTACAGCAAAAGGATTGAAAGTGATATCAAAGAAATCAAAAAATAAAAAGCAAGAAGGTATCTAATTTGATTGGAGGTTTGAAACTATTTATACTTTAAATTGTTATTAAATGATGCCCAATTTGAAATCTTAAAGTAGATGGTGTTTTTTTAACTGAATAGGTGACATATTGTGATTCCATCTTAAGACTTCATCTACCACAATTATAATCTAATCACATCAATTAGCAACACGGTGGAAAAATATAAATTTTGTTTGCTTGCATGATTTTAAAATTTGATTGACAATAATTTCTTTCTCAAAAAGAATACAAATAATTGAGTGAGAGATAGAGACACGCATATATTAGACCCACCTTGCATTTTTAGTCAAGCTTTGTTTAATTTTGTGTCCCATAAACTTTAATTGATTCTCATTTTCAATTGACTTATTTGGTAAACAATCTTATTTTCAAATGAAAAATATTTTATTTTATAAGTGCAACATATTTGTCGGCAAATTATATTCTATTATTTTTCAGTTTTATATACGAATTATACATTGTGCTAATAAAATTTTACAATACTTTTATAATAGTTTAGATTTACAAAACTCAAAAGTAAATATGTGATAGATTTTATATCTAAACAAATAATATCTGCTTAATTATTTAGTGCAAATTATTACATTTAGTGTTATAACCGGTTCGCTCAACTTAATGGTTGATACTTTATCATAAATTACTATTTTGATCCTTTATAAGAATGCAAAATTTGAAATTAAACAAAAAAAGATTATCATATCTCATATTTCAAGCAAAAACAGATATAAATTATGTTAATTCTAAGAACATGAGTGCTTTAGTATAAATGTAAATGTATTTTTAAAGTTGCAAATAAATTGAGCTATGTACTCAAAGCAGTTCTTATTTATAAAAGTATTTATATTTTAATAATTATGTAGGTACAAGTAAATGTACATGATATTAAATAGGGATTGAGGTATAGATAGTTGTCAAAAATAGGAAATAAAGGGAGGGACCCATTTATAGCTATAAATTAAAGAGTGGTATAACAACATATAACCACCCACCACTTAAATTTAGACTACCCAATAAATATAAACAAATTCATAATTGTTATGGCATGGTATGTCTTCCAAATTTGGGAATTTGAAATGTTTTCTAAGGAGGGGAGAAATATGGGTAAGATAAGATTTGCTCTTGCTTCTGTCTGCCTCTCTTTATTTATGTGAATATTCATTTATTTTCATAAAAATATAAGGCATGTAATAATGATATAATACTATTATATTAATTTAAATAAATAAATTTATATTTATATCATCACTGTAATGTAATATATATGGTGAATTTAGCGTTATTTTTTTCTTAAGTGTTATGTAGTTTTATAATAAAATTAGAAAGGAGTTAAATTAATATTAATAAATTATTTAAAATTAAAACTGAGCAAATAAGATGTCATACGAAGACCTAACCTAATATATGTGTAAATTGTGAATGAAAAGACCTAATCTATGCATGCGCCATGCTCTTACGAAAAAAGTTATTCTGAATTACAACATGGCCTTAATCAATGTTAATATCTATCTCCTAGGTCTGTAATTTATTTGTATTTTATACTAAAGTCTAAGCAATTTGATCCATAAATTATAGCAAAATTTTCAGTTGGTGTCCATCAAATTATATATAATTCTCAATACAAAACAAAAGAACCATACATTCTTATTTAACAGCTAATGGTAATATATTATATGCATCCGTTTATTTATATCCATAATTTGTAGAGAAGAGTTTTTGAGTGCAAGACAAGTCAACAGTAGACAGGGTATTAAGGTGAAAGGGAAAAGTGAAAGAGTGAAAAGGAAAAATTCTCTCTTGATTTTGAAGAAGAAAGAAAGAAAGAAGGAAAGAAAGAAAGAGAGGACAAGAATCTGTTGAATTCAATCTGTAACCCATTTGCAGGAGAATCCATCCACTGCCATTGGTACAAATACAAAGAATACAAGAGAGAGAAAACAAAAGAGGTCACGTGCATGCCTGCCTGGATTCCATCAGCTTATCTTCTATTCACATACTGCCGGAAAAATTAATTTTGGTAATCCTTCCTTTCTTCCTTGCTTGTCAATTCTTATATCGTAATAATACTGGATTCTTTATGGATATTGGGGTGGTCAAAATATTCAACAAACCAAGGGCAACATCGTTCTAAATCATGTCCCTTTTTAATGCCTTGATTGTTTCACAGGTTTGCTAGGTTAATGACATATTACTATTAATTAATTTTATTTTCCCAAGAAAATCCAAGACAGAAACTTTCCTGAGGGTGATAAAGCTCGATACTTGATTCTTGTTCATCCATATCTATGAAAGAAACAGCACAATTTTAAAGTTCTAAACTTTTACTAATTAATAGCCATAAAATAAAATTGCAGGAGAATCCCAGATTACTACTACTAAATCCACTACTAATGCTTAAAGATTTCTGCATATTTTTCTATCTAGACTAACTAAAATACTGAATCTTGAATTTTTACATTAAAAAATGGAACTTTCACTTCGGAACTGAAGGCAACAAACCCATTCTTATCTCCATAACTTTCTTGTGAGAATTGGAATGAAGATAACTAACAAAAGTTGGACTCTTTGCTGGCCTGTATTCTGGTAGTAATCTGCCTGACTTGTACCTCACCCCACATGCATTGCAAAGTGTTTTTGGACCCAATGGTCCAGCCCTCCACTGTGGGGTTCTCTGTGCTAGACAATGAGTGCACCTCCTTGGCAGCTGCTGCTGCTGCCCAACTTCCTTTCCATCCATCACATTCTTCTCCAATTCCTCAACTTCTTCCTGATTATCTTCCTTTTTTTCCTGATTTTCTTCTTCATTAACTTTCATTTTGCAGTTGGTGGTGTTGTTTTCCTTTTTGGGCAAAATGAGTTCACTGTCGGCAAGCCAGTAGGCCTGTTGAAGCAAAGGAGGGTCAGAGCTGGCTAACTGAAAGAGTTGGCTTTCTGGGTTTATGTTATGAGTCCAGCTGCTTAATGAATGATTTTCAGTCTTCGTTCTGGTACTAGTGGCTCTTTTTCTCTTGCTTCTTGCCTTGCCTTGAACTACAAATCTTTCCAGGGAAGGTGGTGTTGTCTGTTTGGGTTTATTCTGCAAGGGTTTCGGGGATTTTGGCGCTGCCCCTGTAGCTGGGCTTCCAGTTTGAACATTTTTTTTGGGTACTTCAGCCGCTGGGAGGCAAATTCCTGTGCTTGATAGACAGTCCTCCACAAATGTGGAAAGCCATTCCCAGCTAACATCAACTTCCTGAAGTTTTTTCGGTCAGAGAAAACAAAGAATCAGTATAAACCAAGCTAAATATTGGAGATAGATTTCACCTCTTTATGAAAGAAATAATCAAAATAACATGCAAAACTACAACACCACAAAAGAACCAAAGCAAATATTTTTCCTCTTCAGTCTTTTCTCTAACAAAAGAGCTAGCAGCAAAAGAATGAACTCACAAGAGTTAAACAACCAAGCAAGAGAAAAAGAGAGACAAAAAAAACTCAAACAAACAGGAGAACGCAACAGAAGAAAACAAGAACTCAGCTCAGCTAAACACTCAGAAAAGAGAAATCAAGAGACAGAACAAACCGTGTTGTGAGCAGCGAAAAGGTCATCAAGAGGATTAGAGGTTAAAGTACCAAGCTTGGAGCAAGGAATAGTAGGAAGAACTTGCTCTTGCTGGTACTGATCACCAGGAACAGATACATTCCGGCAGAAATCCATGGCTAGGAGGAAAGAGAGAGAGCGAAGGAAAACGGGAAAGAAAAAAGCTCTCAAGTGTTAGCAATTGGCTAAGGTATCAGTCTTGAGTAGTTGTGGCTCTTTATGGCCTCGTTTCCTGTCGGCAGATAAAGCTAAAGGAAATAATCAAAGCAAAAAAAAATAATCAAAACCAAAGCAGGCAAAGAAAAATTATACCCCACTTCTTTTTTTTTTTTTTCAATTTTTCTTTCTTCCTTCTCTCTTCCCTTTTTGGTTTTAGCAATCAAATATTGTTTACCACCCTTAATTTTGTTTGTTTCTCTTGAAAAACAAAAGAGCAATTTTACACGCATTTATTTTTATAAAAGTAATTATCAATGAAGTGTATAAACAAAAATATTAAAAGAATGAAAAAGAAAAAAAAGTTAAAAGAATCGAGTAAAAGGGAGGGAGAGAGTTTTGAGTAAAGATGTGGAGATGCTATTAGTGGGGACAAAAATCACAGGCCATGTCTGCTCTCTCTCAGCTTTTTTCTGAATTCTTCTACTGCTGCTTGTGATCTCTCTCTTAAAATCTCTCTGTAAAATATATATATATATATATGCATGTATGTATGTATGTATGTATGTATGTATGTATAAACAAACGAGTCTTTGGGACCAACCTAGTAGGTAAAGCCAAAAGTACTAAGTATTATTATCTCTCTACAATCTCTTTGCACAGTCTTAGCTGGTTCTACTGCTGCTGCTTCTCTTCTAGATTCTTTAGATGAAATGTTCAATGACCTTTTTCAGATTCAGTTTTATTTTGATTGGTGCAGAATGCTAAGGGCTGAAATGGATTTGAATTATTTGTCTAAAGCTTTGAATAGATCAAGTTTAATTATAGTTTCTGTTTCCATTAATGCTTAGTTTGATGAATTTAATCACTATTTTGTTTCTTTCTTAATGTATCAGAAGTTGATTAGATTATATGATGCATTTGCATGTCAGTCAATCTTTCAAATATGTAATACAATTAGACCCTAGACTATTTTGTTGGTTGCTGCTGCTCCTCTTGTTTTGTCCCATTTCAAGATTTTTATTAATGATTTTTTTCTTTTTTCTAGCAAGTTTCAAAGAATTCTGGAATTAAAAATTGCAGCAATCTGTATATTTTCAATAGAAGCAGTATCTAATTAGATTCTAAAATTCATTTCATTAAGGTTAAATGAATTGGATCGATTTAAATACAATATAATTTGAATAAAATAAACTAGAAACTTATATATACATGATAATTTATAATTAATAAAAGTTAAAAATAAATTAATTAATTAATTTTTAAAATAATTAAATTAATAAATAAAATACTTGAAATAAAAGAAAAGTTGGAAGGGAAAAGAGAAATTTATTTGGAATAGAGGTCTGATCCTGATGTGCAATTGTGCACGACATACTTTCAGTATTGGGAAGTGAGCAAGTGACTGTACAGTACAAAATACAGTGCCTCTTTACATTCTTATGTGATACTGTTAGTCTTTTACATGTTTCAATATATAAAATAAATATTTAATATTCTCTGAATAGGACCTGACTTGGGTAATTTTCCAATGCTCTGAAAAATTTGTGTTCATCACCATCATCATTCTCAGTGGATCATTATCATCTTCTGCCAAACTTGCGTGAATATATCACATCAAAATGTTTCCAAGATCAATCTTAAATTTTTCGTATGATTTACAAGTTTTATACACCAAGTCTAAAACATTTTAAAGTATTTTTACACAACCCACCAAATAATTGAGGTGACTATTGAGTAAGATATGAGCGGGGAGAGGAGCATTTTCTGTAAAAGCAACAAGGGGTCAGCTGGGGACATAATTAGACCAGCTGGGACTCTCAATCTAAAAATAAGGACAGACTGCAAGGCAATTATTTTTAGAGATGACTGTGAGAGAATATGAATAATAACTGTAGGAAGGAAAGAAAAATGTGCCTATAGATATGATTGATTCTTTCCAGCCATTTTTCAAAGCATAGTCCTCAAAACATCAGAGCACAACTAGCCTCCTCCCACAAAAAGCAGAATATAAATTCGTAGCTAATAATTCTTCTGCAAAGTTCAGCAGCATACTCGCAGGAAGCAGAATCAATAAACAAAACGATACGCTTTCTATTACAAACAGAGAAAATTAAACGAATATAACAACCAGGAATTCAGATGGTTCTGTCACATTCAAGTCATGTAAAAGAAACCACGCACAAATTGGTTCTCCGTTCATATGTTTTAAATGAAGGGATTTATCTGATCATCATCATCTTTTCATAGACTAAGAATATTTGTTTCCGGGCAGGACTAAGATAGAAACACAACATTCAAATAAACTCATGGTTCAAGCTCAGTATAAAGTCACAAAAGTTGAAGTACCTGGTTTTGCAATCAAGAAAGCCACACCAATGAGAACAAATGAGACAAGAAATATCTACCACTTTATTTCAAATTAACCATTTACTAACTACAAGTGTATTTGTCCCCCTTTGTTAACAAGAGAGAGTAACATTTACATCATTACATGGATCATTAGATACATATATTTTCGAGGTGCTTTTGAGCACCAGGAATGAGCATAGATACAATATGTACGACGCACTTTAGTATTGATGGATGTCACAACTCTGAGGAAGGTTTTGGTAGATATTGACGCCATTCTTCTGGAGTTCCCTTTCTTACCCTCAGCATTCTTATTGCGGCATTTGTTAAGGGTATGGCAAGTATATCGTAGTCTCTTGGTGCCTGCAAGATCAAGGGGGCATAATTCTCAGAATAGTTATTCCCACCAAACAAATTTTAAGAGAAGTGGATGCTATAAATTTTTTTATTATCGGCAAATCATTTGCAGAAGTTGTCTTGATGTTCATCCATGGCTAGAAAGACAACAGCATAGATAATTTGGCCGATAGCCAAACTCGCATTTTTCTCAAGTAAATGATTCTGAACAGAGAAAATTCTTTGAAAGGTTTGCTCCCTCCAAAGAGCAACATGGTAAAGATATCTAATTAATACCTTGGGAATCCTAATGAGCTGCATATTCGCTTCCGCTGGAGTTTTCCTACCTTTCTTTGAGTTGCATTTGGCACATGCAGCAACCTGTTACAAGAATAACATCAACATGAATAGTAAAGATTCAGAATAAAGAATGGTTACATCAATAGAAAATATTATCATCCAGCAAGAGATACCATGTTTCCTGCATTAGGAAAACATCTCTCTTAGAAAAATCTGTGATGTTGCTGCATGATGTATGAGGTCTTCACTCATCCTCCGATTGCTCGTAAAAAGTGCAAGGGAATCTTAAAATGATAATTGAGTTCTACAAGTTCTCTGTTCCTTGTAATTTTCAAAGGCATTTTTATCTCACTCATATGCATCCCATATAAGTCACCAGTGGAGAAAAAAAGTCATTAAGAATTAGATCGACTTGAATGATTAATCATTAAATTTAGCACTCTTTGATGTTAAATTATGCACATAATGGGAACAGGCTGGCAGTGGAAGGGAAATCTGTGCAATAGAGATGAAATTAAGCATGAGGAATTACTCCGAAACGGTGATAATTAAGAATATTAATAACTACAAAAGATGCTGGAACTCTACTCAAATCCAAAAACTTTTAACAGAAAATATTAAAAAGTAGATCATTTAGAGGAAAAAAGAATATCATTCTATTTCTCTGTATACACAATTTCTGTGTTTTGTGTATCAAAAGAGAACCTATTCCCCTCTCTTATCCTCCCTTTTGTGATTTACAGATAATCTTCATTTGCAATCAAATCTAATGCATTGCAAATTAGAAGCCTCTAATCCTGAAGCACCATGTCTAAGTTCAAAATAATCCATAAATGAAATATAGTCGTAGCAAATTAACAAATTTCAATTAAATGTATGTCTGAATACATGCAAACACACCAGATTTTCCCATGACCATTCTCCTCCTCTTGCAGCTGGCACAACATGGTCAATAGTCAAGTTCTCACATGAAGAACAATACCTATTCGTATAGGAAACACTAAGTTAGTACCTGAGCACTAAATGAGACAAAACACATTTAGAAGACATGGAAATTTGCAGTGGATTTTTTTTTTTAATCTTTCTTTTTTAAAATATTGCATTGAAAACATAACCACCCCTCCCCCACCCTGAAGTGAACTGGATTTGATCCCCAAACTTTTGTACCATCCCCAGAAATCTTACCACTTGAACCAACTCATCACTCATTATATAGCACTCTGCGTGTGTATTTTATATTATATTATATATATGTACATATGTATATACAGTACTATATATATAACAACCAACTCGTCTCACATGAAGAATAATACCAATATATAAAAGGAACTTTTTGAACCTTAACTACATATGGCCAACATATTGATCTCTTGATATTTTTCTGCAAACAGAGAGTTATGTTTGAACTTGGTGCCCTTGAGACATAGCAACTTGGTCAATATTGCAACTAATCGGCCAAGATTTTGTCCCCCCACTCAACCCCAACCTTACCAAACCAAAAAGAGAGTTCATGTACGTTGAAGTCAGATACAAAATAGTTACAAGAATCTCATTTGTTGGAACTCCAAGATCTACAAAGCCTACTAGAGGAATTTGAATTTTTGTCTTGATAGGACAAAAGCCCACTAGAGTGTTTGTAACACTAAGCTTCCAGTGAAGAACTGCATATCAAATCAGCACTTGAACTTTTAATTATTCAAGCAAGATCAGCAAGTTCAACTTACTGGCATGTGTAGTTGTCCCGATATAATATATTTTTACGACTGAGGTTGCTTTTGATTCTTCTCCTCTTAACAACCTGCAGTAGATGTGGAACCTAGAACAGTAATAGAATGTGGTCAGTATAAGTAAAGGTAATGAAAAGTTTACCACTCAAAAGAAAGAATAAACAATCACAGAAGAATTGCAATGATAAACTCCAAAAAGCAATGAATTGTAATGCTCCCTACTTGCATACCCTCAACACAGCTGGTATGTAGAAAGATCCATTTGGGGAGTTTACAGTCTGATCATAGTATTCCAGAACATCAGCCTGTGTAGAAGCATTGTCAACAAGTTTTAAATTGAAACAAACTATTTATATGAATATTCTTGTGTTGTGTTCTCTGTGTGTGTGTGTGTGTGTGTGAATTTGGAAAATAGAAAAGCTAGTATGTTTGGATGCATGAGGAGAAGCAAGAGGTAATGTTCAGTCATATCAGTCACGATTACAATACCATGTATCAACTCCCGTCTACAATATGGTTTACACAAATGCTCCCTGACTTGCAGATATGTTTCAATTATTTTTCAATGTATGATTTTGCACATCTAATAAAAACTGCTGGAATAAAATAGACAACAGAAGCAACAAACCTAAAAGCTATACATGAGTTACTACTATCCAACCCAAACATCTAAATGAACGAGTGAGCCACATTATTCCAACCTTCTCCATGAACTCCAAACAAATAGCACGTTTCCAGCAGACAACATTGACTGGCCTGGAGTAAGTCAACCAATTATCAGATCAGCATACAAGCACAACTATGTAAGTCTTTCTAAAATATGGTAGAAAGAGAGGGAAACAAAAGAACCCTGGAACTAATTAGGGCACTTTAAAGTTCTGTGAATTGCCATACATAAGCAAACCAAGAAAGTAATCAAAAACCAGCTAAGAATTCAGCTTCCTTTTTCATCTTTATAAGTGATAATATTTGAGTATAAGTTATTTTGATGTGGCATATAGAATATGAAGGGGATATTAAAGGTAATTCATTGGTCATATTTAATAGAAAGGGAAAGTAACCAACTTACATAGCCGTAGGGCACTCAAGTATCTGAATCTTCTTGGTAGTTAGTTAGCATGTATTTCAATGCAAGGATAATTAGTACACAATTTAAGATTGCAACCCGTTAACAGATACCCATGAAAAGGTGAGAGAATGCATGCTCAATTAATATATCTGATGAGGTTGACACATTGGCAACAGGGAAGGAATTTGAGCAGGAGAGAAAAGTTCATTGCCGACTGCAAGAATTCTTAGATCTGTGTAATTGGAGACCTGGTTACATTACCAAATTGCTTTCTAATTTGCAAATTCATCACAGTGAACCGAGGTTGTTCTTTCAGTCCGTGCTCGCAAACTCCAGCACCAGGACTTGACTGAATTTAGGGGAAAGAAAAAAGCAGTGTGTCCACTAATCAACTTAATTTCCGTTGTCTTGTAAGAAAGACATACTCGACCCTATACGAACAACCAATTTACTATAACCAAGAATGAAACGTGCCTTTCATTCTTGGTAATGAGGCTTCCTCTAATCTAAGCTCCCTCTAAAATTTTTTCCTTGTTCAATAATTGTTAGGAAATCATTGTACTAAACTCATCATACTGACTGCCTAAATTCCAGTTAAAATCGACCCCGTTACAAAAGGCAAATAATTAAAAGACTAGATAAAGCTACAAAATCTAAACCAGTGACCAAAATAAAAATTTAGAAGAACAAAAACCCATATTGTAAAGAAAATCAACTTGTACATAAACAACAAGAAAGAATCAAAACACAACGAAATATAAAATGAGTTATGGAAATAACTTGCCTGTAAGAGATATCCAAAACCAGGCCTCTGAAACAAGCCAATTCATCATACTCATTTTCACTATCATACTCATCACTCTCATCCTGAATCCCCTTATCACTCACATTGAGACCTGCCTCTACAATGAACTGGGTCGATTTCTTCTTATTAAAAAAAGAGAAATCTCTGGTAGCAGACCCAGTAAGTTTTCTCCTATGAACTTGGATTGATCTTAAACCGGTACCAAGCTTGTAGTGAAAAAGGTCTCTTGGTTCCACGCCAAATGATGCTCCATCACCATTGAAGAGCAACTTTAACCCACCTAGCGCTGTAAATTGAGCCATCAACGTCAGAACTTTGATAGCATGAAGAGTTGCAGAAACAAAGAAGATGTTTCAGTGAAGAACTTGTGTTCTGGTTGTGTAAGATATTTGTTAGCAAGTTTTTTGTTGTGTAGTAGTTTGATCGAAGAGAGGAAAGGGAAGAAGGAAGAGTAGTTAAGCAGTGGAAGAAACGAAAGAGAGAAATCAAAGCACTCCATTTCACGTAAAAAAACCGTTGCCACATGTTTTCAAATATGCTTTGGGAATATCTTCTTTCAGTTGCAGCTAAATGACACATTTGCCATGCGTCCAATTACCATATTTTTTTCCTTCCAAAATCACTTTCATTTCTAATCTTAATTCACAACATTTAAAAGCCATTCCCATTCATCAGAAATTAGTATTCAGTTCATCTAAATTTTAAAAAAAAAAAAAAATTATTGTTTAATGCTAACAAAATTTGAATACAATTGCTTTAAATTTGTGTGTCATATATCAAGTAATTAATTTTCTTATCATCTATCCCTCCTCTTAATGTAAAGCAAATATTATCTTATATAATTCACCAAATCAACAATGATAATGCCATCCATGATCAGCTAATCAGAATTTGGTCTTGGAAACATCCATTGCAGCACAAGAAAATTCACTTTCTTTTGTACAAATATATGCTTCTAAACCATTTATAAATATGAACTCCCCTAATCCGGATTTGGATTGGATCCGAACCCGAAACATTTTGCTCCAACACAAAGGCCACTACCATTCACTAGGTACAATGTTGTCAAAACTGGATCAAGGAAGTTTATTATTACTAAAATCCACCATAAATGTTTGTTTGTCACATTTAAATTAATCATGAAAACAAAAGATGCTGCTTCACTCTATGTCCCTTCCCCTTTTTTTTTCCTTTTTTTATCTCTCAACCAAAATAAAACTAATTACACAAGAGGACACTTTTTTACAGTGGATAAGAGAGACCATGACCAAATTGTAAGAAAATAAGAAAAGGACCCTTGAATCCAGCTCCCTCAATCCCGTGCTTCACAATATTCACATTTGAATCAACTGCCCTTCTTCAACATCATGCCACCAAGAAAGCACTTCTTGAAAGTTGAAACCAAATACCATCCACATTCCGCAACCAAGTTGAAGCCACATTCAAATGTATACATGTCGTATTACCAAGTCTGCAACCAAATCAGAAAAATAACATCAGCCGAAAGTCCCATACTTCCTTGCCAGCTCGGGTTTTTGTATCTTCTTCAGAAAAATAAAAAAAAGTTGGCCAATGACAATAAACAATTGCTCAAAATGCAATATAAGAGTAGGAGAAAACTTTATGCCATACCATTGTTGGATCTTCCTGAATTCTGTAAGGACAGGGTATATATTCTCAAAGGCTGTGTAGGTCTCATCTCTCACCTAAGAAATCAAAAAAATGAGATTGTTTCATCTGCAAGATAAATGCCATTAACAGACAGCAAATACATCTGATAGAGCAAATAAACTGCAAAACCAAAGCACCTTGGCTCCTGTTATCACAATTTTGCCAGACACAAAAATAAGGAGCACAATTTTGGGCTGTTTCATGCGATATATAAGGCCAGGAAATAGCTCTGGTTCATACTGCATCAACAAACACAATATAAGTCTTCTTCTTAGAAATATCAGCAAGCAACATATTGCAATAAAAAAACTCTTCATTCAACATTCCAGAACTTGTATAAGAAAGTAGCATAAAATATATGGATTCTCATATTAACTAATCCATATAAAAAACATAAACGCAGAATATGTGAAAAGACTACAAAAGTCCAAATATAACATACTATGTGGCAGGTTTTCAATAATCTAAAATGGAAGATAGATATCACTAACACTTGAGAAGGCACCATGGGAGTATGCAAGACCCTCAAGTCTAATAGGGAATTTAACATCACAGGAGCCAACAATATTCTGAATCTTGAAGTCCTGCATCATAATAATGAGGGAAAAAAATATAAGCATGGAACACATGTACATGCATTTCATCAAGCGGAGAAAAAGAAACAGTACCTTGAACTTTGCAGGAAAACCAAGCTTCTGGATGATCCGAGCATACTGAAAAATACAAATTTGATGTCTTGCTAAAATAACTACACAAGTATTCCTCTACTTATAAAAAATCAATTTGGTAAAATTTCATACGCAATAACTAAAAGACCAATAATCATTCAAAACCTTAACAGTTCTTCCCCAGCAAGAAAGAAAAATCTTCAAAAAATTATTCGTCTTAAGGAAAACTTGTCTTTGTTTTTCCCCTATACTGTCATATTCTGTTTTAAGCAAGTGTTACATCTAGCTATAAGCATTTAACAGAGCAACAAATACCTTTCTTGCTGCCAGTTTTGACTGCTGTTCACTTTTTGCACCTGTGCAAACCTGAAACAAGAGAGGTAACACTTACAGCTAACAGGCAAAGCAGATGTATCAAATCACTACAGGTATGAGGGAGCACCATAGAAGATGGCATATTAGACTACAACTATGAAAACAGCGTTCCATAATTCTACAACAAAAACAAATAAACAAAACTTAATGTCTCTCACAGCATTTGGCCTAAGTTATCAATTTTAACACATTTTGGAAAATATTTGCATGATAATAACATTAGTTAAATCCACCAGCTTTTTGTGATAGAATTCACAACTTACTCAAAGTAAAAAAGGAAAAAAAAAAAAGTAAATCTGTAGACATTCAATGATATGAGCAATTACACAGGACAGTAAAAGAAGACTAACCATCTTTCCGGAGGCAAAAATTAAAGCTGTAGTTTTCGGATCCCTTATCCTCATTATGACAGCAGCAAAACGCTGTTTGAACATTTAAAATAAAAGTTTGAGACCAAATACAGCCCCCAAAAAAAACAAATAATGCACCAGTCTTACATAGGCACAAGCTCATAATAACAATAGCATGGTGCCTATGCAACCAACCAATATGATCCACATGATAAACATGTACTCCTTCACTGAAATAAATAAAAACTGTCCTACTTTCTACATACCTTAGGATTATATTCTGCATTACGAGCTTGTAGGGCAATTTGTTTAAGATCCAACTTGCAATCCAAGTTGACAGTTGATACAATGTTTCTAGAAAACATTAACCAATCAAAACCATAGTAAGATTTCAAATCCAGAATAAACAGTCACAGTTATTAGGAATCAATTTCATACTAAAATAGCATGTGACAAAGCACAATTTCTATTGCATAGGATAAAACTAACGGTGCACAACTACATCGTGTGGTAGCTATATACATGACTACAAAACAAAGCTAATTCTTGATGGACTTATAGCCCACAGCAACCAACAACCATCATGGCTTTATAATCCACCTCAGCATTATACCCATACAACTGGGCCCATACATCTGAGTCTCAAATGCCTCTTTCTGATAAATTTAATTTTCTCAGGAGAAAGTGAAAGCACATCCATTATCAAAAGAGTCATTTCATAAAATAAGCTCTTATTATTAACGGAAACAGGCCAGGTCAATAATGAGTAAGGTCAACACTACAGCTTAATATCTTGTCAAGGGTAACGCTTTTATAATTAAAAACCCCTACCCATTAACATACTGTGCTCTAAGGCGCATCACTTGTATTGTTGAGCAAAAGAACTTATCAAACCATTGAGGCAATCTAGGCGCATCTCTGTTTTTCCCTCTCTTAGCAAAACTGTCTTACAAAGATTGTTGCGCTACTAAGAATTTCTCTTTTGACTCTAGACAATCAATAAATTTTCCATACATATATTTCATCAAATGCAAACAAAAGATACTCAGAATTTTATGCCAGCTAAAATGCTACAACAAATATTTACAAGATACATAGTTTTGCACCTGTAGAACTTCGTTTACAATCGATATAATTACAAATAAAAACAAAAGATTGTTAATTTCACAAATTCTACATTTTACAACTATTCAAAACAAAACTTCAATTACATCCTGATTATTCTTGGGGCATTGTTCCATAAAAAAGAATTCACACAACAAACTACAAAGAATCAAAACAGATCAGATGAGAATCATTTTCAGCAATAAATCAGTCATATTTTATCTTCCAATTAATGCAACCCTTCAACCTCAAATCTGCAAAACAAAAACTTCAACCTCTTACATATCCAATTCACAATCTGGACATCCCAACATCCCGAATATACCAAATAACTTGAACCAAAATATACATACACCGAAATCTCCAATCCAATTTTCTTCCCTTTAATATCTCAGAGCATACCCACGATTCCCCTTTTCAATAAACCAATAATACCAAACTTCAATGATCCCATCTTAAATAGAATTAAACCTAGACACTGTAGATCCAAAAACTCAAGATTGACCACGCTTCTCCTTAACGTTTCTCCTTTTAACAATCTTAACATCTTCGTATCCAAAAGCCCTAAATCCACAAACCATCATCCACCAAACTACCTAGAGAATAAGCAGATACACAAAAATTCGAATACACATATTGTTTGTACATATAAATCAATGGATCGAAAGGGACTTACTGAAGAGTGGGAACAATGCCAGACGGGTGCTTGGAAAGATCCACCGGCTGGCTCCCTTCCAAGCCACCTTGTTCAGCCATTTCTTCCTTTGTTCCTCACTTATCAATAATATCCCAAAATTATTATCAAAAACTTTTATCTATTTTCGCCTTCCTTTACCAAAAATTTGAAAATTTTTATGGGTACAAATCTTTTATAGGTTTTCCTAAAAGATCGAGAATGACTCCAAATTATATAATCTCGATTCAAGTCAAAAGACAACGAGAAATTAAAAAAAAAATTCCGGGTTTTACTTTCACAGCTAGTAGATCAAGAACCACAAAGCAAATCGAACAATATAGAATCGATATCGATCTGTTTTGTTTAAATCTCTTAAAGCTGAAAAGAACAGAAAAACCACGATTTGGAGGGAAATTAGATCAAATTGGGGGCTTTAAAGAGGGAAAAGTTTTGAAGCTACAAGTCTTTTATAGGTTTTGATATAAGGAATTGTTAAGAATGCTTGAATTTGAGGATGAGGGATCTGAGGTTTGTGTTTGGTGTGCGGTCTGAATGTGAGAGAGATAAGGACACAGAGGCAACCCGTGACACGGTGACCTTTTGTACCCTAGCCAGTGTTATTTATATAGTTTACCGGGCACGCAAGGGAAGAGCCGGTAATTAGGATGTGTCACCGGGTGTTTCCGGTTGGTCAGTACGGTGCGTTTTGATAAGAGGTTCTGGAAGGGTAGAATTGGGCGTGTGTTATTTGAGGCCAGTGATATTTCTCTGGTCGTTTGTGAATGTACTGTTATAGCCTCACTAAAAAGGTTAGGTATGCAACCTGTGGCAGCACTGGTAAGGGCATAACAGAGAAATCACAAAAATACCGTGTTCTTCCGGGACAAACCAATACGTTCTGAGATAATAGCATTCGAGTCCCTAATATTTAGATAATTTACCAACCATAGGATACATTTTACATTGTTTCAAGCAAGTCCCTACTCGTAACCATTATTATATTCTATTAAAAATTCATAAATAATACTAATAAAAATCATTAGTATGACTAATAGGGTATATTTGTTAAACAAATTAATCAAAAA
>CP135554.1:6537510-6572818 GCA_032402905.1 Khaya senegalensis | reverse complement strand
ATATATATATATATATGGGGGTGCAATTCATAATAAATATTTTTTCGAGAGTAAAAGTTAGCTTGTGACTTCACAATTTAGTCCCCCGGGTTAGCTATGGTCAAAATTCCGTTGAGATTGCAACGCGTAATTATTATCACTTTGGACACAGATACCTGCAAAAACGACTCCGTTCCCAGCCTCCCTCTCGTGTTAAATTTTCAGGACCCCCGAAAACAAATCGCACCCAAACCCTAGAACGCAAACACTCCCAAATTCAGTAATGGCAATCGCAAGAACCGGAGTGTACGTCGATGATTATTTGGAGTGTAAGTCTGTCTACGGGTCCTCATATTCATACCAATTTCTTTATATATATATATATATATATATTTCTTTCGATTTTAATTTGAGTTTGATTTTTCTTCCATTACAGATGCTAATACATTGCCAGCTGAGCTTCAAAGACTTCTTAATACAATTAGAGAACTCGATGAACGGTCCCACTGTAAGGCTCTTCTCCAAAAGTTTGACCTTTACACATGCATGTACATGTATGTTTGCCTGCATAAATGCATGTGTTGTGAACTTATGATGTTTATTTGATTTTGTGGAATCACATGCATAGAAAAAATTGTGCACAGTTTTGTGCAGAATAGAAGCATGTATACATGAATGCATACGAAGATGGAAATACATAGGTAAATGTAGTGTTCTTGTGTGTGGGGTGAATATTTTATATTTTTAATTTTTAAATTATGTATTTAATTTGAAACGCTATTGCATTCATATTTTATTTCCTTATTTGGGATATTTCTGATATACACAGATATCTATCTATATATGTATGTATGTCTGTATATGTATATGTATGCATTTACATTAGGTTGCGTTATATTTAATCTTATTGAGTATTAATCGGTTAGTTGGTTGGTTATTTCTTTGGCTGGAAGCAATGATAAACCAGACAAGACAACAGACAAAGTACTGCTTGGGGTTGGCATCACAGGGTACAAAGAAAGGGAATGGTAGTAATGGCAATGAAGAAGATGAGGGGATTGAGAAATTACAAAAAGAAATTGAGGTGAATCAGGATAATGCATTGAGTTTATGCATGGAGAAGGTTTTGTTGGCACGGCAAGCTTATGACATTGTAAGCTTCTTTTAATCAATTGGTTTTTATATGCCATTTGTACATGTTGTCCTAGTATTGTATGAAGTTTCCTTGATGTTATGCCATTTCTTGTTGGAAAAGAATGCTGGTTTATAGGTTAAGAAGGTAAGTTGCCGAACCAGTCCAAATATTTCACAGTTTTGTGATATCATCTGAAATTCATTCTCAATTTTAATTTTAGGCACAAGTTTCTAAAATACAAGATCTTACAGTAACTTCAGGAATTGATCGGTTTTTTAATCCTTCGTGTTTCAAAATAATAATCAGTTCTAAACATTGATTTTGCGATCAGTTTATTATTTATTGATCCCATCCAAAAAGAAATGCTCCTTGCTTTTCAGCTGTGACAACCCATTCCCCATTATACATTCTAGAGACATACTTCTGACATGAGTTGAAGCACAGTCACCAAGGTAGCTTTCTGGCCTATAATGTTAAAATTCACATTTTTTTTTTTTTTTCTAAATGTGAACTTCATAGAAGCATTTATAAGGCATCACTAGTGTTTGTTACCCTCACGACAGACAATTTGACTTGAGATAGTTAGGAATTTATTTAAAACCATAAAAGAAGAATATGGTTTCTTGAAGGAGATCAATTTATCAAGAACAACCAAACCTTATTTTGTGCTCCATAGTTTTGAAACATGTTCCCCTCTTTTAGACCAACTAAATGTGATAGTTCTTCTCTGTTGTCAGATCAAGTATGTTTACTGATACATTTTAGTCTAGAGCATGTATGTTGGTTCTTTCCTGTTTGCAGATAAAGGAATTTTTTTGTACCCTACGTTTTTTCAGATAGATAGTCATATAAAACGACTTGATGAGGATCTGAACAACTTTGCAGAAGATCTAAAGCAAGGTACGGTGTATCCTGTATGCATTTGGGATGTTCAACTTTATTATTATTTCCTGTATTGTATCTAATATTTTTGGAAGTTCAAAAAACCTGTATGCATTCGAATCAGTAAAGCTCATTGTGGTTGGTTGCTAGTGCTGTAGTGTTGTGGGGCCTAATTTTTATTGTTCTGAATATATGGGCGAAAGTAATATGATCTGGCATCAATAAAGTAGGTAATAAAGTACTTTCGTTGAGTTAGTATATAAATTTCTCATCTTCTTTGTACTTTTCCTCCTTTTTTTTTTTTTTTGTTGCAATGCTATTAGAGGGTAAAATACCAACAGATGAGCCAGCAATCCTTCCACCATTACCAATAATCCCTAAGATTGAAAAACGCAAACCCCTTTATTGGACACCTCAATCAAGGAGGCTGGATTTCAGGGATAGAGACTGGGATCGAGAGCGTGATAAGGATTTTGAGCTCATGCCACCTCCAGGGAGCCATAAGAAGGAATTCTCAACTCCCATGGATGTTGATCAACCCATTGATCCAAATGAACCTACCTACTGTGTCTGTCATCAGGTTTGGCTCTCTTTTGCTATTACGACCTGTCCAAATAATTCTTTTGTGCAGTGTTGATATTTTAAAAGTTCTGGCACATTACTGATATATTAATGATGACGATTGTGTAGGTGTCATTTGGAGATATGATTGCCTGTGATAATGAAAATGTAAGTTCCTCTTCCTTTGCTATTATTTTCCTTATCTGCTATCCAGTTGGGGATCTTTCCATGGCTTTTTTGAATGTTGTTAGCGTCCATTCGTTGATACAGAAATTCTCTAGCATCCATTGCTATTATAAGACTCACTAATAGTGTATGAAGAATTTTTGCTGGCAATTTTGGGATTGGTGAACACTAATGCAATGTTTATGCATGGCAACAATATGTGCTAAAATGGACTGCATATTTGATGCTCAGTTTATTGGATATACAGCATATTACACTTATTCGCACAGGGAAGGCTGCCAGTGGGATTTATTCACAGTGTATCATGCCTATGTAAAGAAAATAATATGAATCAAATAATGTTTAAGTCGAAGAAATAAACATTTCCTATGTGATAATGTTTAACCTTTTAACCTGATTTTTATAAGTAAACTTTATTTCTAATTCTTATGTGGAAAAGAGAGGGGAAAAAAAAAAAAGATTTCACTGTAACCTTCATCTATTTCCTACATATTTTTCATAATAAATTTTATTAACATGCTTATTGGTTTACAGTGCCAAGGAGGTGAATGGTTCCATTACTCATGCGTTGGACTGACACCAGAGACTAGATTTAAAGGAAAGTGGTATTGTCCAACCTGCAGACTCTTACCTCAAAGTCAATGATCCTCTATGACTATGTTGCTCAATTGAAATTGGTTGAGTGAATTATTTATTTCGTTGTTGTTTTAGTATCTCTTTTACAGAGAAAGAGGCTATGACTGTAGTTTTATCAATAGAATCAAGTTTGTTTATACAAAGTTGTCATTCACTGAAGCTGCCACATGAAATCGTTAAAAGTTTTTAAATAATACATGAATATAAACTAAATTCCTCCCCAATCTTGGTGTAAGTGGGATTAAAAACCTGAAATCCTTTGTACCGTGTTAAGATTTACTACCAACTGAACTAATTCTTGGGAAGAAATGTTCATCAAAGGATGAAAATAATATACAATTTGATGATGAATAAAAATGTAGGTATTGAGTTGTGCTTCAAGATTTGGATTCTGTGAATGTATTTTGTGCTTTAGTTGTAATATAAAAACATCATGTGCAACCAAATGAACTGTTATTCTCATTGTCCAGGAATGATTTGTCTTAATGCAGTGACCAGTGTATGGTATTATTCTTCTTTATATCTTTAACAGATGCCAGATGGAATGTTGTTTGAATGTGGTTGAGAATTGATGGCAGCAAGCTGTACCAAATAATTTTACTTTATTATCTGCCATAACATTAGCAGATGGGCATATGTGTTACCAAGGAAATGTCATCTATACCCCCCGGTTGTCGGAAAACCAAACTGATGTGAATTTTGACGTGCCATGGTAGTACCTCATTAGTAGATACATTTTCTGGATACATATTTTGATTTTAACTTTATAAATTTAGTATTATTATTTGTGAAATTTTTCAAGAAAAATTGTTTTGTAAAATGAATTATGTACTCTTTTTTTTCTTTTTGCTTATTTATTAAACAAAAATAAATAGTTTTTAAAAATTGAACGAAAAGGGTGACTCGTTCAATTATAATGTACGAAACCCTCTCCTTCGGGGCTTTGATGCTTGGTCTAGTGAGCCTTGGCCCAATGGCCAGGGGTATGGATGGTCATTTGGCATTTTGGAATTTTTGATCTTCCGAGCTTTTGACTTGTAGTTTTGTGTCCTCGTTCAAATCCAAAACAGAGCGGGAATCTTCACCCCGCCAATCCCCTAAAGGGGCAACGTTTGGAAACTGAAAATTTGTTAAGCGACCAAAATACCCTTCTCTCGAGATAATTTTTGAGTCGCACAACTAACAAATTTGTGGCACACAATCGAATGACTTACTGTTTTAAGAATTCTTGCCCTATACCTAATTATATACCCCCTACCCATGCGAAAGAGAAATAAAATTAAAAATTCTTATTTTTTTTATATAATTTATATATTATTAAATTAATTTTAATTGAATAATTAATATTACATTTTATATATACATTAAGTATGATTTATTAAATTTGATTTCAATTATTAAGAATGTATTAATTTAATAATTAAAAAATTATATAAAATTAAAAAAATTTTAACCTAATCTTTCTATATATATATATATATATAACAAAAGTTTCCTTCAAATAATAATTTTTTAAAAATAGCATTGAGATTATAGAACATGGCTGAAAAAACTTACACAAAAATGTGTATTGAAAGTTGATATAATTATTGAATTAGTAAATAAGATTAATATTTTTAATTCAATGATTGATTTGATTCATGAAATCATACATACTAAACCTTTTTATTATCCTTGATATGGAAATTGCATGTATTAAGAAGAGTTAAGACCCCAAAATCACACACCCCACCCCCTATCATTGTTGTTGGGGGTCCATTTTATTCATAGAATTAGGGAAATCATTTTTCCTAAGATACCCATTAATTTAAGCCTTAAGTATGGATTTAAAAAGAATCATACAACACATTACTAATTAATTATCATCTATCACTTCATTTGAACACAACACACATAATTTTTTAATATAAAAAGATTATTTTAAATATTTATAACTAAATAAATTATATTGCAATTTTGATATAATTTTTAAAGGGTACTGTTGTCCAAATGAATAATATACAATGGGGCCCACAACAGTAGGGATAGCGGTGAGATTTTAAGGAAAGATTTGAATTTCAACACGTAACTTTGATTTTTCTTCATTTAAGCCAGAAAAAGGAAAAAAAAAAAAAAAAAGTCATTCATCGGACAGGAAATGCGAAATCCACGGAAATCAACAAAATCTGCAAATCTTAAATATGGCAGAGTGAGTGAGTGAAATAGAGAGAGATTCAAAAGCCCTAAATCTTAAAACCACAACTACCACCTTTACCTTCATGAATTCTTTAAAAAGCAATACATTTCCTTGATCCTAGATTTCAATTTTTTTTTTTTTTTTTGTTCCAGTTTCCAAGTTCTTGAATTTGGTTACAGAATCTTTTGCTTCTTCATCTGCAGAAGTATAGTGAAGTGTCAGCACTGGAACAGTTGAAGAGGGAGGGTTTTAAGAGGTGGGTTTGTTTGTTTTTGTTGATTTTATTGTTGGTTTGTTGTCTTTTGTTGTTTTAGCTGAGAATCTGAGATACCCATTTGGTGTTTTGAGTTCTTGTTTGTGTTTTCATTCATAAAGAGCTAATCTTTTACCAAGTTATTGTTTTTATTTTGAAGTGTGATTGTCTGTGCCATCTATTTTCAGTTCAAATGTCTCCTATTAGCACGGAAATTGAGATGCACACTTGCTGATTTGAGTTCTTGTGTTTGCTATATTCAATGCTAGAGCCGAGGCTTACAGAGAGTTCTTTTTGAGAAATTTTTGTTCCTGAATTTTTTTTTTTGGGTGACTTTCGGTGTGTTGTTTAACACAGACTAGGAAGCTCTTATTTGATACTTTTGGTTCAAGTGATGTTGTTAGGTTCTCTGAAAGCAATGCCCATTTGAAGTCTTATTCGTAGTTAATGAGCATTTGAGTTGGACGCATTATATTAGCATAACATATGAGATGCACACTTGATATTTCGACTTCTACTGAGTTTTTATCATAGAATGGAAAATCCTTAGATTTTCTACTTGAAGAATGCATTATTTATGTGCTTGGTCGTTTGGAAATGTAGATAAAGGAAGAAAATTGGCTTTTCTAGTCTTCTTGGTTTGTTGTCATGGAAGGCTGAATTCAACTTATTTCGGTGATCCTGCAGTAGACGTATAATTTAAATTTAAGGTTTTTTGTTTTTACTTTATTAAGGATTATGTTTTTATACTTATTACAGGGCATTATGATCTATTGAAGGATCTACATATACTTTACTCAAAACATAAAGTAAAGTCATACTGGCTACTGAGTCAATAACCTATTTTGTTGAATTTATTTAGGTAAAAATGGGTAGATGTCTTAGTCCAATACTCCGCAGACAATTGGAAAATCTCGACAAAGATGCTGATAGTCGCAAATCAGCAATGAAAGCACTGAAATCATATGTGAAAGAATTGGACTCCAAGGCTATTCCACTATTTCTTGCCCAAGTGTCTGAGACCAAAGAAAATGGTTCAGTATCTGGGGAGTACACAATTTCACTCTATGAAGTTCTTGCCCGTGTTCATGGTGCCAATATTGTACCTCAGATAGACTGCATTATGACAACTATTATCAAGACATTGGCTTCAAGTGCTGGGTCCTTCCCTCTTCAACAGGCATGCTCTAGGGTGGTGCCAGCTATTGCAAGATATGGAATTGACCCAACTACCCCAGAAGATAAGAAGAGACATATCATTCACTCCCTTTGCAAACCTCTCTCAGATTCTCTCTTGGGTTCACAAGAGAGCCTAACTTCAGGTGCTGCCCTTTGCTTGAAGGCTCTTGTAGACTCGGATAATTGGCGTTTTGCTTCAGACGACATGGTGAATAAGGTTTGTCAAAATGTGGCTGCAGCTTTGGAGGAAAAGTCAACTCAAAGCAATGTACATATGGGCTTGGTTATGGCTCTGGCTAAGCATAATGCTCTAATTGTTGAAGCATATGCGAGACTGTTAATACAGTCTGGATTAAGAGTCTTGAATGCCGGGGATGGGGAGGCTAATTCTCAGAAACGGTTGTCAGCAATACAAATGTTGAACTTCTTAATGAAGAGTTTAGATCCTAGGAGCATATTCTTAGAACTTGAGTTGATTGTGGAGGGGATGGAGAAGTGTCAGTCTGATCAGATGGCTTATGTTAGAGGGGCTTCTCTTGAGGCTTTGCAAACTGCAAAGAGAATAGCTGCAGAGAAAGGGCCAACATTTGAGAAGGGTTCTGGTTCAGTTACTGGGTCAAATTTTGGGAGGAGAGACCGTAACTGGAGGAGAAATCTATGGAATGCAGGTGACAGGTCTCCTGCATCCATGTCACCAGAATCACAGACCCTTGATTCCTTTGTTGAATATGATTCTTTCATTGATTCACCGGTTTCCATTCCTCAGCCTTCTTATGACACAGAATATGATCGCAGGAGTGTGAATAGGAAGCTTTGGAGCTTCGAGAATGGTGGTGTTGATGTATCTCTCAAGGATGGTTTGTTTTCAGATATGGTTCAAGGGAGTCCTGTTGGTAGTAATTCATACTCTGGTCATCAAGAACTCAATGGTAGTGGTGGAGATTACACAGATGAGTTTGAAGGATTCTATCAGAGAAGCCCTCAGGACAGAGCAACAAGAAGCGTAACTCCCAGTCCTCAGGTTAAATGCTCAAACATGTTTTAGAAACTGCTTATACAAAATTATATATTCTTTTTAAACCATAAATTTACTTAATCCTTTCATGTTTGTAGTTGATAATTAATATAATTATCTGATGCGATATATGGCTCATTCTACTTTTGCAGTCATTAGATCTTATCAGAAAGAAAACTCTTGTAATATAAAGCAAATTCAAACAAATAAGTTACAAGCTAAAAAAAAGTGGTAAACTGCTTGCAAGATCATCTAAACACAAGTTAATAACTGTGGTGCTAGAAAATGATTTTGAAGAATTTTATCCCACTGAAATTAGCTGCAATATCTGCTTACAACATCCAGTATATATGCTTAGTGCATGCTGCTCTCTAGGTGGAAGTCCTACTTATCCATGATATTTTAATTAAAGATCCCAATTTCATGATAATTACATTGAAGATGCTTGTTGAACTGATCGTTGAACATTATAATCACTGTTATTATTTTCTCTTCTGCTCACTTGTGCTGTCATTTGTTGCTCAAAGCTTATCAAGGATATCAATAATGCAACACAGCAATTTGTTTGTGTGTTGATTATGATTGCTGATATAGATTGCATTGCTGCTCTTAATTATGTTTCAGAGGTCACGTTCTCACATTAATGTTGACAATATTAGCATCTTCACAACTCCAAGAAAGCTTATTCGTTCTCTTCAGGATCCCAATGATGTGAACTCAGACTTCTCTGAGAAAAAAAGCGGAAGGTTCAGAAGTCCATCAATCAAATTCGAGCAGAGCCCAACTCCAAGGAGAAATGGCTTTTCACGTGAGGTGTTCTATGATGTCAAAGGAAATGGGAACTTATGCAATGGGGGTGAGCAATTTCAAGGTGTATCTGAATCAGTGTCATCAACAGATGTAGGTCCTTTCAGGCCTGATATGCAAGTGACTCGAAAGGTAGTTCCTGGAAATAAGACTGAAATGCTGAAGTTTTGTGCTAAGAAAACCAATCCGAAGATTGCATTTAAGTTGGTATTTAGCTTCTTTTTTATTCTACTTGCAGTTTTCACTTTGTTATTGTGGATTGATGGTCAGGATGTTGATGGCCATCATTTTGTTCCAACTTAATTCAGTCATTCATTGTAATCTTCTAGTAGTGAATTAGGATAAAGATAAATTGAACTTTTCACAAAAGGTTCATAGTGACAATTTTGTCCTTTTTTGTAACAATATCTAGTATTTGATGCTTCTAACCATCAGTTGGATGTTTAGCACTGAACAGAAGTAAAGTTTTTGCCTTTTAAAAATTGTCTCTTTGCTTCCCATGATTGCTTTATCATTTCAGCATAAATTCTTATGCTTGTCTAGACAATTTCATTGCTTGTGTTTTGTGTGTTTATTGGTCAAAATTGTGCTATTAAGAATGAGCTGTTAATAGCATGCTCTATTTGTGTCACCGTTTTGAAAAAGCAGACAACCAACTCAGAATTTGTTTGGTTCATGATTCAGAAACAATTCCTGAAAATTAAAATATGGTTTTGGTTTTGGAATATAATTTTGTAGAAAGTAGAAAATAACAATTATTTGTTCTCGAAGACAAGAAATGTATCCAGATTGCAAAAAATTTGAATAGTACTTTATATTTCATCATACTCATGGCAAACAGGATTTGTTTATCTATTCTAAAGCAGTATGAAAGTTGCGTTTTCTTTCACCCTCTGAAATCTGCTGCGTACAAGTAAGATTAACCAAAACATAACTAAGCATACTTTAGAGATTTGGGTTGTGCAGATACTGCCCACCTTTCCACACTTCTCCTGGTCTCAGGACGATTGGTTTAAGCACGGCTGATGAACCTACACATATATAAGCATACTTGCTATAGAATTCATATCTTGAGCCAGGACTGAAAATGTACAGTTCATCAAATCCACTTCGACCTGCTATAACTGAGTTTCTCCTTCCCTGTTAATAAATTGCAAGAAATCAAAGTGGTTTCCGTCAGTTTGTTCTTCACAGTCATGCAGAAAATACAAACTGCAACAATGATATCTTTCTTCCTTCAGTGGATTAATTTACATTCAGATGAATTCATCTCCATTCGTTCTTAAACTCCTAGATACAAGCATACTGTACATGAAAGACTTGGATGAAGGCTATCAAAAACCAAAAAAAATTTGTAATACTAAATTTCTGTAAGAAAATTACCCGGTCAATGATTGTTAAGTTAGTAGGTGCACTGGTGTAAATCCTGCTTATTTTCTCTGTTAACTGCTTGTAATTATCAGTCTCTTCACCCTGCATTTCTTCTTCACTTACTGTGAAGCTGCTTTCTGCTTCATCAGCAACTTTCTTATTTCCTGCACCCGAGCCTGACAAAAATCCCATACGACTCCATAGTTGGCCAATACCAAAGTTATTTTCCTGGCCAATAGCTGGAGGAATTATAACAAAATCTGATGAAACTGGTGACATATCAAAGAAATCTGATCCTTCCAATCCAATAGCATAAATTGCTTCCGGTGTGCTTGCTGTTAGATGGCTTATAACAGATCCTCTGAGTTGAAGTGACGAAGATCCAAAATTTGAGACTATAAGCTGCGAGTTTAAGAAAGTTTCTTCAAGAGTGACAATATTTCTCATTTCAACCATTTCCTCTGTATCACTGCTAATTAGTTCTACCTGCAGTTTCAGCGGTTCAAACACTTGTGTAACTTGCAGTTGCAAATAGATACCCATAAAAGACCTCAAGGAAGAAAAGTACGTCAAAGGATTATAATCTCACACTAAACCAGCAGAAACATAGGCAGACCTGAATAGAGTCCTGAGGATTTCCTCTTATGTCCCGGAGAGTCCAATTACATGGAGACCAAACTTTACCATCACTTCCACAGCTGAAGGCTGAGGAGATCCCTCCTCGTATAGCAGCACCACCATCCTCTCCCTCAGAGACTATTGTGTGCAGCAACTCGATTGAACTCCCGTGCCACATTGGAGCTTTATATGATGTGATCAATCCATACGGCAGCATCAGCGTTGCCGAGCTTCCATTTTCTAAACCAATTTTGGCAACGCAGCTGCCACCAATATCTTCAAATGTGACTCCGTGTCCCCTGAATTCTTCCTCCAAGTAGTCCACATTGACAGGCTGGTATGGGATTGAAGCCACTGATGGCAATGTGAACTCTCTCTTCTTGTTATAATGAAGAGAACTAAAAGCAAGTTGACTAGGTTGATATGGTAGTTGTAGTCTAGTTGGTCTTGTGGAGAAACTAGGTAACAAGTTTGGTGAGAAGAGTAAACTGCATGCCATGCTTATCCTTTCTTCCCATTGTTAGGAAGATGATGAACTTATTTTCTACTACACAATGTTTTGGATAAAAAGGCATATGGTCCACTTATTCTTGTATTTTTCTGTAGTTGAAAATATTTAAAGATATTTTGAAGTCTCTCTCTTCCAGCCTTTGGATTCTTCTGAAAATTTCAGTTTCAATTTTTTTCCCTGCTATAATTGAGCAATAAGTTTTTGGCCAAGAATCCAACCTTATCTTTTCAGATATTAGAGAGAAATTCTTGCAATTTTGGGCTTTATTATTATTTTTGGAGAGAAATTATTTCAAACACATTTTGGATACCATCATTTCGTCAAGTTTCAATGTACTACAATACACTTGAAACTGCAAATATTTGGTGTTAGTGTATGGATCACTTCATTTCCTTCTCAAAATGAATCAGCGAGACTAATATGAACACATTTACTATCTTGTTGAATATGGCTCCTTTTCCTTTCATGCAGCCACTGCCAGTTGCTAGCCTGGATAAATGAAAATGTCATCTGTTGACAGCCAATATACATTTTTTTATTCCTTTGTTAGCATATATAAACCATAGGCATCTCCATGTGACATTCTATGTATAATGCAACTTTGTGATTACAATTGAATTTTTCCCAAGAAAAAGGAGGAAAACGGAAAAAAAAAAATCCTGTTATCAGAAAATCGAGAAGAAAAAAAATGAGAAGTTAATGACATATTTAGTTGAAAATTGTAATTACAGATTATCATGTTCAATAACTTGTGCCCCTTTCCACTTTTCACCAGGTTGCACAACCACAGGGACTAGCATTGCAGCAGGGCCAGTGCATATAAAATAATCTTTCCCATACTTCTCTGAGACAGAACCAGGGCTGCCCAAGTATATGTCTTCGAAACCAATCCGAATCACTCTGAAGAACAGCTCGCGTCCCTGAACCAAAGCAGCAAGCAATAAGGAAAACATAACGATATCTATCAAAAGGTCAAATTAATAGATAAATAGTTTTTGCTTGTGTATAGTAATTGGTTATTTCAACAAGAAAGAGATTATCACGAACTGTCTCTGCAGGAGAAAGTCTTAAACAAAGTTCAAGAAATGTTTCTAATGAATTCCAGAAATTCGGAAAGGGTATGTGACGAATTTCAAAACCATCCTGTTCATTCAATCTTCGAAAAAGCACAGGGATAGGTGAAAATTAACCCTTTTAAATCAATATTCTAATTATGAAAACTAAAAGCATTGAGGAACTCCAAATATCAAACTTATTATTCCTAGTGTTCACTAAATTTTTGCTCAATGCAGTAGCTACTGATCTTCAACTTCATCTAGCCTTGTGATAATACCTGATCAAGGGTTTCATATTTTGAAGGTGGGGTGTAATAAAATGCCTTTGATCTCTCTGCAGGAGGAGCAGCATATACTCTGCTAAGCCTATCCTTCAATACAGTTATAGGAACATCTTGCACCGTCCATATGCCTGGTTTTTCTTCAGGCTCAGAACCAAACCATCCAGAGGATTCAGTTTTCATTGCTTCAGAGGGAGACACAAGCTCAAAGGGTGAAGATAAGGGAGGGTATTTGCAGTAAGAACAGCCCTTAAGTCCTTGAATTGCAGTCCCTTTTCGTTTCGTAAACTTTAAATGGCTTATTATGGCACTGTTTAATGTCACAGACTTACGGCCATTGTTCTTCACTATAACTGCTGTTGCCATGCTTAATGGATAGAGTGACACAACATAATTTATATCAAGTTCTCCACTGGTGCAGCTCAATTCAACCTGCATTAAAGCAGCAAAAAACAAAGAAAAAAAATTCTTCTCAATTCTTTACCAATTGAGGGAATTCACTTAACATTTAATGGCTGTGTAATGCATACACCCACTGAGAAATGCATCATGTCAATAACAGCTTTGTGGGTCAAATTTTCAGGACCTCACCTACCCTCCTCACTAAAACACAGACAAACACAGATGGTTCGCAAATTCTTCAATAACCTTCCCTGAATTTACGAAATTCACTAGAAACCTCCTTTGCAGTAGTGGATGTCAATAAGAAACCATAATTCAAGGAGGTCATTTAAAATGCATATCTTGAATTATCACAAAGTGACAATGCTTCTATGAAAGAAACTCAAAAAACAAAATATATATGCAAGTAAGAAATACCTGTAGTGCATCAATGGAATCAGAATCAACATCCTTGACAGTCCATTCAGAAGCAGAGATAAGAGAGCCTTTAGAACCAGATTCAGATGCATCATTGATGACTAAACCAATCCCACCTTTAGCTTTGGCAGCGGAGTCTGCTCCAACTGTGTAAAGAACTTCCTCAAAAACACCTCCATCTTTCCAGCCAACTTTTGGCTTGTATGAAGTTACATGAGCATCAGGAATACTAAGCCTTACAGAACTTCCATTTCTGACAGTCAACTCCACCATTGGAATGTTGTTGGACTCCAAGAACTTGATCCCTTTTCTTCCAAATTTTTCATCAAGATTTTCTGGAGTCACAACAGTGGAAGACGATGAAGAAGCTTTGATTGTGTTTGGCTTTGAAAGAGAGAAAGAAAGAAGAGAAGCCATACCCTTAGGTGGATGGAATGGAAAGACAATAGCTTCCACACGGACACATTAAGCTAATCCGCAGTTTCACATCAGTTTTTGTTTGGATGTGTACTTTGTCTTCGTTTCTCTTTCAACGGGCCAATGACCTTTATGGTTACCACCTTTACCTCTCTTTAGAGGTGGGTTTACAGAACTAAAAATTTATTTTAAATATTTAATTTCTTAATTTTCTCTCAATTTAATTATCATATAAATATCTTAAAACAATTACTAAATATATTATTGACTTTGCCTGTTTCTGCTTTAGGCTAAAATTATAACACGCAGATAGTGCTTGATTTCAAACCTAGATGAAAAAAAAAATGCCATAAAATATGAAAAAGAAGTCATCTAAATTAGTGCCCAAAAAGACGCATCAAGAAAATCTCAGTTGAAAGAAAGCTACATAATTGATACAAGAAATCAAGTATCACAGACCAACTTCAACGACAATCTTTCCACAAAAAGTGGCATATACAGACACTGCTAGCATTTCTTCCACTGCAAACAAAACTTTTTTAAGCCAAAATTTTGGCATTTGCAATAAAAGAACTTCCCTAATTAAGTTCTTGAGGAACCCGCCCAAAGAGATACACAAGGTACAAAAATAATCAAATTGGTACACTAATAGAGCTAGTCCTCATCCATCCCCGCAGGTTGATCTCTCCTCGGGCCACCTGCTGGTTTCGACATTATAATCTGCAATACAGAATAGCAGCAATGCACATTCAGCCAACTTAGGAGTTATATGAAAGCTGTAAACCTAATTCAATTCAGATTCAAAATTAAGTTTGTAATTCCTTAAAAACTATAAATATGTTGTGTTTCATGTGTGTGCCCCTTTTTTTCAATTTTCTTTTTCTTTTTCAAGTAATACAAGAAAAAAATTGAATCCCTCCCCGGCACGGTTTGAACCCTACACCCCTGGATGAGGCATCAAGTGCAGAAGCTCAGTTCGTAATCAGGTAAATTAACCAATCAAAACCTTCTGCTGTAATCATAGGAGTTCTATTTACATGATACAAGGGGAGACCAACAGCATTCATTCAGTTGGCTCTTCCGAGAAATATTCCTTTTGGTCTTCATTTGATATACGAGCAATTTCTCAATTCATCTATCAGATGTGGTAGCACTTTTTTTTTTAAAAAAATATCTCTTATTTAACTCACAAAACAAGCAGCAAGTTTACTAATTATTATTATTGCCATTAGTCCTCTAAAAATTGTCTCTGACCCAACCCCCTTTATTGAACATGAGAGAGAAGAAAAATGAAAAGTACTCAACTGTACATACTGTCCCCTAACATAATCAGTTTACAACTAATGATTGAGCCTTGCCATTTGTAGGAGAGAGTAATTTAAGCAACAGAGAACATGTCATCATCATTACTAATTAGACCTTTTAGGTACCTGGTCTACCCTTAACACAGTGCAGGCAGCATCTGCAGCATATTTGAGAGCAAAGAACCTGTAAAACAATCCGAGAAAACAGTTACTACTGTTCCATTTATAATCAGACAAATATGTGGTAGCTATAAAATATGGATACCAACTCAAAATCATCAGAATTTTAACTCATTAAAATGACCATATTATCTTGTTCAGTTTTACTGACAACATTTTTTATTTCTTTGGTAAAATATGTTCCATAACATGGTTGATAATGGATAATGAACAGAAAAGATCACAATACGAGGTGCAAGAAAACAAGAAGCCAACCCTAAAAGGTGGGGCAAGGCTTTGCTGAGTTGATTAAAAATCACAATTCATGGACTAATAATGCACGCAATCTACTGCCATTGTTGCCTTCTATCCACTTTCAAATTTCTAGTTTCTAGCCATGTGAGAAGCAACCTACACAACCAACCCCTTCTAACCAGATTTCCACCAAAGCTGAGGTGGAAGATTACTAACAGATCTCTATCCACCACATCTGGTCAACATAACCAGGTTTCCACCAAAGCAAACATTTGCACGTGCACATTTACAATAATAGAACAAACCAGCATGCATCCCCAAGAGATGTCAAAAGAACCTCAAACCTGATAACTTAGGACTCCATGTACCCTTTTTTCGCACTTAGGATTCAATATATCATTTTTTTCCACATATGAAAGAAGCATCGCTTGAAAAACTAAAAGACAAAACAGAGCAGCTTACTTGGTGACATAAAGATCCCAGATATTCATTGTTGACACATCCTTATAAACACCTTCCTCCAAGTCAATGCCCACTTTGGTATTGCCAGATGCATGTTCAGCATAGAGAGAAGATATAATCTCCATCGCATTCAGCCCAGCATTTTCAGCAAGAATTTTAGGAACCATCTCAAAACTTTCAGCAAATTTAGCAATAGCATATTGATCCAATCTGCATAACCATTGAAAATTTAATACCAATAGCTTCTTCTAGTCCATATCAATTCAAAATTAACAGAAAACATCCCCGCACAATGAATTGTAATGTAGAGTTGGATTGGGGATGTATGATGTGCTAGATGCCCACCAAAATTCATTCAATACAAACCTATTTCAATAAAACCAAAGAAATGCAAATAGTAAAACGGTACCTTAAATCTGATTAGATTGAGACAGGCACCATTTATATAATGAATCAGTAGCCACACAATAACATAAAATTTTGTCAAATGAAAATACTGATTACAAACAATATGGGTATCCAGACAGATTCTATGAAACACAGACCTAGTGCAGTACCAACACAGCAGAGAGAAAATCTTATGATCCGAAACTTTCCCAGAAAAATACTACTTCAAGCAGTTGACAGTTAAAATTAAAATCAAAATCAAGTACCAATATGCCAGACTTGCCACCAAATAAACACTTAAATCTACTTCATCATAAACTTCAACAATTAGTCTACAGTATCAGAACAACTGTTTGTAAGATAGATTCAGATTCAAATTCATAAATATATTTCACCCCCACAAATACCCTTTACCTAATTGACATACATTTGGTGTATATCTAGGAAATAAAAGCAAGACTCTAACAACAAGTCCAATAGCAAATGCACCTGAATCGTGCTTACTCTGGCCTCGTGAATGATTGAAAGTTACCAAAAATCGTGATTCAGTGACCATAAGCACATGAGCAATAAATACAATGTAGGGGAATGGGAATAGAAAGAGAGAATTCACTTTGATTGTTGTTTTATTCTTTTATCTACATTCAATAGAGTAGAAAAGAAAATTTCAATGCATATCTGTATCGTTTCCAACAATGGTAGAGCTTAAACATTGGTACACTACACAAAATTAACTAACAATAGAAAAAATGTATTTACCCTGTTTCTTTGAAAGAGAATTCCTTCAGTCTTCTAGCCAACTCGATTTCTGCAGCCGCAGCTCCAGGTACAATGCGACTGTCCCTGCACATTGCCTGACAGAAAAGATGTATTAACAAACTAATTTGTAATCATGCATAGATAACTGAAACATGAAAAAGCATCAGAATAAGGAAAAAAAAAAGGGTTAAAATATTTAACAGAAATCACCTTGTATGTATTTACTCCATCGTCAACAGCTCTTTCAAGGTCATCTAATATACTATCAGTACTTCCTCGCAAAACCACAGTGGAAACAGAGTTTCCCCCTTCTTCATTTCTTACAATAGTTACCTACATAACATCATCAATCATAAAAAAGATATGCAATTGATCAAATTTACTGGAAACAGAAGAGATGGATGAAATAATAGAAAAACAGTCAAAAGCAAAAATACTATGACTAAGTTGACATCTTGTAAACATACCCTAACACCACCAATTTCCTCAACTGAAACAGAATCAACATATCCCAAATCATCCGGGTTTGGTTGGCAAAGCTTCAGCTGTTGGAGAATGGAAAATAAATTAGGAATCAAAAAAAAAAAAAAAAACTTCCCAGATCATGTGAGAATATGTGATTCTGTGCTTACCATAGCAACAGCACCAGTTGTACGGCAAAATCGCCGCAACTCAAACTTTGAGCTGATTCTCAAGACCATGAGCCTGCAATCAAGAACATTAAAATGAGAAACAGTAAGAGAACTTATGGAGACTCCACAGTAAAAAGTTGCATTATGTACCTGGAAAAAATATGTTAGCATTGTGGTCCAAATATGTGTGATGAAGACCAAAGAAAAAAAAACGAAATTTGATTTACTTGTAACGTTCACAGAAATGTAATGCCATTTCTCCCACTGCTGCTCCACTAACAATTGCTTTGGCACCTGAATCTGCAACTACTTTGATGAGTTCTTCAACTTTAGCTTCTTCAGTTTTTGCATAATTCTCCAGCTAAAAAATGGCAAAATGGAAATGTTTAGCATTATAGCACGAAATGTAGCCTTCCAATTATTTTGCAGAACCTGATAAGCAATGGCAATTCCATCCAAATGAAGACAATTTCTAAAGATTTATTGCACTTAATAACACCCATCATAAGAAATTTGATGGTGAAAAACAGGAAAAATCAGTTTCTAATTGACAGTCATATAACAAAGCAGTTTAGAGTGTATCATAAGAAGATACAAGACACTTAAGTTTGAAAAAGATCACCACATCACAGTTCCACCACACAAGAAAAAAACCAGTTTAATATCTCCATTGACAGTAACACAAAGTAATAGCTTCCTACCAAATAAACAACATGAAAGACATAGCCTCATAATAAATGCATATGCATATGTACATCACAAAATGTCATGAAGGAGAGAATTGAAAAGCAATGAAAGTAGAACTTTCTCAATATTTACCTGCTCAGCATTGTGAATAAGGACAGTTCCTTTAGTTTCAGTTGCAGAGGTATCAACAGCACCAGCAAACACAGCAACCTGAAGAAGTTAAAAAGAAAATATAGGATACCTGAATGAAAATGTATTCCCACTTTTACAGTTACACCTTCACATTGCAGTCAATCATACAAAAGGATCAAGCAGATAAACAAACTCTTCACTAACACATCAATAAAGCAGTACGAGGCTAACCAGAAATGAACTGAACTTGAAAAACAAACACAAGGCAAGAATCATGTGAAGCATATTTAAATATTGAACAAAAACCACCAGAACATCACTTTAGATATTATGCTCAGGGAACATATTAACAAGCCACAAAATATTCCACTGCTTCTTCAGTATCATAAAGATGACAACAACCATTTCTAGTATCCATAACTACCATCTTGTAATATCTCAATTGAACTAATCTTGACTAAATCCTTTAGTGATATAACTTAACATCCCAATTGAAACAACAAGCATTCTTAAGATGAGACAACAATTACAGCATTAGGTGAAAACAAATTGACATAATCATAGACAGAACTCCACACAGCAAGTCATCTCAGCCAACTAGTACAAAAATATAACTATTCTGAAAATGGCCTCAGGTCCCTGCTATGTAGCTCCTTAATGAGGAAAAAAAAAAAAAAAACAGAGCCAGATGCCAACTGCTCAGCCAACTACCAAATTCAATTCCTTGCATCCAACAAATATTAATAGGAACAGTTATCACATTTAGAGAGAGACACGAGGGAGGAAGAAAGATGAACAAGAAAGCTGTCAAATTAATTCATTATGAGAGTTAAATTAAACAAAAAAGAGAAGAAAACTAAAGGCTAACCTTTGCCTTCTCTATCTTCTTAATACTTCCCACAGCATCACTCTTCAAAACCATACCGCAAACAATTGTAGAATTGTTCAAACCTCCTCCCAAAAGTTTTGCAACCCGGACATTGTCAACGTTGAAGTTTGCTGGGTTCTTGGGGCACACTTGGATGCATGCCTATAATGCATCAAAAAGGTGATAAATCACAACTTCACAAAATAAAAAAATATATAAAAAAAGAGTTAACTAAATAATAATGAACAAGGTAGGAAAAAAAAATTACATCAGCAATAAGAGAGCACAAAATATCTTCTTGCCCAAATTGCTTGCTGGCAACAGAAGCCTTCATTCGACAAACAACTTGCTCCTTGCTTCTAACATCCATGTTTTCAGAATCATTCTCCACCAATTCCTCTAAGATTTTAACAGTCTGAAAATAATTTAACAAAATAAAATCAGAAGAGTGCACTTTTAAGAACTGTTCTACCTATGAAAAATGTTCATCCAAGCCAGTTGACAAAGCACTGGAAAACCTTGTTGATCGCTTTAGTGTATCCACTTATGATTTCACTAGGGTGCAGACCCATCCTTATAAGCTCCTCGGCACCCTGAAGAATCTCCCCAGCAAAAGAGATAGTCAAATTGGCTCCATCACCAATTTCTTCTTGTTGGGCCTTGCCAGCTAAGACCAAAATCTTGGCAGCAGGATGCTGAACCTCGAGTTCATTAACGATAGTGGCAGCGTCATTAGTGATGAAAAGCTTGTCTAAATGATTGATAACCATCTTATTCATACCTAAGTATACAACACATAAGGAATTAGGCTACTTAAAAACTACCTAATGACTTTATGAAATTTGCAACAAAGAAAAGACTTGTGAAAAAAGCATTAAGAAAAGGTCTTTGCAAAGTAAACAACTGTTAGCTTTTCAGCAATGGCATAAACCTAAGATTTAATTTATTTGTTGATTTTCTGATACCAACCCTCAAAGACAGAAGGAATTGTAACTATCAAAATCCATCCATCTATCAACACGATTCATTTCCCTTTCCACACTTGAATTGCCAATAATCAACTAAAGAGCCCACTGAACTTCAGTTGCATCAGAAAGTGGATTTCTGTGAAGAGTGTCCTTCATTATCTAAAACTTATTTATTTAAACAACGTTAATTGCACTGAATTTTTTTACTGCAAGGAGTCTATTCTCCAAACAATTTGTGATTAGATATGACAGAGGAAAAAAGAATACAAATTCCTATCTGATTTCTCTAGAAAATGATAAAAAATTTCCTAATGTTGCCTCAGTTCCCTACCTACTCCCCAACTCTATTAAACAATCCATATTGATTGACAGAAGGAACAATAGCATGTGTAGTCATTTCCTTTCATGTACCATTAACATCCAATTAAGCCCATGTAATCTCCAAATTTTTCCAAACCCCTCCAGACAATCAAAGCCACATTTTCCACTTTTCTCTGACAAAAGGCGTCAACATCAGCATTCAGCACCCATGAGCATGTTCCACAAACTTCAAAGAATTTTTGATATTTATTCATTTATTTTTTGCAACTGCTTATTTTGACAAGGCAGTAATGGATTGGTGTCACTTGGAACTATCAGCACATTAAGACAGATATGTGGAACAACATTTATACGCTTATTTCATATTCCATGTCAATCAAGGCCTGCATTTTTAATACAAAAACTAATGCCTCCGATGTACTTCATAAAGCAGCAATGAATCAACACAACCACTACAAAGATAAGCGCCCAAAAACAAAAATGACGCAGTGATCCAAATCTAGCAGCGGAGTAGACTAAAAGAAACAAAGAAGTCGGAAACTTGAAAGAGAGAAAAAAAAAAAAAAAAAAACAGAAAATCACCCACTTCACCAAAAAGCAAAAGGAAGAGAACGAAGTGATCCAGATGTTACCATTGGGTCCAAGAGATGTGCGAGTGATATTAGAAAGCTGCTTGCAAGCATCGATATTTTTGAGCACGGCTTCGTCGAGTCCTGACAGATGCTTGTGTCCTTCTTTAAGCATAGATTGTATTCCATAAGGTTGCATTGAAAAACCCATTTTTGGATTCCTTGATTTTGTTTCTGTTTCGTGTAGATACAAAACACAGGGAAACCCTACCTTAAGCCTAGAACGCAACTGGTCTTCTTAGAATCTTTGCAGTAAGTAAGTGTGACCGAAGTTTTTTTCGTTTGTTTGTTCGAAAATTTTAAAAGAATGCCCTACAACTCGGTTGGAGCCATTCAAGAAGAAGAGACGGTAAACGGCGTAGTTTAGTACTGGGCATTGCAAATACAACCGAAAAAATAGATAATACCAATTAACTATTATTATTATTTAATTAACAAAATAATAATAATAATAATAATAATAATAATAAGTATAAAGTGTGGGAGGTTAACCGAAAATCGAGTACGGTCCTGCCCTTTCATCGAGCCGTTGATTAGTCTGGTAATTTCATGCACAGTTACCCAGAACAATTGTGAGTAAGTAATTGGTGCCACGTATTAGTTGATGACTGCTCGTCAGTAGAAATTGAGTAATCGACCCACGCGCTCCATAATCACTCATTAATATGAGACAATTTTTGCCTATTATCATCATCACCATCACCATCATCATGGTTAGATAATTTTGTCTCACGAACTGGAGACAATCATCCACTCAAAATTCATAAAAAGCAAATTTCAATTCAAAGTAGAGGGAGACAATTATGCTGCTCAAATTATAATAATAGATAACATAATCTTTGTCTTCTTACAATTTCTTTTTTTAAAAAAAATATATATATATATTATTATTATCACTAAAAATTTTAATTTTTAACTTAAATATTGAATAATTATAGCTAGACACAAACTGACATTCTTGATTATTGTAATTTTACAAGAGAAATTGAAGAATGGATGACCAAGGATTAAGAAGAAGATTTCTTTACAAACCAAGAAGGATGATCAAGAAAAAAAACTTATTTGTTGACTATTGACACTCAAATATCCAATATCAAAGATATTTTATAATTCTAAATATAAACATTCATATTTAAATTAGTCATTTTATATGATCCCAACTACTTAAATTTTTGTATTTTTTATATAATTGATATGTTTATACATATCAATTATACGTATATATATAAAATATTAGTTAATTTAATTAGTAAAATAAAGTATTTATATTTATACAAAAAAAATATAATACAATTGATATGGTTATAATTCTTAGTAAAAGGGGAAAAAAGTGCCCCCCTCACATGTGATATTAAATAATGTGTTTTATTTGTATTTATGAAGGTAAAATGAACAAAACACCCCAACACACAGACAATGGAAACTCTGAAAATGAAACATCCAATGCTACAACAAAGTAAACATGGTGAGAAAACAATAGAACAATATCTATGATGGGCAATCCCTCAATATTATTCAATCCGGGTTAACTAATCAAAGACACATAACCCTGAAAACAACAGGAAAGAGAAAAGAAAACAAAAGCATGAAAAGCAAAATAAAAAAAAAAAAAAGGGAAAGAGTAAAATTTAGGTTTTTGAGCTGAGCTGAGAAGAGCAGAGCAGCGATATAGCCTGTCTCGCAACAACTATGTATAATGAAAGCTGAGAAGGCTTTTCCATCCCCACTTACAGAATAGCTAACTTGTAACCTAAAATTGCCATCAAAACTAACCAACTTAAATTCTATCCTAAATCCCACCCCAAAAAATGGACAGACGGAGAAAAATTAGCAAGCACTTGCAGCACCATTGGAAGTGGCCACCTTTCCGGACAATCCAACTGATTTAGAACGTTTTAGACCATCTTCAACTGCTTCTGCAGATGATCCATTCTCTTCCACTTTCTTTGGCTGTCCATTTGTGCCATCCAGTGATGTTGCTGTTGCATTCTGCGCTTCCTTTACTGAACTTTCATCTAAAGACTTTTGCTCCATCAAGTCTTGGTCATCAATTACAACAGCACTAGGCTTTCCATCTGAAACCTGTTTTGAGAAATTGAAGTTAAGAAAAGAAGACAAGGAAACATAAAAAATTTGTCTATAATCGTCATATACTTAGTAGTGTGTAACACATGCCATAGAACCAAAAAAACAAATTGTCTATATGAAAAATTCACACTAGAAGAATGAACCACTCAAGTTTTTCAAGGAGGGCAAAACATTGAAAAAAAAAATGGATCTAAATACGTGGATGGGGCATTTCTTGCCTGTTTCTGTAACTGCAGTTGCTTTGCCTTCTTTTGCTGCATTATTCTTTCTCGAGCCTCATAAAACCCAAAATCATCTAGGATGCATCTCTTGCTTGAATGACTCTTAAAAATTTTGAGAATCTGAATGCCCTGCTCAAAGTTAACCTACAGCAACCAACAAACATTTACAATTGGAGAAGAAATTAATAAAAGCAGGAATAAAGAAAATAAAGTAGCAGCAACAATAAGAAAATAAAAAATAAAAACCCACATACCTCCTGAGTGTCCCTGCTATTAGTGACAGGCTTGTTTTCATTGTTTTCAAGCGTTATATGCCTCAACGAATTATTTGGTACATCCTTAATAACATGCCACTTTACAGGAAAGCAGCCAATCCATTTGTCCTGTTGCCAGTATTCCACAGTTTTGTCAAAGTCAACAGGGCCAACCATCTCCGCTACACCAACAAATTGACCACTGGCATTGACCTGAAATAAGAAAGATAATGTTGGATTTAGAAAAACCATATGTGCACTAGCAACTGAGTTTGGCAGATGGTACCAAACAACTCATACTCACAGAGAATAACAGAAATACAGGACAGTCGCTGGACTTCTCCTTGGCTTCACAATATGCTGCATCAAGCTTCCTGTTACCATTAGCTGTGCTAGTCCACATATTATACTTAACACTTTTATGAACATCATCCTCACTGTAGGATTTTATGACAAAAAACTTTGCATGTAAGTAGCTCTCCAACAAATCTTCTCCGCTGTATTTCTTTTTCTCTGGAATAAGAGGTAAATTTTCCTCCAAACTTCTCTCAGTAGACACAAGCTTCTCTTTAACTGCTAAAGTGATACGATCAAACCCCCCCTCTTGGTTCTTAAAACCCTTGGCCCTTGGTCCCTTATTCAGCTCATTTAAACCATCCACATTTTCTTGGCCAGAGCCAGAAGCGCCATTGCCACGACCCCTAGTAGGCTTGTGCTTATTATCGACAGCATACCATCCACGCCCACTTAACCAAGAATCATAACCAAAGGATCCATAACCAGTACCAGCTCGAAATATGTTTCCATAATGGCCATATATTGTGCTGTTTGGATACATCTGATTCATATAATCAAACGCATCGCCTGTTGGTCTTGTGTGGTGAAGATTCTGAATCAATTGTTAAACTTGATAAGCTACCGGAATATAATACATGTGATACATATTATAAATAACAGAGCTTCAGTTTATTTCCACCACAAAGGTGGGGCCAAAATGCCAGAGTTCAGAAACAAACAGCTCTAACATACCGTAAGATGAGGTCGACGATTCTGATTCCTCCCAGATGGAAAATTATTGGGATGTGATATCGGTGAAGTGAACCCAGCATTTGCCCCATGTTTGGACTGCCCGCCTGCAAGTATTGAGGAATCTAACCAAGGGAACGGTGAATGAATGCCATCAAAACTATATCCATGATCTTGAAAATGTGGTGAAGGAACCACTGTTGATAATCCTCCTGTTCCATGGGAACTGTTTGGATCAGAATATGAATACTGATAATTTGGTCTCAGTTGCTTTGACCCATTTTTTCCACTCACACCAGGACCATTTGTCACTGCACTGGTGTTTTCTTTATTTGTTTCAGCAGACAGCGACAATTTGTCTACTGAAATAGGAGTTGAACCCCCACCCTGCATAGCATTCACATGGTTTGGAGCATAATGGTAATAGGGACTTGGATACTGGTATTGTTGTAGCCCTTGCAGTTGACCATCGCCTGTTGATGGATATATTCCATATGGTGGATAACCATAGTTTTGGTGGTACATGGCAGAGCCATTATCTCCATTAAAACCCTATCAATAAAACAGTAAAGCATCAAACACAATCCTCAGCCTCAGAAACTAACAGAAGCTCCTTTTTTCCACAAAACTCACAACCACAATAATGGAAAAGATTTGTTTCACCGTGGTTGCTAAAGAACAGAGGATATAAGTTAGCTTCTGCATACAATTCCAAAATCTTCATCCAGATAAAAAAGCTTCAATAATACTGCCACTGGTGATAAATAAGCAGCAACTGTAAGCAAACTTCTTACTCTTACAGGAATATTTAAAAAGAAAAGAAAGAAAAAAAAGACTCATTCTCATTTCTTCTTTAACCTACGTATCATGATCATTAACATATACGAGTAAAAGGAAGAACTGACATAGACCACCTCAAATTTATCAGGAACTACATATCTAGAGAAGCCGTTCCACTCATTGACTTCCCACCATAACATGAAGAAGAATTATTATACCACAACAGAATGTTACTTTCCATATAAAACCCGTAAAATTGCAAATTGCAGCACTGGAGCAATTAGTCCTTCATTTAAAAAACATAAACATAAATAGAAAACCTTATATGACAGTATCCTCACGGCCCACCTCCATGATAATTTGAACTTGACATATACAACATTAGGACCATGGCCTTGCATTCAAATTAACATTACAAGGGGTAGTAGACCAATGAATGGCTTGATTGCACAAGCAGCCAAGTCATCAAATATTAAATAACCCATACTTTAAAAGCTAAAAGGTATACCTACAAATTTAACATATCAAGTGGTCAGACATTCCTCTTTGAGGCAAAAAAAAGGGGCTCAAATAATAAAACATAATCAACTAACAATCTAAACAGTACCTTGTTTGCATGCTCATGAGCTGTAGCTGTCTTGGTTTCAGAACCCACCGACAACTTCTGCAGCAAATCTGCAGCTTCTGTGACCATAAGAGTCAAGGAATACAAGTACAACAAACCATGATTTTAATAATATTGACCTCAAAACTTTCATAATTACACTAAAGTACACACTCATATATATACCACATCCAACAAACTTCAATCATAAATCTTTTAACCTAATCCAAGAAAGACCAATAAAGCAAGTTTTTTAATTGCGTCCACGTATCATCAAGTATACGTTACCAAGTACAAACATGATACTGCATCCAAAGAGTTTACCACAGTTATAAGAAAAAAAAAAAAACACCCAACAATATAGGCAAAAATCCTACTCTTGTAAAGTAAGAGGGAAGCTAAGACTTGCCATTTTAGGAACGATTTTATTCTCAAGATCTTTTGCTTTCTTCATATAACTAATTGGCTACAGTTAGGTTTCTCTTCTTACTTCTTGTCCGCTAATTTCAACACATGCACGAAATAACAAACAGGATACTCAAACACAAACCCTACCAAAAACCCCACATACAAGTGCTCATTCATACACAAGTTACAATTCAAGAAACAGTATTCAAAAACTCCTAACAAACAGATACTCCAAGAACTCGTAGATGTAAATAAACCCTACAAAATCCCCACCTAATTGAACTCATTCAGTACATAATTTACAGGGCAAGAAAAAAAAATTCAATCACTTCGAAACACGAAATAACCAAAAGATATTCCAAAAAATAACAATAAAAATAAGAACCCATATTTATATATTAACCCCAAAAACCCAAGTAAATGAACTCATTCGACACAGAATTTAAGACTCAATAAACAATATTTGATTCGCTTAACACACGAAATCACAAAGAGATACTTTACAAACTCATTTTGATTCATAAACCAACTTAACACATATAAACAAGCTGATTAAACAAAGAATTTAATATTGAGAAAACAATATCCGATCACTTAACACGTGAAACAACAACAAATACCGAAAAACTCAAACACTCACATGCATGGACATGCAAAATAGGCGTGTATTTACAAATACAAAGCGGTACCAAGATGAGGGAATCCAGTAAGGATACGATCAGAGGAAGAAGCAACGGTAGCCATGTAGAAAATAACGGTCTGGATGAAGAGAAAGAAAAGTCTAAAGACAGCGAAAGAGTAAACCCTAGAAGGAGGGGATTTTTGTGTAGTAAAAAGAATGAGTGCGTGGAGAAGAGGTAGCCGCCAAAACCCAAGTCCTGGGGTTTAAGAGACAGACGATTTTTTATAATTTATTTATGTGAAAATGGTGATTCAAATAGCTCCACGGCTCCTTTTAATACAAAGGTTTTTTTTTTTTTTTCCCTGGTCTTCTTTCTTTTCTTTTGGGATAATTCTTATTTTATTTTTATAATTTATTACGATTTTTGTTGTGACTTATCAACCATTTAATAAATAATTACGAATGATTTTCACCAATTTTATAAAATTTTTAATCATAGCTTTATTCTTTTAGTAAAATTTGGTGGTTTTCTAGTTTCTTCTTGGATGTCATGTCTCTTTCATGGTGCTTGGTTTAGTTTGTTGTTTGTTTTGGGCTTGGGCATTGAGACTTGTGTTTGGGCTTAACATTTTAATTTTTTTTTTTTCATATTTGATAAAAAAAAAAGTAATGTTATCAACTCACCCACCATCTCTGCTATTGTTAGAATGAATTTCCATCTCTGCTATTGTTAGAATGAATTTTGTGATGTTAAGTCAAAAATCTACTTTAAACTTGAGTGTAGAACAATGCGATGTCATAAATTTTCAATACAACAAACATACCAAATATTTCTTTTGTTTCTTTTTCGTTCTTCCTTCCTCAAGGATTGTGAGTTTGTCACAGTGAATGTTAAGCTAGCCCCATGATCACATTTGCTTTTGGAAACCTTACCATACACCAATTTCAAATTACGTAAAAGGGCCAGTGTATCCTTTTTAACTTCACGTTGAAGACTGCGGCACTGCGTTACTAAAAGCTGGAAGCATTGGATGCATTAAAGAAACAAAGCTGAAGTAACACACGGGCAACCTTTTCCTACTGCACCTTTTAATGAATGCATATGCTTCACCTTTTTTAACCAAACAAATCACCAACATGCATCAGATTTCAGAGAATACTGGCAATTGCAAATGGATACAACAGAGATCTCTTTATTCAAAATAGCAATACTTTTATTTCTCATGTAAATATGAATTTTTCATTGTGGGTATTGGTTATAATTGGTTCATAACTATATTTAAACATTAACTTCCCTCAAAACTTTAGCAGCATCCTCGGGAAAAACAGGATTTATGTAACACCCTGTTCCAATTTCAAACCCACCTACTCCGGTTAATTGAGGTACTATTTGTAAAAACCAGTGGGAGTATGCTAACTGTGAGTCAGTGACCACGAGTGGAGAAGTCTGGATCATGAAATTGAAAGGTGGGTCATTCAATTGCACAGAAATCTTTCTAAGCATGAGTTTCAGTAAGCCCCCAAGATCAATGGCCTGTGGATTTGTACATAAACAAATGGAGTAAGAATTCAAATTATGAAAAAGGCACAGAAAATATGCAATAATGGTGGAACTTACAACAGCAATAGAAGCTAATTTGCATTTTATACAAATTCATGTTTTACATACCAGTATTCTCAAACCGACCCCTTTAACAAAGAATTCATCGTATTAAGTTCATCATAAGATGCAACAACCTTTACTGATAATATCCTTAAGCATACATCAAATAGAAGTTGCTTCTCTCTGACCCACTATACCAACCACTGATGAGTATCCATGAAAATGATTCTTTTCCCATCAATAAATTTCAGCTTTCATATGAACTTTATTATATTATCAACTACTATAACATTATTTTTAACAAATAAAATCGATAAAGTAGAAATCATTTTATTCCCACCTGTTCATTCAATATCAATTTGCAGTCATAACCTGAAACCTATTCATAAAATTTCAAATTTCCATTAAGACTTTTAAAACCAATTGTTGCAGTATAGCAGAAATGATCAAACCCAACAACATATGAAGCTTCCCACAGTTTCCAACAAATACCGGTTTCTTTCACATGTTGATTTACAGAAACTGTTCCTGAAATTCCTCCATAGCATCACAAGCATGATCATTAATGACCATTTAAATAACACATGCTTTATTTCTTTTGCAATGACAAAAATCATAGCTTTTTTCTCTCTGAAAAAGAAAATCAGAAATTGTCTATACAAGAAAAAAAACATAGGAACCTATGTTTATAGTAAAAAATTGACAGTTATATTCATATATCTGACAATCAAATACAAAAACCATTCATAGGTGTTACTACACAAACACAAAATAAGAAGCACTGAAACTTACCTTCTCACTGTCTAGTTCGTGGAAATGAGAAGAGTGATCTCGGGGAATAATCCATATCTCAAAAGGAAATGTGGCAGCATAAGGAACAACTGATATGAAATGTGTTGTGACATCAATTTGAAGGTCCTTTGGTTGAACTTCACAAAGACTACATTTACCAGTCTTATCGAAATGCTCCTTCATACTGTAAATTCTTGCAGAAACAGTTGGTGGAATGATTGGGAGAGCCAGTATTTGACTGTGGGAATGACTCATTGATGCTCCAGCCGAAGCACCATGGTTTTTAAATACCTTAAAGCACAAAACCAAGATTTGTTAGCGACCCATATTAATACAGAAGCAAACCAACACATGAACATGAAGCACCTTCTCAACCACTGCAGGTTTAAGCTTGCTCAATCTAATAGGGTCTGTTCTTCACTTATTTACTATACTTTTTGTGTTCTTTAGGTATTCTTTCAGATAATAGTACCAACGATAAAGCCTCAATCACAAAATACCCCGTTCATACTTGAAATGTTAGCATATATAACTCTTTCCCAGAAACATAGTCTACCTAAGCAATTGTAAGCTTGTCTCCTACATGGTAAAACTCCAGAGTGGCCATGCCCTTTAATTTCCAACTTGATCAACAATTTACCTATCAAAGACTTTCCTTAATTGCAGCAGAAGTAATTTAGGTAGAGGCAAATGACTGGGGTGCTAATATCACAATCAACTTTCTTATTGAGACAAGAGACATGGAAGATAGGTCCACTTTGAACCTTGTGAGAGCTTTAGCTTATATGCAACCTATACCATTGCATAGTGTTGGAGGCCAGTGGTATCTTACACAGAATTTCAAATTGCCTGTCATTTGAAAATAAGCATCACCTATAACAAGATTGAAGGCAAAAATATCAAGTACCCAATATATTATCTATAGCTAATAGCTTGAACTCGAGTTTTGGCCCCACCTTATACATCGTAATCAAGTAATGAAGCGAATGACTAATACTGTTACACCACCCTTCTGCTAAATAAAGCCACTAAATCGACTCTTTTTGACGAGCCCATGCAACACGCCTAAAAATACTCCTGTACACAGTGAATAACCAGGCCAGCTATTTGACCATCTAATTCAATTCCTTGCCACCAAGTTGTTAGACTCATCACCAAATAACAAAATACCACATATTTTGCACTAGAAATAAGCATACAATGAAAAATGGTGGTTGCGGAGGACTGGTTATGGGAAATAACATTTACTCAGAATATATAACTTTCTGGAGATCTACTGTATAGAATTTCCAAAAAGAAATAATGCATGCCTTCCATCTCCACAAAAAGGAAAAGAACAATTCATGATAGAAGCCACATGCAGTGTTTAAAACTTACTGCATTATGTTAGTAAGATAAATAATGGAACAAATCATGCGATCATCCTGAACCATTATCGCACAAAATCTACAGATTCCACCCTAGACTACCATATCCTCAACAAACCAAATGATGTCAAGTTATTGTGACGAATTTTTTAAACTTAAAAGAAAGACACAAATTCTCAATTGTTCATCCATTCTAATCCAATGGATTGTTTCAGTGATTACTGAACTTAAAATATAAAATGCTATCTATTAGATGATCAAACAATACCCCGAAACAATAAACTAAAAAATAAACATGAAAGGAAACAAATTAGAAAAATAAAACTATATTAAGAGAAAAAAAAAAAAAAAAAGAGAAGAACCTGAATGTATTTGATCAAATCACACCCTTTAACCTGCTCGATCCTCTTCTTATACGCAAGTAGCACTTCCCCAACTTCTCTCGGGTCCAAATCCGACAAGCGAACCGAATGAACCGGAGCCTCAATCACAACATCGTGAAATCCGAACCCGGTTACAACTCGACCCAAATTGACCAAACAACTTATATTGCCATCTGCGTCCCCGCCTTTCCCGCTCTCAATATCCCTACTGAGTGCAGGGTACAAATTCTGAATGACCCGAATCTTCCAATCGGAATTCGGGTCAGTCGGAACCCGGAATATCTCAGGTGCGCACTCGTGCTCGTTGCCGATGCAGAACGGGCAAGAGGAGTTAGAATTAGCGTCAGATTTTTGTGGGGATTTGGATTTGAAGTCGGTGGGTCGTTTGGCTCGGGCAGGAGAGAGTATGACCCACCGGTTGTTAACCGTATCCCTTCGGATTTCGGGGCTCCGATGATCTGTTTGTTTTGATGTCGACGATGATAATGCCATCATGTATTGTATGTCGGTTTGGTGCTTCCTGATCACTCTATTACTTCTGTAGTTATGTTCTTCCAGACTTGATCGGTTCCTGCGAAAATAGAAAGAAAGTAGTTTCTATTTACAACAATTTTTTAAAATCAGAGGGATAATATCTTTCCACTACCTAATGTTTGACATAATTACATCATTAATAAAATATTTTTAAAAAAATATCATTTAATTTTAATTACTATTAGAAAAGTGCGATTTAGTACTAATATTATTATTGATATAATAATATTACTTTATGGTAAACATAATTCATTGTTATGTTAATATATAACTCATTTCTGTTTTGATTAAAACCTTTAAACTGTTGAGATATGAGAAATATAATATACTAAAAAGATTGTTACCAATCAATAGACAATTGTCGTAGTTAAATGATATCTTATAAAATATGTTATAGCGACTTGATATTATGTCAAATATTATATGATTGGTGAATATGATTTTAAATTTGAATAAAATTTTGAGAGTAAAAATTTAAATGTAACTTAAATTTAATTAAAAAAAATTGTAACAAATTATTTATTTTAATAATTTTATTTTAAAAAATGTCTGTTGATAATTGTTAACAAATTTATGATCATTTTATTTTATTAAAATATATAAAACAATTTTTTTCATGGTAAAACAAAAAAGATTGAATGAAAAAAACATATAAAATAAATTTTATACTCTTATGAATTTTTAGCAAAGAGTAATTATAAACAAAGTTTCAACTTAAACTAATACTCATATGAATTTTTGAAACAAATATTAGATTAGGGGTTATACAAATGAACGAGAAAATAGCCTCAAAATATTTTAAAAAATATATTATAATTTTTTTTTAAGAGCACGAAATTTTTAGTTAGCATCACAGATGACATGACCATGTGAAAAATGTTAAGTTGTATTGTATAATGATAATTATACGATAATTAGTAATAAAGAAGTCAATTTTTTAATCAATAAAATTCATTCACACCCATACAATTAAGAAGATAAGTGCATGTAATTTTTTTTTTTAAAAAAATTGACATTAAAGTAATGTTTGTTTATTTATATAAAATTAAAATAGACTTAAACATTTAAATATGAATAAAATATTTATTTTTTTAAAAAATTAATTAAAATAATTTTATTATATCATTATATTGACATGGTAAAATTATTTAATTATCAATTTTTATTAGTTTTGAGAGAAAATTATAAAAAAATAATAATACGTATTAATAAAAAAAATTATGTTTTAGAAAAAATTAATTGTGATTTTTTCTATTAAAAATTATAATTATAAATTAATTTTAATAAATTAATAATTAAATAATTTTATTATATTAACGTAATAATATGAGTTAAGATTTAATTGACTTGTGTGACTGATATGAAGCGGCTATTTTAGTATACTTTAATAATTATGGTCATGGCAAGTTGGACAGTGGCTGATTTTATCATTTTACATATAATTTACCTTACTTTTATTAGTACTGCATAAGCGTGTGCTATTGTTTACTCTAAGGAACCTTTTCACTAGACTCAATGGAAATGTGTTTCCATTACCGGGTGCAGGTACAAGTGGGTAATTCTTCTGTATATAAGGTTGAAAGGAAGTTTAGGCAAGGGTGGTTTTGGTCAAGTTTATGTTGGCAGAAGGGTGCATGGTGGCGGTGATAGAATTGGAACAGATGCAATTGAGGTCTGACTGATTGAATACTTCTTGCCTATTCTTGCTGATTTGACATGCAAGCACTTTCAAATATGATGTTTAGGGATTTTTTTAATTTTTTTTTTATTGCCGGTTGCTTTGAAGTTTGAGCACAGAAATAATAAAGGTTGCAACCATGGACCTCCTTATGAGTGGCAAGTGTACGAGCAAGTAGTGTTTTTAATATCTTTACTTGCATATTGGGATTCATTTGTTTGAACATTCAAGTTTCTAGAGTTTATTAGCTTATTCCACTCTCTTTTGTCCTTTTCCTTTCTTTTCTTTTTTTTTTTTTTTTTCTGAAAGTGAACTGAGGGGATGTTATGGAATACCTCGGGTACATTGCAAGGGTCGTCAAGGAGACTTCTTCATTCTGGTAAGGTTTGAATTGGGCTCCTTACAAATTGACTTCTAACCTTTTTTTTTTTTTTTTTTTTAAATTTATCGGAGATAACAAAGGTTTTCTCGATTGTAAGAAGAAGGTGGCCTACTTCTCCGGAGTTGATGTGTTGCTTTTGTCTGGCCCCATTCAAACAGTTTCTCGAAGCTGTTACGAGTATGAAATTTGATGAGGAGCCCAATATGCAAAGCTGACATCTTTCTTCGATAGCCTGATTGAACCATGCACATCTTTAAGACCAATTAGAATTAATGGAGCTCTCAATGTGGCCGTTATTCCTCAACCCAACCCAAAGTTTCTTACAACTCTCTGGCTTGCTTAACTTTTTTCTGTTGGCTTTCGCTTAAATAGGTTGGGCAAAAGCGTGGAAACTTGCTTGTAAATCAGGTAGAGGATGAGCAACCCAAGAAAAAAGTACGATTAGGTAGTCTTGCTACCCAGTGGATTTCAGTTTACAATGCACGTCGGCCCATGAAGCAGAGGTAAATTGCATCAACTTGTTTGTTTTGAGACGTAGCTTTCCTCTTCTGCTTATGGAACAGCCCATAATTTCTCTTTTCCTTGGCTTGTTTCGTGGAGCATTATAATTTTTTTAAGATTAATTGAGATATTCTTACTATTCACAATGGATGTGAGTGACAAAACTTTTTGCAACCAATTTACCCCTCAATTTGGTGTTTCACAATTCGTTTTTTATTTAGAAATTTTCTTAAGTGATTTCAATAATAATTTTGTACTCCCAGGTCCAGTTACTTGGTGAAAACTGAAATTCTTTACTATTTTTGATATTCTACATAAAATTTTTAAGTGTAAACATATTAAGGTTTAATTTGTTCCTCTCGAAATTTGAACTTTCTCTAAATAAAATCGAGTTTTAAAATTTAAAATTGAAACTTATTCTATTTAATAAGATACACTATTTTTTTATTCTAATTCAATTTTGATTCAGTTTTAATTCTAAAATAGAATACTTTATTTATTAGTTATATTAATTTTAAATTTTTTTAGTAATACTTATATTGTAATAGTTCTTTTATGTATAATATTATAAATATTCACTTAAATTATAAATTTAATTTGATAAAAAAATTTTAAAAATAA
>CP135554.1:6502164-6527833 GCA_032402905.1 Khaya senegalensis | reverse complement strand
CAATTTTGTACAAGTTATTTATGCAGAAAATTAAATGTCTAGTGATCTAGATAATTTTTAATCAATTAGAGATTTGTTACAACAGCTTTAATTATTAAAAATTATATATTAATTTTTTTGATCACATATAATTAAAAATATTAATTGTAATTAATAATATTTGATATAATAAATTTTATCCCACATGAATTTTTATTATATTTGTATGACTAATTAGAATGAAATATAAGATTATTTTCTTAATTTATCTATAAGAATTAAAAAATAGAATATAATTTAATAATTTTATCATAAGACTATTTCTATATATTTGAATTAGAAACTTAGCCCATAAATAGTTTCTATGTTCTTTGATTCATATTCAAAACATGTTTTATGTATAGATAAAGCATGATATATAATTAGTAACAGCAATTTTGTGGTATAAGCATGTGTTTTATGCAGTTATATAATTTATTAATTTTTTTAATGTCAATTATGAAGTTTTTGAGTTAAAAGGTGATAACTATAAAGTGTGGAAGAAGAGAATTCTCTTTCGTTTAAAGTGGATGGACATTGATTATGCTATTTGAAATGCGAACCACCTGTTATTATTGAAACAAGCACTCCAACTGATATTGCTTTTTATAAATATTGGGAGTAATTTAATTGCTTTAGTATAATATTTATAAAGACAAAAATGTTTGTTAGCATTTATGATTCGATCAATTAGTATGATAATGTTTGTGTTTTACTCAAAGTTATAGATGAGCAATTTATTTATTCAGACAAGGCATTTGCAAGCATTCTAATTATAAAGTTCTCATTTATGAAGCTCACTAGTGTTAAATGTGTGTGTGGGTACATCATGTAGAAGAGGCAAATTATGACTTCATTAAAGACTTTTGAGGTTGAGATGTCCGAGTATTTATTAGTATACTATATACTAAATACTCTCTCACAACAATGTAGACTCTTCAAAATCTTATATGATACACGTAAGGACAAATAATTTATTAATGAATTAATGACCATGTGTATTCAAGAATAAGAGAGGTTGATAATGGAATTGGGAGAAAGTTTGTAAAATGCAAATAGTGCAATGCAAGGAAAAAACAAAAATCAAGCCAAATAGAAAGGGAAAGGTAAAATACTTACTTAAGCTGACATTAAGAAAGAATCCAAATACTTTTTTTTTTTTGTAAGAAAAAGGGACATATAAAAAAAAAATATTACTCTAAATTTCATAAATGGCTTAAGAATAAATGTATTTCAATTTCATTTGTTTATTATGAATCTAATATTAATATATGTCCTAAGATTCAATTGTATTTTTTTGAATATTTAGTATATTTATTTCTTATGTATTATGATATTATCGATTAATTATTTTATATTATTTTATTATTACACATAAATAAATATAATAATACTTTTAAAATAATAAATTTAATTAGTAGAATACTATTTTTAAATGTCTCTAATCAAACATTATTGCTATTATTGTGAATAGAACAATAATAATGCATAAAAATTAGTATGTGTAGTGATTGATAATAATATATTGTGTATAATGATATAATATATCAAGTCAGCATATAGATACGGGATAGTGAACTAATATATTGAACTGACTCGTTGTGAAAACATTACATAAATTATTATATGAGTGTCATAAGCAATTTTCATAGTAATAATAGTATATGTGATTTTTAAACTTAAAGTTATCATAATTTCTATTATTGAGAGTGACATAATTTTATATTCTCAAACGTCATGTGTAACATAATAGACTATAAAAAAATAGTTTAATATGTCATGATTCATAAAGAGAGATGTACATTATCAAGATATAATTTATCTCTTTTATATAATGAAAGTGATATTTTAATTTTTTTAATTGAGTGAGATTACGAAAATACATGGTCATATTGTAATGAGTCAATGTAATATTGATATCATTGTTTAAATAAGTTTACTCAAAATATTAAAGAAATGTGAAGATTGAACTATACGAAGATGACATGTTTCATGTCTTGTGTTTAATTAAAATATTTAAGATAAAGTGATTAAATTACACGATAACATTGATTACAAATAAAGTGATATTGAACTACTGATATTCTTATCACTTAAATAATCTTGATGTATTTCTAGATAGTGCTCACTATTTATGATACAAAAATTATATTTTAGTATTATAGTTAACGTTACAAGAATTTATTGGATTGTACATTAAAATCAAAAAATTATGAGAGTTAAATTTATAGGATGAATTTTATATAAATTGAGAATCTTAGATTTGACTAGAACTTTTTGTGCTATTTAGGTATTGGATTTGATTAGACCTATTACGTAAAATTGGATAAAATTTGTTAATATATACTTTATTAAATAGATTAATCCTAAAATATCATTTTTAATATATATATATATATATATATATATATGATGTGTGGCTTATTTTTTCCTTAGATGTTTTTTTTTTTGAGAAAAGAGAAACACAGAAAAACAGTTAATACACGTAAAGAAACATAAGAACTAGTACTCTAATTTCTTTTGATTGTGTGAATACCATAGAAACACAAGAATACTTATATTGAATTTATGTTCGTAATTTGACAAGTCAATTAACACATGTAAGTATGAATTTTAATTTTTCTCTGTATATATATAACATTAATATTTTATTGCATGAATCTTGGTAAGTTATTAGATAATATTTTTTTTTCTTTTCGCTTTATGTTTGTTTTGGCTTACTTACCTCTAATATGGTAAATATTTGTCATAACACATGGTAGATTGATTTTGGTTCTATAATCCATATTATGAATATATTGTAAGGTTTACAAACCTAAGGAAGCCAATGGGAAGTGAGCAAAAGATATTTTCTAAAAACAATATGTGCTCACATATGGAGGCAATTAATATATACAGTTTAGTTCTCAGTAGTGATTTTGTTCTAAAATTGGAAAAGATGTTTTACATTTCAAGTTTTTTTATAAATTTAATTTTGATCTCAATACTTATACTTTTGAGTTGTTTCTTTAGTTTTTATGATATATTTTTAAATACATTTTATAACTTTAATCTTATTAGAAATGATACATTATTTGATAGTCTTTTTTGTATCAATTTACAAAATAATGCTTATTATAATGCAATACTTGTTTATATTGGTATTAAATAATGTGTTATAAATGAAAATATCTCTATATTATAGTATCGGAGATTGAGATATATCTCCATAGTGAGAATTAAAAGATTAGTAAATAATGAAGTACTTGATACTTTAAATTTTACTAATTTTAATATTTGTGTGAATTGCATAAAACGTAAGTAGACTAACAAGTCAAAGAAAGGTGCTAAAGTAGTTTAGACATATTATAGATCATACATAAATATATTTCTAGTCCTAACTTAGACTTTTTATGCTAAAAAATATTTAATCATTTTTATAGATGATTACTCACAGTATATGTATCTTTATTTGTTAAAAAATAATAATTAAGTATTAGATACTTTAAAAATATTTAAAATAGAAGTAGAAAAATAATATGATAAACAAATAAATATTGTGAGATTAAATAGAAGTAGTGAAATACTATAGTAGTACATTGAAGATAGACAAGTATCTGGTCCATTTGCAAAGTTTTTTTAAAAGTATAGGATAATTGTCCAATATATTGTGTCTGATTTTCTAGATCAAAATAGTGTAGTAGAAATAAGAAATTAAACATTATCGAACATGATACAGAGTATTCTAAGTAGCCCCAAGCTCTCTAAATTCTTATGGATTGAAATTCTTAAGACAACTCTATATATATGTATATATATTAAATCTAGTTCCAATTAAGGTTGTTACAAAGATACCTTTTGAGTTATGGAAAGATTGAAAATTGAGTTTACAATATATACACAATTGGAGATGTTTGTATGAACTAAAAGTTTACAATCCATAAGAGAAGAAATTAGAACTAAGGACCAGTAACATATATTTTGTTGAATATACTAAAAGATTTAAATGATATAAGTTTTATTATCTATCACATTACACTAAAATTATAAAATTAAGAAATATAAAATTTCTTAAGAATGACTTAATTAGTGAAAAAAATCAATCTCATACCATAATTTTTGAGAAAGATCATTTAAATGTTTAGTCTTTCATTTTAAATAATAAGATAATTGTCATTAATAATGCTCTTCAAGTTAAAGCATGTGACTTTTGAAGTTAAATAACTTACAAATGATAATTAAGAAATTCTACAAGTAGTTGAGTTTTAGCAGATCCAATTGTTTAAAAATTGCTTGAAAATGATGAGCAACTAATTGAAAAACATATTTTTTAAAAGAATGTTGATATAAAATTAAGAAGATCTATCAGAACAAAGAGGCTAGTGATTCTTAGTGATTAAATTGTATTTACAAAAGTTTCACTATAATATTGAAGTTGAAAATGATCTAAAAATGTTTTCACAAACCATAATTTTCAAAGAGTCTAACTTGTAGTACGGTACAATATTATGCAAAAAAAGATGAATTTCATGAAATCTAATAGAGTTTGAGATCTTGTAAAGTTACCTAATAGTGCAAAAGTCACAAGATACAAATGAGTCTTTAAAATAAAAAAGGACTTATTAGGCAATATTGAAAGATACAATGTAAGACTTATTGCTTAGGGATTCACTCAAAAGGAATGAATTGATTACACATAAATTTTTTCTATTATACAGTTAAATGTTTATTTTGATTTAGAATTACATCAAATAGATGTAAAAATGACATTTCTCAATAGAGATTTAGAGACAGAGGTTTACATGAAACAATCAGCAAGATTTTTCTTCAATGATGATAGGCATTTAGTTTATAAATTTAAGAAATTCATATATAGATTGAAACAAGTATTGTGTTAGTGGTATTTAAAATTTTATAATATTTTCTCTTTGTTTGATTTTGTATAAAATATTATGAATTATTGTACATACCAAAAAGTTAATAAAAATAAAATTTATTTTCTTGTTTTTTATGTGAATGATATTTTACTTGCAATTAATGATAAAGAGTTTTTATATGAGATAAAATAATTTCTTTCTAAAAAATTTGATATGAAGGATATGAGTGAGACTTCTTAGATTATTAATATTAACATCTATAGAGATAAATTTTAAAGCATTTTAGGTATATATGAGAAAATTTGTATTAAAAAAATTTTAAAAAAATTTTTGATAAAAGATTGTTCACCAAGTATAGTACCTATTATGAAAAGTGGCAGATTTATTTTCAACTGATATTTTAAAAATGATTTTAAAAAAGAACAAATAATGACTATTCAATAGATTTCAATTGCTGGAAGCTTGATATATGCTTAAGTCTACATGATATCTAACATTGCATTTGTAATTAGAATGTTAAGACGATATCAGAGTAATTCAAGTATAGACTATAGAAAAGCTACGAAGCAAGTGACGAGATACTTACAAGGGACTAATAATTACATGCTTATATATAGATAGACTGATAATTTAAAAATTATTAGATATTTATATACAAACTTTGTTAGTTGTGTTGATTTATAAAAGTCAACATCAGGTTATATCTTTGTGTTTATGAGTAGAGTTATATTTTAAAAGAGCACAAAACAAATTTTGATTGCTATTTCTACTATAAAAATTGGTTTATTTTTTAGTTTAAGGCTAATTTGCATGGTGTATAATTGATGTTAGGATATATTTTAGAAGCCATTTGTGTTATTGGTTTTAGGGATATTTTATCTTCTATATATTAATAATTTATAATTAATGAAAGAAAGTATTCTTTGGTCACTTACATATGCTACTTCTTTTATTTTATCATGCCTTTAATAATGTATATTTGTGAATTGTCTAAATAATTTATTTATTTATTAAATGATATTATTAAAACTATTTCCTAAATATGTGATATTGAATGAGTAATAATATCGTATAGTAAGTGTAATGAATATCTCTAATGAATATCATGAGATAATATTAATGCATGTTATACTGAAAGTTACGTTATTAAGATATTAGTATGGATTAATAGTTAGAGAACTATTTTTTGAATATAACCAAATGACGTTAAATCACATAGTAAAATATATAGTCAATAAGTTGTCATATAATTGTACTAATGTGCGATGTAATTTTTTAACCTAAATTATCATAGTCAAATTTGATATAAATAGATATGATTTATATGATGTATAAATGCGAATCTAATCATGTCATGTATGTGAAAACCAGTTTGGTCATATATTGTTTGCATTAAAAATGAATAATGATCAACATAGAATTCGTTGACTCGATATAAATACAAGATTAGTATATCAGCTGATTCCATTTTGATTCAAGTTTGTAAACGAATATCAATAAATATCTAATATGTAAATATCTAGTTAGAGTAAATTAAATTCATATGAAAGAGTTTATAATATGAATTCAGTGCGTATTGATTGATGATTTTTATTTATATCAATTTAGGATTTTGATATTTCATAAATCTTTACTTGATTAAAATTAGACAATAGAAGAATATTACTTAGATGGTGCATACAATGTGAATAAGTTTGATGAAGTGCTTCTTTATTATAGTTTAGAAGTCATGGCATGTTACTAAGTATTAATCATAATTATTAAACTATCAAAGTATTTGGATCTAAAGAGTTTGAAACTAGTTCACAACTAATTCATAGTAAACCTATATTGTCACACCAATAATTCAATGAATTGAAAGATATCAAAGAGAGAAAAAATATTATTTATGGATAGCTAATACCTTTTGAGATAAGTGTTATATATATATTTATAATTATTTAAAGTGTTTAAAAAATTTGCATAATTTTATATTTTTATATAATTTAGTATAAATTACATGGCATATTGATAATAAAGATTATCGAATGACCTAAATGTAAGTTTTTAAAAGTTACTTTAATAATTATCATTAAGCTCTTGAAGATATATTTAATTATTTACTTAATAGTTAAATAAATATAATTATATACAATTATAGCGACTAAAGTGCAATAAATGATAATTATTAGACAATTACTATTTCACACTTAGTTCACATTTATTCATTAATTTATTTAATTATTAAGTTTACAATTATAGATAAGTATAATATTAAATAATCAATAAAGATATTTATTGGATAAATATCTTAATTATTTAAATCAAAATTAAGAAAAAATATAAAAGGGTTTTTTTTTTTTTAATTTTTCATAGGATGGAAAAGAAAATAAGTTTTTTCTCTCTAAAATTAGGCCAACCCTCTCTTTCTTCTTAGTTAGTGTAAATTGTAGATGTTTCATAGATTTAAAACTTATTTTCATCAAAATTTAAGCTAACAAGGTAAGAAACTCATTCATAACTAGCATTGCACACATATATTTAATATATGTTGAATTTATGCATGAGATGCTTATATTGTTGGTAAAATTTATGAATTTGTTGAATGTTTAAGTCATAATATCTTTTTAGTTGAAGAGTTTCATATTTGGGTTTAGAATTGTAAATTTTATTTTTAAACTATTGATAATATATAATGATAATTTAATTGTTATTTTCATGGTTAAAAGTATCAAGAGTAGTAGTTGAAGTAGATATATCGATATTAAATATTTAGTTATAAGTGAATATGTCAATGAACAAAAAATAATTATTAAGTACATTAGCACTGGATTAATGATTTTTGATCCTTTGACAAAAAGTATGTCACTAATAAATTTTTAGGATTATGTAATTTGAATGAGACTTGATTTTATTATGTGATATTTATGTATAAATTAATTTTATATTTTATTAAAACTCTATTTATATGATATTTTCTTGTAATTATGTACACATTTATTTTTATTTAAGAAAAATGATCATTATTGGACTTAAAATATATTGTAATACATGAAAGATCATATTTGTTTTTAGAGAATTTATTGTCATGATTCATATATTTCTTTTCTTTACCTTAACATGATTCATAGATTTGAATATTATTGTAAATACAATATATGAATCAAGTGGAACAATATTAATTATAATTATTTAAATGATTATGAATGTAATTTGTATATGTCAAAGGACACAATCCTTATAAACTATTATATCTTTGATGGAAAGACTTAATTATAAATATACTTGTGATCCCTAAACTTAAACAATTTTCTAAGAAAAATATATTATCTATATTGAGCTACAAAAATTTAAAGATAAAAGTACAAATTTAGAGTTTTATATCAAGAATTGAAAGAATATCTTTTATTTTTGCTATTCAGTTTTTTTTTTTTTTAATTAATTCTGGATTCTAAATATTATATAAAATGCGTTTATGTTTAACATGTTATTGGTCAATTCAATTCTGTACCAGAATCTTCTGAGTTCACAGAGGGCGTTTGTAAAGAGCAAGAAGCCACAGAATTCAGTCATCTGGAGAGATGAGTGTCCTGGAGAATTGAGATTGAGAGTTTGTATTTAGAAATTCAAGTGCACTACATATAAAGATATGGACTGCATATATAACAATCAATAGACCATGATGAACACTTGACTTACAAATATTAAATGTTAAAATAAAACCTCAAGTTAAATTATATTTTTAACCTAAATAATTTTTTTATTGCTTTTCTTATTATTTTTAATTGTTATTGAAACATAGGATGTTACATTTTAATTGCAACATTATTCTTATACATTTATTATAATAATTATTTTTAATATGTTAAATAGATTTATTATTATTTTTACATAATAATAATAAATGAAGTAAATTATTATTATTATATATTACTCCATTTAATTTTTTCATTTAGTTGAGGATGGGGATATTATGGTAATCTAAGGAAAGTGTGGGGATATTATCGTAATTTAAACAAATAACTTACATCAAAACCCTAAACTAAAACCCTGAGCCAAAAAGCTTCTCTAACACAAGGAGTGGCACTAAAACGAACCTCATTGTTGTCTCTTTCTTAAAATCAACTACTAAATACCCTGATAAAATGAGGCCCCCGAGAGGCGGCGGCGGTTTTAGGGGAGGAAGAGATGGAGGCCGTGGTGGCGGTGGTTTTAGGGGAGGCGGCGGCCGTTTTGGTGGAGGCGGTCGTGGGGGTCGCGGTGGTGGGTTCCGTGACGAAGGACCTCCTGCGGAAGTTGTTGGTTTGTGTTTCGTTCGTTCTTTTGCTGTATTTTCTTGTTTGGTTGCTGAGAAAAACAAAGAAAACTTTACATTTTTGTGCTTGTTTTGGAGTGTTTGTGATATAGTGAGGTTGGTAAACGAATAAAAATGATGGGTTTTTATTGAACTAAAGAAAATGAAAAGTTATAAAATATCTTAGGCCTGTGACTTGGAGGCGCTTTTGTTATTTTGAAAAGCTGCTGTAAGTGATGGAAGCTGTATATTTGCTTTGTAAATGACAGAGCAATGGCGCCTGTTGCCTGGTTCTTTTTAGTCGCCAGTGATAAGTTTGTGATGCCTTTGTTTGTGTTCGTGGTTTATTTGGGGTTATAACGTTGGTTTTGTTTTTCTATGTAGAGGTATCTTCTTTTCTTCATGCATGTGAAGGTGATGCTGTGACAAAGCTGACCAATGAGAAAATACCATACTTTAATGCTCCAATCTATCTGCAAAACAAGACCCAGATAGGAAAAGTTGATGAAATCTTTGGTCCCATTAACGAATCTGTGAGTACTCTTAATGGTTTTCATGTTAAAAATATGTTGGATATAGATTTTGATGAAGTTTTTTCTACTGGGATCACTGTATTTTTCATTAAAATTTGTTGTACTGTCTGTTTTCATGTATTTTTTTTCCACTCTGGTTGCAGTATTTTTCAATCAAAATGATGGAAGGCATTGTAGCAACTTCATATTCTGCTGGAGATAAGTTCTATATTGACCCAAGCAAGCTATTGCCTCTTGCAAGATTTCTTCCGCAACCAAAGTATGTTTTCATTATTTATCATTATAAAGACAATGATTTGGTCAACTTAGTTAGAATCTGCTATTTTGTTCAATGTATCCTGTGTCCAATGGGTACCAAAGTTTCACAAGTTCTCTGAATGTTTTCTTGAGTGACTTTATGAGAAATCATGGAGGATTAGACGCCAACAAGGTGAGCTCATTTGCTTTGTTCTTCGTATGATAGTGTGTAATGTGGTAGTTATTTAGTAGAAAGTAGACTACTTTATTAGAGGATAATGTTTGCTTAATTGGGAAAATAACAACTCTCTCTCCACATGAAGACAGGAGTTAAACCTGATACAGAATTGTGCATTTGGTGAGTGCTTATTTTTGGCTGTCTGGAATTTTGATCAAATTTCAACAAGCTGGTTTGGGTAACAATGCAATCACCTAAGACTTGCCAGTTGTAGAGTGTAATGTCAGGCTTGTGAGGCCACTTGGGAGCTCTGCCTGCTAGAGCTGAAGTTTCATGTTGTGGTGCCTTAACAGTCCAGAACAGTTCGTTCTCTCTTGGGGTCAGGAAATAGTTTTCTTTGTTTCTTGAGTGATTAAGATTTTAAAAAGAAGAGATACTTTTGTGCTTTACTTGTTGAATGAACTTAGAATAGATATGTTAAAGGATTCCTCATGAATAGAGGTTAAGCCAAGCTGCATTTCTGACAGTGAATAAGGCAATTAATTGAACCTTTAATTGGCCAAAAATAGACCATTTGGATGCTCTGGCACCAGTCCACCGGTGCAAGGCACAAAGAGTTAAGTTATTGCTTGACTGCTACTACTTTCCTGAGTCAGTTGGCCTCTGATCAGTTAAGCAGTTACTATACAATACCTGACTTGCACACGCATTGTTATTACATCAATGCATAAGCCTGTCTTGCCTGTTTTGTTTTAAATCAAATAATGATGGCATGTACTGTTATTGCAGGGGACAAGCACAAGCTGGCGGAAGAGGTGGCCGTGGTGGAGGTAGAGGTGGTGGCAGAGGTGGTGGTAGAGGTGGTGGTGGCCGTGGTCGTGGCAGTGGCGGCGGCGGCTTTAGGGGCAGAGGTGGACCTAGAGGTGGTCGTGGTGGTGGCTTCAGGGGCAGAGGAAGGTCATAGAACACATTTTGTAGTGCTACCAGTACTTTTGTCCCTTTATAATTTTATCTCAAGTTGCAATGTGTTCGCATCAAAATCTGAATTGTGATTTGAATATGGATTGCTGTTTTTCATTCCACTTGTTGCCTATCTATGTTATTATAATGTTCCCTAAAATGAACTTGATCTATGTATGTAATGCGATTTAAATTGATTCCATTTCCAAGATGAGGACTTAACGTGCCTGTAAAACTTTTACTATTTTCCTGAATAAAACTATGATTTTGCAGATTGCAGATAACCAGAAAAAAAAAAAAAAAATCAATTTCATGTGCGTGAAAACTATTAAGCTTGAACCATGTTGATTCTTAAAATTAGATATAATTTCAGACTGTTTGGATAGCCACTGAAATACCAGAAGGACTCGGGGAGTAATTGACAGTGAAGCATTAAATAACAGCAAAACCTTGGTTTTAAGATTCTCTGCATGGAGGAGAAGCAAGAACAGGGTAGTCTTATTGAAGGCCTCATCTTTGTTGAAAAAATAGCAATATTGTCAAGCTTCCCAACCTTCAAGCACAGTGGCTCTTGCAACACGGTTAACTCCAAGGGTAAAAGCTCCTATACGAAGATCACAATTGTGGGTTTTCGCACATCTCCTTCACGTCTTTGAACCCTTTTGTCATGTATGTCCTCAGCTCATTGTTCACTTTCTCCTCGTCCCACATGAACACTTGGATGTTCTGCATTGTACATAAACATAATATATATCAGTCCTTATTGAACAAAGCTGGCATGCAACTTTATCATTTGCGTCAAATAGAGCAGAATACCAAGCATACAAAAGATACGAGTCCGTTGAGTATACGCGAGTGCAATTGAAAAATATTTGCTTATTGTGAAATGATTCTAGAAAGCATGCCTCTATGAAACTTAATATTTCTTGAACACATTAAGTGCCAGCAAATGTTTTCAGAAACAGGGATGATGATAGACTGAATAGCTCCGAACCAAATGTTTTCTATTGTATGTTCTCTAAGGAACTAATAATGCTTATGGAGCCCTTAAAATACGATCAAGAGTGTTGTAAAGTCAGAAACAGGATGCCAGTGTGTTCATTCTTCTTGTAAAGTTGAAAGCAAGTGATACAAAATTAGGTATAAATGAACTTCAATATAGTTAAAATGTGAAAACCGGCAAGTATACATCGATCAAACAAGTTACAATCTTTTGGAAAGTCCAGTAGAAGAGTAGAATAGGGGTAATTGCAATACCTGCACCCACTCCAAGTAACTAACAGTAACTCCTCCTGAGTTCGCATAGATATCTGGGAGTATAGCCACACATTTCTTTGACAAGATCTGCAGAAAAAGCGGAATTATAATGGCATTAGTGTTGTTTTAGTATTTTATCCCGCGATGCAAAATTTCAAGCAAGCTTTAACCCCGTCAGCCTCTGGGTCAGTTGGATGGTTTGCAGCTTCAATGTTAAATTTGGCCTTGATTTCATTTGCATTGTCCCTTAAGCAAGATCAAAGAACAACTATTGGGTATAATTAGAAAACTCCGATTATTAACTATTTCCTACTTGGAGTTTTGAAGGGTAATATCTTTCCTTTTACATTTGTCCAATTGGAAAAATTATTGATTCCTTATACTAACGAATCAACATAAAGAAAGAACTCTAGAGGAAAATGAACCTGTTAATCACACCACCAGGGGCGGCTGGGATGAGAATGTCACAGTCCTCAACCAGTATCGAATTTGGATCTATATGATCTCCACCATGGAATCCTTTGACACCGTGAGTTTCCTTGACATGATTAAGTAGACTTGGAATATCAATGCCTTCCCTATTCTTTATGGCTCCAGTGACGTCACTTACAACAACAATCTTCCCACCTTTTTTTTTTCTTTTATATATAAGTTGAGCAGCCGAGGAGCCAACGTTTCCAAAACCCTGAAATGAAATATATCCATAACAAAATCTGAAAGGTGAAGCACAGGTAAATATAAGTTATTCACATTTCCTAATTTCTTTTCAGACTCTAGAGACTAAAAAATACAGAAAGCTAGTACATTATAACGGGCACCTGTATAACAAATCGTTGTCCAGCAATGGTCTTACCGTGCCCACTGAGCAGGGCCTCTGTAGCAAAAAGCACTCCCCGTCCCGTTGCTGCATCTCTGCCTAGAGATCCACCTAGATCCTAATTTTAAAGACATTGCAATATTCAAAATGCAGAGCAATAAGGAGAAACTTCGCAATGGAAAATTCAACAATAAACCTCATTCCTCCATGTTGAGACAAACATGACATAAAAAATCATGTTTGAAGTGAATATATTTATTCGAAATTACTATCAAAAAGTAATATGTAATAACTGAGTGTCAAACAAATGCATAGCTTTATCCATAGTACTTACAATAGGTTTCCAGTCACCACTGCTGGCAGTGGTCATGAAATTTGGAATACTCATCCAGTATCCATGCCATAGTCTGTTTAACCACACAAGAAGAAAGTTTTATGTATAAAAGCGGGACTAAAATAAGTATTTCCAACCAAGAAAATAATTATTTCATTTCACCGCTTTTGCTAAGGATAATAGAAAGAATAAAACCAATGAATAGACGATCCTATGCTTCGGGAAAGTATCATACCTGGGGACCTGTCCCCATATCAGGAGCAGGAACATCTGTGCGAATTCCTATCAAATCATTAATCTTTTGGGTGAAAACTCGGGTGAGCCTTTCTAGCTCGGATATGCTTAAATCTCCTGGACTACATCCTATCCCACCTTTAGCATCACCATATGGGATATTTGCAACTGCTGTCTTCCATGTCATGAGTTGCGCCAATGAATTCACTTCATCTGGGTCAACCTGTATTATCCACAAATCATCAGAACTGAAACTCAAAGTATGCTAGCAAACACGTTGAGATAATATTGATTTAACAATTTATTCATTTGCAACTAATTCTTTTTTACATTTTACAAGGAGACTTATTATTAGAAATATTCGTTGGTGGAACTTAGAGGAATTGAAAAGGACACTAGCAACATGTCAAAGAGCTAATTTAAGGATTCATTCTGTTTCAAAGCATATCAAACACAAGAATGTAAACAAACCTCTGGATTTCTGATTCCTCCCTTCATGGGTCCTCTTGCATTGTCATGCTGAACCCTGAACCCAACAAAAGATGCCAATGTACCATCATCTTTGAGTATGGCGTATTCAACCTGCAATTTCATAAGAGCAGAGTCCAGTAAAATAGAGCATAAGTAAGACAACTTATTTATGCACACTCATAGTTCACCAGAGTAAAGCCCGTCTAGATTAATGTGGAGCATCTAGTGGTGAAGTGTTGGTCATGGATGAATACGCAAGTTGAGGGATAAAGATCAATCCAAGCGAGTACTGAAAATAACTACAGATTAATTATTGATGCCAAGCATCAATCGGTTAATTTCATAAAACAAAAGTTAGATTGCTAATAATGTATTAGTAATCACCTTGATCTCCCTCAAAGGGATGAGTAAACTTTTCTCAAACTTAGAGTCCAATCCCAGCAGCCTTGCTGCCAGCTCAAAGTTTCTGTTGGTAGCAGCTAACGCATTCATGGTTCTTCTTAGCACTCCCTGAACAGCAAAACAAAGACAAAATATTAGAATTCTTGGTTATGGTTCCAAATGATGAAGATGAATCAAGTTAAACCATTTCCCCTACTGGCAAGTCAATGTCAATGAAGATAATAAATATAATATTCTGTTATAATACTATAGCATAAATTATCAATTATACAAGACTGACTTCTTGCCTTTCACATGTGTAATATTATCACATGTGACATTTATATAACTCGATAATTTTAATGGGAGACTGAGATAAGAATATCAAAAATAAATTATATTAGTTGATCATCTGCTAATCACAAAGCACTGGGTTACTTGTTTATCCAACCTTTGTGAGCAACCCTGCCAGCAACAATTTAAGATTTATCTACAAACTCATGTCTCTTATGAAGAACTAATTTATGCATAGATATTTCTGGGGCCACATTAAACTTGATTAATATTTTAATAAACACTTACATTTCACAATGTATTAAAAATTAACCATAATCAGGTCTAGCTGTCCTCTCCTACTCTCCACATAATTGCATGGAGTCATTTTGTAGCAAGATCTTGTATTTCTGGTACTATAGATAGCTATCAGTCATCCATAACACACTAAAACAATTTACTTAATTTAACTAACATCATCTGAACTCATCATTTTTCACTTTGCAAGTTCTAGACACTGAAAATTTGATCTCTCTTATACCAAGTTTATCACCTGGGTGATCCCACTAAAAGATAAAATCTGTGCAAAGCATAAACCATCATCCTCAAATATCCTGATCACTTCCATTATTAGCCTAATCTAGTTAGGCCTTAACCAATCCAAGTTACCAGAATCCAACCAGCAACAAACCAAATATTGATATCCTTAGAAGGTTTTCATGTGTATGATGTTGTAACTTTTCCTACTATTTTGATATTATTGGAAAAAAAAAAAATGGGTTGCACGATTCACACCAATTCTACACTTAATATGGTATCACGATTCACAATATTTGATATAATATCTTCCAGAAGCCTACAGATAAGGTTTCATGAAATCTGATTTGTATTTGAGTGTTAATTCCATAAAATGATAATAATTGTGTATAGAGGTGGCTGAGGGATAAGCTCAAGGACTAAAGAAAGTTCAATATGATTTTTCTAGCAGCTTGACGAAGCTGAACTCTTAAATACATGAAATATAATCAAAAGCGATAAATTCTCCAGTTCATAATCAGGTGTAATCTCAATCACAGTTTTTGTTGTTGATCAACATGGACAGATATGAAACTAACTGCAATGCATAATACATTTCTATCTGAATGGACATACATTTTAGAACCTCTTTTATATCATCAAGCAAAACAATTGCAAGAAACTTTCAGAAGGAACAGTGGATTTAAATCTCTTTACTTTCTAGGAGTATAACAACTGTAATGTGTGTGTTTGTGCACTAGCTTTTCTAAATGGACTAAGACAAGGAGATACCAGTAATGTTTATACTCTAGCACTCAATATAGACAATTCTCTTCAAATTCTCTTATTGTTTAATTTTCTCCAAATTAATAAAATTCTCTTATTTTCAAAGTTTTCCTTGTTTTATCCTTTATAAAATTTTGATATCAAATCATCAATTTTCTTATTTGTTAATTTTAAGTTTTTTTATTTAATATGTTTTCTTTTAAATTCTATTATTCTTGAGTACTTTTTGCTATCAAAGCCAAACAATTTTCAAATTGTTGAAGAAATTGGAGATATTATTGTTGTTTAAGTATTTTAAAATATAGGATTCAAAGAGTCAGAAGGTTAGCAGTGAAAGCCGTGCATACATTGGTAAGGCAAAAGTTTTAAGCAGTAAAACTCAAAGGAGGCTATAAGACTGTTGGTAAATTTAGATATTCCAGTAACTACTCTTATTTTAGAATTTTATATTTTAGAATATTTGTTTAATAATAGTTTTGATTATAACTTCTTTAATTAGGAAAATATTTGCTTCTAAATCCAGAGAATTGCCCAAAACATTAGGATCAAGAGAACTCATATAAAAAATTAGTAGTCTTAGTCAAAAAATTACTCGAGATACACTATCTAGTATTCCATTAAACAATATATATGAAATAGGAGTTTTAGATTTTAAAACTGCTTATTCAATAAAAGAACATAAAGAAAATTTATCTTTACAAAATGAGTTTGAAGAAATTAGATTACTCAATTCTACAGCCTTGAACAAGTAGAAAGAACAAGGATTTAATTATATCCATTTTGGATTAGTTCAAATAATAATGAAGCCATTAACTAGAACAGAATTAGATTCTTCAGTATTATTGTTATTAAGAGATAACACATTACTCAAATTTCAAGATTCTTTATTAGGAGTGGTATAATCAAATTTATGTAATGGTGCAATTTATTTTAGTTGTGCTCTAAATTTTTAGGTTAATTTACATGACCCTACTATTCTAGATACTTTAGTATTAAATATACATACCCCTTATATTAAATTCAATCAATATGGGTAAGGATATATGTTATTATATAGAGTATTTTAAACAAATTACTTCACAATTTAACCTTAAATGTTTATTACAAGATGATAAAAGAGAAACTACTATGATTAGTATACAAATAGAAAAAAATGATACCTTTACCTCAATTTATACACTAAAATTACTCCAATGGGATAAAATTATAATTATTGAAATATGAAAAATTGATAATCCATAAATTCCTAAAAATTTAGCCTAAAAAGATATCAAACAAGTAGTTGAAACCTCAAATAAAAAAGTTTTACTTAGATTTAATTCGTTTAGACAAATTAGACCATCCACTAGTTACTCAGAATTTCAAGCCATTAAGTCATCATTTTCAATACTCGCTACTACCAAATACCAAAAAGTATTCACTACTAGAATCAAAGAATCAGATACACAAAATTTTGTAAATTAGACAACTCCTATAACTAAATCAGTAGTACATCAAAATCATAATCTAGAATCTCCAACCTTGTCAGACTTTCGAACTATAAATATGATAATTACTGATAATTTTGAAATTAATAAATCATATCTTAGAATAGATTTTTATTAACAACCTAATAAAACAAAAGTAGCATGGTTTTATGACAATTTCGATAATCACAAGCGTAGTCAAATTAGAACAGAATGGTATGATGAAATGAATAGATTAAAGGTTAATATTTCATTTTTTACTTGGTTTGAAATATATTTATCCAATCATAATATAGATTTTTCTTATAAAACAATAGATCTCAATGTTCAAACTAATCAACTTAAAAAATGGGAAACAAAGAATAATGGAATTATACAATTAGTACACTCACTATTAGAATTATAAATATTAAAATAGCTAAAACTAGTGTTCTAGCATCACTTTTGAAATTAAGCGATAATGGATCTAATAAAGATAATTCAAAATTAGAAGATAGTAAAAAGGTTTATGAACAAAATAATGATTAAAGTTAAATTTTACATATTATTTCTAAACAAATTAGTCAAATTAAGAATAAAATAGACAATATAAAAATTAGTCTAAATAGTCAATTTCTTTCCAATATTTTATCACCTTTATTCAATCCATACAATTTGTCACAAAAAGAATAAGAAGTTGTTCAATTTCTAAAAATCGATTTATTAGAACAAATTAATAAAAAATTATCTATTTTATTAAGATCGTCAAATGTTAATACTATAAATAAGAAAGATAATACACAATCTATACAAATTGATAGAGTTCAAAGATAACATAGACAAAAGATTAATTAGAGAAATAACCCCACTAAGAATTATTTTCTTAGATCTACTCCACTTGATATACAATATGAAGAAAAATCTAAATATGTCACTATTCAATGTACAGGGAGAAGCGATTTACGAATAGAACATAGATGGTAAATTAGAATATAAAATAATGAACTTATTGCGAGAAATAAGAATGGTTGCTATGGCTTAAAAAACATTAAAACATACATATATACAACTACAAAATTTGTAGTAGTAAGATTTATAAGATCATTAAGTTATTGGTGGGATAATAACTTGAGCATTCATATTCAACAACGTATACTCAATTATATAGAAAAAATATATATAAAAGATGATCAAGGATTTATAGAAGAAATAGAAAACAAAATGCTGAAAAGATATTCAATCATACAACATGAATGAATTTTATTGGAAATCTTTAAGAAGAGTTATAAAGTTCAAAAGTAGTTTTAGCAAATCTTATATGCCCAACTATAGGTGATTTTAAATGGTATAAAGATATGTTTATTACTCATATATTCTAAAGATAAGAATGCAATGCTTGTTTTTGGAAAGAGAGATTTATTATAGAATTACCAAAATTCTTTACTAATAGAATATTCAAAAAAATTAATAGAATTTATAGAAGGAAGTTCAATGCATTCGGATAGTATAACTTATAGTTAATTATATACATTTATTAAAAAAGAAGGCTTAGCATTATGTCAAGAGCAAAAAGAGAAGAAGAAAACTAATCAATATTTGTTTACTCAAATTGTAGGAAGTTTTTGTGAACAATATAGATATGAAAATATTAAACCACTATCTTATAAAAAAAAAAATATAAGCCTAACACTATTACATATTACACAAAGTCCTAAAAACAAAAACCTTAATTCCATAAAAATTATTATAAGAAGAATAAAAAATACAATTGTCAAAAAAGACTTAAGAATAAGAAAGATTTAGTTTGTTGGACATGTGAAAAGCTTGGCTATGCTTCAAAAACTTGCAAAATGAAAAACATAATAAATGAAATATGCAAAGATAATAATGATATTAAAGAAAAATTTACATAGTTATTAATTAGTGAAGAATCTAAGTGTCAAAGTTGTAAATCAGATGATTTTTAAAAAATAGATAATTCTACTAGCAATAGTAATGGCATTCAAAATTATAATTGTTCAAAATAAATATGCAATTGTTATAATATTAACATGATTAGTAAGCATAAACAAGATAAACAATTATTATTAGATATAATAGAAAATATAGATAATTCATATATTTAAAAAGAATATTTATTAAAATTAAAAGATATTATTATCTAAGAATAACATATTAGTAATCCAAAACCTTTTAGTTTAAACAAATTATTTCAAAAATATCTTACTTAAAATTTATTTAAACAAGTTACCATAGGAAAATTATAACAAAGAGTTAAAGCATTAAAAGGACAAATAAAAGAATTAAACAAAAAGGTCCAAGAACAACAACTCAAATAATTACAACTAAATGTTAGAATAGATCTATTAGAAAATTCTAGATCGAAAGGAAAAGAAATTGTTATTAATCAAGTTGATATTCCAAAAACAATCATTGATAATGATGATTTTATACAAATTATTAATAAGATAATTTTTTTAAAATGGTATATTAATATATACCTTCATATAGAAAATAATTTTCACTTAAACACAACTGCTTTAATAGATTCAAGTACAAATTAAAAGTGTATTTGAAAAGGAATAGTTTCAACCTAGTATTATGAGAAAACTTACGAAAGATTAAGTAACGCAAATGATTCAAATCTTATTGTTAGGTATAAACTATTTATGGCGAAAATCTACAATAAAAATTATTGTTTTAGAAGCAATTTCATATTAGTTAAAAATCTAAATCAAAATAGTATATAATGCACACCTTTTCTTATTTAAATTTAATCTTTTAAAGTAGATGACAAAAAAATACATACTCAAGTGCTAGGTAATCATATAACTTTTAAATTTTTAACCCTTATGAATACCAAAGTAATAAGATTACTTCAGGATAATTCTATTAGTTAACATATCAATATCATAAAAAACAAAGAATGTCATATTCAAGTTTTACAAAAATAAATTTATTATGAAAAGATAGAAAAACAATTAAAGAATCTTACTATTAGGACAAAGACGGATAACTTACATCAAACTTTTGAAAAAAAAAAAATACTCCGATCTACCCAATACTTTTTGGATTAGATATTTTATTTCTAATAAAAAAGACTTACTTAAAAAACTTTATGATTCAATAATTTTTTAAAATTTGATATGAAAAGTGAATTTTGGCATGTCCATATAGTTGAATAGAATAGATATAAAATAATTTTTACCGTACTATTTAGACATTATAAATAGAACGTAACACCCTTTGAATTAAAAAATGCTCCTTCAGAATTTCAAAATATTATGAATAATATATTTAACCCCTACTTATTCTTTTTAATAGTATACATTAATGATGTATTGATATTTTCAAAATTATTAGATCAACACTTTAAGCATCTTAACATATTTCTCCAAATAGTAAAAAAGAATGGCTTTGTAATGTTTGGCTACTAAAATAAAATTATTTCAAACCAATTAGCAAGTCTACAAAATTCGTTTTAAAATTTTCAGATGAGATAAAAAATAAAACTCATTTGCAAAGAATTTTAAGATCACTAAATTATATAGCTGAATTTTTTCAAATATACTTTCGGTGATAAATTATTCAAAAGCACATTCATTATTGAAGAATAAAGACAAGGAAGACAATTCAAGTGGGAAACATATGAACCCACTCCAAAATGATTATACTCAATTATTCATTGTAATAGTTAGTTTTTGAGCTTATAAATAAGAAACTTAACTCTCTTCCTCAGCAAAGGTAGGAGGGAGGGACGAGGAATAGAAAATAGGAACTCAATATAAACAATTCTTTTCAAATTCTCTTATTGTTTAATTTTCTCTAATTAATAAAATTCTCTTATTTTCAAATTTTCCTAGTTTATTCTTTATAAAATTTTGATATCAAATCATCAATTTTCTTACTCATTAATTTTAAGTTTTCTTATTTGATATGTTTTCTTTTAAATCTTATTAGTCCTTTGGGATTTATCTTTTAATAACAATAATACTGAAGAATCTAATCATGTTCTAGCTAATAACTTGATTGCTATTTGAACTAATCTAAAATAGATATAATTAAATCCTTGTTCTTTATACTTGTTTAAAGCTATAGAATTGAGTAATTTAACTTCTTTAAACTTATTTTATAAAGACAGGGTTTCTTCATGTTCCTTTATTGAATAAGCAATTTTAAAATCTAAAACTCCTATTTCATATATATTGTTTAATGGAATACCAGATAATATATCTCGAGTAATTTTTTTTGACTAAGATTACTAATTTTTAACATGAGTTCTCTTCATCTTATTATTATGGATGATTTTCTAGATTTAGAATCAAACATTTTCCTAATTGAAGAAGTCATAATCAAAATTATTATTGAACAAATATTCTAAAATTAACTCTATTCTAGAGTATTTTGTAAGAAAATTTTTATGAGAAAAGAGTGAGAGAAATAGTGAGAGAGCTTCAAACACATAGAAAACCATAAAATGGCAAACCAAAAAGTTATAAAAGTTTTTGATTATACAATGGTTATGACTATCTTTAAGTTTCTGTATATGATAAGATTCCTATAGCCCCTACACAAGAATATCCTCCACTCTCTCATACTCAAGCCATAAAATCTAGGTCATTTACTCAAATTGGGTCATTTACCTAGAAAAATAATACATCCTTTAAACAAAATCCTATTCAAAAATCTACTTATAAAACTAAATCCCAAGCTCAACATATTCAAATTACACCATACTAAAACTTTATACCCTTAAAAGAACTCAAAAGTGTACCAAAAGCCTACAAAAAGGTTTCACAAAATCTGATCTCTATTTGAGTGCTAATTTCATAAAATGATAATAATTGTGTATAGAGGTTGTTGAGGGATAAGCTCCAAGACTAAAGAATGTTCAATATGATTTTTCTAACTACTTGATGAAGTTGAACTCTTAAATACAGAAAATATAATCAAAAGCTATAAACTCTTTTGTTTATAATCAGGTGTAATCTCAATCAAAATTTTTGTTGTTGATCAGCATGGGTAGATATGAAACTAACTTCAATGCATAATACATTTATATCTGAATGGACATACATTTTAGAACCTCTTTTATACCATCAAACAAAACAATTGCAAGAAACTTTTAAAAGGAATAGTAGATTTAAATCTCTTACTTTCTAGGAGTATAGCAACTGTAATGTGTGTGTGTTTGTGCACTAGTTTTTCTAAATGGACTAAGACAAGGAGATACCAATAATATTTATATTCTAGCACTTAACCAAGTGTAACTAACTCCATTTTAAAGTTACAAACAAAATATACCAAAAAAAATTTAAAAATAAAAATCACTCAAGGGAGGAGACACTAAATGTGGTGGCAAGTGATGAAAAGGCATGCCATCACTTTAGAGTAAATTAATGAAACAAATAAATAAATAAGTAAACTTCCAACAAGCAACTAAGAACAAATTATGTTTATACTGTAACCAAATCAATACATATATGCAGTAAAAATATAAAAAATAAATTATTTATTTTTTAAGATTCATACAACAAATTTTAGTGTTGTCATATATATATAATTCAATACAATAAATATATACATACTTTTAATTAGATAATTTTTATTAAACTATAAATATAAATTAATTGTCTCTGTATCTGTATGATATTTACACAATTAAGAATTTAACTTAGAGTGTTAGTTTCTATAATTTGAGTGTGTGATATTTTGAACCTTTTTTTCTTTTAAAAAATAAGGACACAAAATTACCCTTTTCATTTAAGCTTTAATTTTTTCTGAATATAAAGTTAATTTTTATATTTGTTAAACTAGACTATAGCCCTTCAATCTATTTCTTGCCAAATAGGTGACTCCGCCTCCGCCGCCATCAGACGGCGCCTGCTTCTCGCCATACATATGACACGTGTCACTAGACCACAAGGCTAGCACATTAACGTCTGGACCAAAAGGCTGACACGATAGCATATCAATACTGCAACGTGTTGTCGTTATTTTTCAAGTACAACCATGGTGACTGCCCATTTTACCTGCTCCGACAGCCGCTCTTGTTTAGCTTTTCGCCTGGACGAAATGAGAGTCATTTCCCTGACAACTCTTTTCAACATGGACAATTTATCTCTTGAATCGATTTGCTTGTCATGTAAAGTTTGTTGGCCTAGTTATTTAACAGCCTCCATTACCTGCTCCGGCAACTGCTCTTCTTTGACTTCCAACCGGATGAAAAATATGTTAACAAAATCATGCTGCAGCGATTGACGTTAAAAATCAATACCCAGACAAAAAGAGCTGCAATGTTAGTTCTTTGCGTCGAGAATGGTTGCTTGGCCATTTAGCACGGTAAAGAAATGGAGCCAAAGTTAGAAGATTTGGCTTGGCAAGTTGGCTTGCTTATTATTTTTATTATTATTATTATCATTATTATGCATGCAAAAAGTTTCTTATAAAATAAGATGATGAAGTAATTATCAATTAGTTGCCTGACAATTCAACTTCTCGCAAATTGCAATTGGTTCCTGATCATTCTCTATGAAACAAGATTCAAAGATTTAATTTTAATTACATGGAACATTAATTGCAAAATAAAATCAATTAAGCATTGGGTTGAACTGGGTGAATTGGACGGGCCTAATTTTTGACAAAAATAATTAATTACGGGCTGTAAGGATTTGTCAAATCAAATTCTTAATTGTATCTCCTATTTGTAATTAAGCATGGGTTGAACAATAATCAAACATTGTATCCATATTTGAAATTGTATAAAAGTGCAGGGATTCATTCAAATGCTATTAGCCAAACTATTTGTAGCCGATGAAAGTGCAAATACGAATTCCACTTTATGATCGATAAATTTCAATGGTTTAGACATATGACGTGACAAGAAGATAACTATCTTCACAAAAGAAAATGTCCGCCGCGCCCAAAGTTCTCTAAAATTAAAAGCATAATTGAATCATTTGGTTGATGAAACTAACTCTTTGACTTTGTGAACCTCTTCAATCATATTATAAGCATATAAAATCCAATGCGATACCCAGATTCAAAAAAGCATAAAAATTCTTACCAGCAGCAGGCGGTTTCCCCAACCACATTCTACTTCATTTCTTTTTATGTACCAATAAAGTTTTTTTTTTAATTTTTTTTTTCCAGAATAAAACAACATTCTGGTCTGATTGATATCTTGTTCTTGTTCTTGATCATTATATTGTTGTAAATTTCATTGGATGCGGGGATTGTAAGAATATGTGTCCTTTGAGGTTTATACTGGTGTTCTTTTCAGCGGTTCTAGCAGGGTATTTTGCATGGAGGACAGTACGTTCTTCACCGGAAGTAGAAAAGGGTATTTCCGATGATTCTTCCGTTGGTGAGAAAACGTCGTCGAAGGAGAAAGAAGAGTTTAATCTGAAAAGGGTATGTTTGATTTGCTTTTTCCTTTTCTTTTCTTGTTTTTATATTTTTGTTTCCTTGGTTTCTGATGTTGATGCCGTTGAATTGCAGGTGGCTCAAAATGGTTTCTGGGTATTCGTCGACATGGCCAGCGGGAGGTACTTGTGGAGGGATTTGAGCGAGATGAAGAAAGATTAGTATTTTGTTCGTTTAAACTCGTTAATTTTTCTGCTTGTAATCTGAGATTTTGTACATCAGAAAGGGGCAGAAATAATTGTTTTTATAGGGCAGAGGATCTCGTACCACTCTGTAAATGTTAAAATGTCAATTGAGAATCTGTATCCAGATTGTAAGAATCTCTTTTGGATAAAATCAATGGACGAAATTTCGCATTACGATTGAACAGATCATAGTTTTTCCTACTGCAAATCCTTTTATTTTGGTAGTAATTACAACAAGAACTGAAAAGAAGGCTGTGACACGAAGGTTTCAAGTCTTGGGCTAAAGAGATTTTGAATATTTCTTCTACATTCTTAATAATTTTACTCTGCAGCAAATTGACATAAGTTTTACATTCACCTGAACAAGCCCATGTACAACTAAATTTTACAGGAAAGGGAACAAACAGAAGAGAATGAAGATAACTGAATTCTTTCTTTGTCTGTCTATTTCATTTCTGTCTAAGAAAATACATTGTACAATGTTTGTATA
>CP135554.1:6440162-6467217 GCA_032402905.1 Khaya senegalensis | reverse complement strand
GGGGGTGAGAAAGTAATTGTTTTATAAATTATTTAATTTATTTAAAATAAGTGAAAATACTGTAACCTTTTATTAACTTTTTTTATTTAAAATCAAATTCTTACAAACTCACTTCAAATAATAATAAATAAAAGGAAGAAATTTGGTCAGAGAGAGTAGGCGTTGTTATTGGTTATTTTGGAAAGATGACGACTGTGGAAGTTCCATGGACAATTTCTTTATTTCCACGCGTTAATGTCATTAATAACACTCACTCTTCTTCCATGTTACGCTTCTGCCACTTCAGTAAACTTTCTTCCTTCTCTTCTCTCTCTTTCACCCTTCCTCGTCGGCTTTCCATGGCCTCCTTTGCAGCTCACTCTTCTTCTGCTCAGGTTAGTCTAACTCATCTCATGTTTGGTTCCCGAGACAACCCAGATAGAAAAATTGAACTTTTACGTTGATACAATTTGTTCTTGTATTTATTTATCTGCGTTTGGTTTCATTTCATCTATTTGTTATAGATTTTCTGGTTTTTCTTTTTTAAGACTATTTTGTTGATTAGGTGATTAATGAACGAATTATGGATGATTAAAGAAGATGGTAAGTGAATGGTCTGAGAACTTGATTATTGGATTTCTTTTTAATTTTTGGATTATTTGATTTCTTGTTTTGATCAGGCTGTGCCGACTGGGGATGTGAATAGTGATGCCAATGTTTTCCAGTTGATTCAAACTCACCGGGGTAATATCATTATGTGCGTGTTTGCATTTGTTTGTATCTTATGTGTGGTTTTGCTAATAATGCTTCAAGTTAATGACAATAAATTGAGATTGGTGGTAGGATAGTATGGGAGCATATAACCATAGATGTTAGGATTATATTTTAGTCCTCTACCCTTTTTTTTTTTAATCTTTATTCAAAAGGATAACATATGGATTATCCATACATTCTAAGCGGGAAAATGAGCAATAGCTGAACTTGATGCGGGGTTGTCATTTCAGGAATCAGCAGCTCGGCTTCCTCCAGTTGAGGAAATTAAAACCGTACTTGATCGCAATGTTCAGGGCATGCTTTCTACTTCTTCGCAGGTTTCTGCTTCATACCTTATTCATTATTAACATTTCTGAACTAAATAATCAGTGAGAAATATAATAGAAGTAAACTTACCAATTTGTGCTCTTTTGCTAATTCTGGTTAAATATTGAAATCACCACCTTTCACAGCTCATTGACCTCTTTTGTTGAGCACAAGTATGTGGATTATCCATCAGGGTTAATGGTTGACTTTGCATGTGATGCAGATGGTACTCCAATATTAACGATCAGCGGACTGGCTGTTCATACGAGGGTTTGCCCTTGAAAGTTTCTTATATAATTTAAAGAAAAATCAAATAATAGATATTTAGACAGAGACATTCAGAAATTACCCTTGTTTATAAATGTGAAGTTTTTTACACATTCATCATGTTGCTTTTAGGTTTGACATCAACAACTCTGCAGAATCAAATTGGTAGATAACAGATAGAAAATATTCTAAATCCCTTCTTAATTTAAGAAAGATTGATTATGTGCTGGCATTCAGGATTGATTGATCTTAGAATGTTAAAAGCTTTTTCATCCATCCTGCTGCATGTGCACCAATGTATGTTACAGAAATGCCAAATTAAGGTTATGTCACGACATGAAGTTTCTTTCACATAAAAAGTTGCAGTTTTTCTTTCATTTTCTTTAGCATTTGTCGTCAAATTTGTATAAATAAATATTTGAATAATTGCTGCTTTGCCAGGACCTGTTAGCTAATCCAAAATGTTCATTGCTTGTTGCTAGGGATCCAGAGGATAGAACTGATTTAGTAATTACCCTCCACGGGGATGCTATTACTGTAAGTTATTACTTCATTCCAAATTTTGCATCGCGACGTGATTCTGCATCTGATATCATATTTCTAGGCACGAACTTTCTCCCTTCACTTTTGGATCATAAATAATGATATCAAATCTTGGCTTTGATCAATTACACAGGTTATTAGGAAGGATCAAGCTGCCATTCGAGCTTCTGGGTAACTTGTTCCCTCACATTCTCTCACATGCTTTGTTAGTTTGAACAATAAATTGTCACCAACTTATTCTTATTTTGGTGAACTAAAACTGCTCTACCAATGTAAAGGTTGACTTCGGTGACTTCCAGTTTTTGTGCATCAAACCAAATACTATGTGTCAGGTGTTGCAACAGCTTGGGTTTGTCTCCTATCCATCATTTCTTCAATTAAATGTGAGTTGAGTCATGCTCCAGGATTTTTTCTTAATTCCATTAATATTGAGAGAGAGTTTGGTATTCCTTAGTCACTTGAGAAAAGGGTCATGACACATTAATGTTTCCATGGATGAGCAGTTACACCTTCTGATTTTGTCCTTAGTGCTCTAATAAATTTGTTTGTTATGGTGTTACTGTCTTTCCACTACCGTATTCCATTTCTATTTGCTCTTATTTGTCTATCTTGTGCTTTCACTTTCAGAATTCAGCCAAAAGGAATATCAAGCTGCAAAAAGTGATCCAATAGCTCAGTTTTTCTAAGCCTATAGCGGTATTGCCTGCTTACATAGCATTTGTTTGTTACATTATTCTTTTCCTATGATTACTTCAGCAATTTTGATGTTCTAATTGAAATCCTATCTCTTGGCAGTCTCACATGAATAAAGATGATGCTGAGGATACAAGAGTCATGGTGCAACACGCAACGTCAATTCTGGTAATCTGGAATAATGTCTTTAGCAGTCAATTTCTATCTCAACTAGGAAGTTGGAGCTCTAATCATTATTATACAGTCACGTAGACTAAGCTGGTGGAGGTGGACAATGACATGAATTAGCTCTTATGGCTTGTAGTCAGTATTTCACCTACCAATCCCAAACAAATAGATAAATAAATAATCAAAAAAAATTTGGTGCTGGTTATGGAAGGATTTAGCTAATATTGGTTCAGTATATCAGGTTCTACTGTCAAGCCGTTAAAGAGAAAGATTGTAAGCTTAGTGAAAGTTGACATTTTCCTTTTTTCCACAGGTGGACTCTGCTTATATGCTGGATTTGGATAGTCTTGGATACAATGTTAAGGTACTGCTTATTGGCAACACTATTCTTTCTGGGGGCCTTACATCCTTCACTGATGTTTTCTAAAATGTTCTTTTATTTCAGGTTAAGTGGGATGTGTACTCAAGTGTTTGATTTTTTCTTTCTTCTAATTTTGTTGATTGCCTTACAATCTATTGATTTGCCTTACTATCGAGCCACCTTCCACAAAGGGTTTTCTTAACTGCTACATATTAAGTGTCATTCTTATTGTGTTATGCTTTAAAATTATTGACCTTTATTTCTTCTTTTAGGCTTGTTATCAAGGAAATACTTTCGAGCTTCGCATCCCTTTCCCAAGGCATGCCGAAGATAGAAAGTAAGACATCTAGTTTCAGAGGATTTCTCATCTTGTACAAAATATATACTGTTCTTTGTCATATCAATGGGGTAAAATGGCTATGATGCTCTTCTTTGGTCCTCTGTATGTGATTGTCAGTTTCTTTTAGCTTTTGCTACCCTAGTTTGTGTTGCTAGTGTAACCATACAAAATAACTTTAGGGTTGTTTAGTATTTCGGTGATTCTGTTGTGCTTTGAAAGCAAAGTTGAAAAAATGTTTGATAACATCAAATTTAGCAGGACCAAAGGAACTTTTGCTTACATTTTGCTATTAATATTTGAAACTTAGTGCTTTCATTACATGGAGTTGTGGATTAAAAGCCACCACATCTAATACCAAACAAAGCCTTAGTACATGTCTGGAAAAGTGAAAGATGAGAAGACAAGTAATTCTTCAAGCAGTCGGTTTGACAAGTTGTTGTAACAGACATTTATTGCGATGAATCAATGGTGAATGCTGATTTTATTTAGGAATATATATGATGACAGGTTCCTTTTCTGTGTGATAAGTTAGAAATATACAGAGGGATACAGTAACCTGCAGTAGAGTTGCCGAAAATGCCCGAGAATAAATTGATGACTCTTCATTGCCACAGCCTCTTTAATTTTCTTTGACCACATAATCCTTCTTAAACCTGACTAGGAAACCTAAATTGAACTTTGCTGACTTATGTTTAGTTCAAATATTTGCTTTGGTCCTTTAATGTTTTACCTATAGAATATATCCAAAAGCTTGGTCAATAACAATGCTACCATATCATGTTTGAAAGCATTAAATTTTGTTTATTTCTTAATGTTATTAACTTGTTGTTTTACTAAGTTGCATTTTCTTGTATTTCTTAGAGATGTGAACACCCTCATAGTTGAAATGCTTCAAGCTGCTAAGTCTCAATCTAACTGATCTTACAGTGGAAAAAGAACAAAGAGGTGTGCTTACCCAAATCTATTTTTGATATTATCTATTCCCTTAGCTATTAGTTATTTCATAGCTCTAAAATTTGGCTGTTCCTCTTAAGCAGAGAAAGCTATGTTTGCTTTGCACCATCAAGCATGATAACTGAGCTTCACGTCCTTGAAACAGGTCATTTTCTCACATAGTGCATTCTAGCAGCAGAAGCATACCGTGATGTTCTAAGGAAACTGAGAATCTGTTCTGGCAAATTTTCTAAATATTTGTAAATCCAGCAGCATTTGATGTTCATTTGAGTAATGTCATATAATCACACATCATGGAGAGCTAAATAGCACATGGAAGTATTTGTGAAGCTTTTAAATTGTTTTCTACCATTATGGACTTACGAGTGTAGGAATCCAATACACCCAAATTCCCCATCCCCATAGTCGAAGTATTCTTGTTACCAAGTCCAACCCCTCCATTGTGTTATCCTGTACAGGTTCGTGCCTCTTGGATAAATCATGTACTACGACTTAACTTTATTGTGACCTTCCTTCTGGGATGTTGTTTTCCTTCTGTGTAGGTGCCTGTATCACATCGCAATCACTTTCTAGTGGATATGCACAGATGAGTTGGAAAGATCGGCAAATAAAGATGAACTGCTTAAGAAGGACAATCAATTAGGGATACTATGGACTTGTTAATAGACAAGAAACGACAATCATGTACAGAAAATATTGTTTTTGGTACAAGTTCTGTGGTGTTTTCTTTCGATACCATGCTGTGTAATTATTTCACTTCTTTTTCCCCTTGGCGATGCATTGCGTTTAAGAATGAATTGTTTAGAGAACCCAATGAACACGAGATTCATTTGGGTCACATATGGTGGAAACGCTTGAAGCTTGGGAATATTTGAGGAGTAGTCCTGATTCCTGGTTGTATGATTGTGATAAAGATTGCATTTCACATATGTGGTAAGATAACGATTTTCTTTTGACTGAATAGGCTAAAATAATTCACATTCTATCATGTGTTAGAAATGATATGATATGATATGAAATGATATGATAGTCGCATAGAGAAAGGGAAAAGAGAAAAATGAGAAAACAATAAACATTCAAGGAAAAGGACTATAAAATGGTGGATTAACAATCATTGGTAACAGACTATAAAATGGTGGAAAAACAATCATTGGTAGTCATTAGCAATTGTCAGTACTTGTCAGAGGTTCAAAAGAATGACAGTTCATGAAATACTTGGGAATTCAAGCATAAAACTAAGGTTTCAGATTTCAAATCTAGTAATGAGTAATTCATTGTGTTTAGGTTGACATTCATTCCCCAGGAGAATGAGCTTCTAAAATTAGGGTAGTAACACCGATTGCACTTTGTACGTATTTTGATAGCTTCTTCTTACCGTTTTAAGCAGTAATTTTTGGCAACAGAAAGCAGAATCATGCTAAGCTAACCTCAATCATGCAGCCCCGTTTTGGGCTCATGCCAGAGAAATGTTGAGAGCCCACCGCAGAAAGATAGTATCAGTGTGCAGGGACATTTTTGTTTTTTTATAAAAATGGGATCAATCCACATAACGTGCGTGGGACAACATAAAGGGGACAAACAACCAAAAAAAAAAAACAACAATAAATTGATGATAATCATTGATTCTACGAGGATTTTTTTTTTTTTATTTCCGATGATAAAAAATGAAATACCACTTCTATACAACAAACCCAGAAGAGACTACTAGCTCAAATAAACCGCTCAATTACAACAATTTTCCAAAAAATTCAAAAGAAAGCGTTTTCTGCTGCAGCTGCAGCTGGTATATCGCATCTTTCATTACTCTGAATCACTTTCCATGCTTCCCATGGCCTTTAACCCTCTCGGTCTCTGCATTATACGGCAACAAAAAGAAACAAAACACAAGCCATAACTTAATTTTCCCCAGAAAAGATGAAGAAAGAAAATTCAGACCAACAAAAAAAAGCAAAATTACGTTTACCTTCTTAGAACTTTTCTTCTCCCTAACTTCATACCTCTCTTGGCACATATCAGTCAACCATGCCCCAGGACTCACCAACTGCCACCAACCAAATTCAAAAACAATTTTAGAAAAAAATAATAATAATAAAGAAAGAAAGAAAAGCAAGCAAACCCAGTACACAAATCCAATTTGCTATCACTTTTTCTTGATGAATATTATTTGCAAAACTTACAAGCAAACTTTTTTGAATAATCTTGGCTCTCTTTTTAGGCCTTTGTGGAGGCTTGCACCCTTTCATAGCCAAAAAATCCTCCTCTTTCTCTTTGTTTGACAAGCTAATGTACAGCTTAGGCCAAACCACTAATTTTTTATCCCCTCCATTGTTGACATCTGTTGAAACCTTGCCATTCTCATCGGCTAAACCGCCCGCAGATCCTCTTGTAGTGTAATATCTGTCTTCCTTCTCAGCTGAGGATGATTTTCGATTCTCGTTTGAACCGGATCGGAGAATCGTACCCTCGGAATTTCTGTAAACAAAAATAAGGAAGATTATATTGACATTTCTCGTTCGCTTTGTTAAAATAAAAACTCCGTATCGAAGTTCATACAAATCAGCATTCATTTTTTGTTTTTATAACTTTCTCTTTTCCTTTAATCTTCTGCTTTCTTTTCTCAGCTCCCAAACAGAAAATCACAAGAAAACAAAACCCTTCAATCAATATAAACTAACACATGAGACAAAAGGGTGACGATAAAGAAACCCAATATAAAAAGTAAAAAAAAAAAAAAATCACAAAATCTCATGAAATTATCGTTGGTTAAGCTTTGGCCATTTCTTTAGAAATCATGCACGCTTCAAAAGCTTACCAAAAAAAAAGAAGAAGAAAGATGAAGCAAAGCAAAAGAAAAAAAAATAATTCCAAATCTGTGTAATTAATCTCACCTGGTGAGACGATTGGAAGTTTCTTTATCTGAGGTAGTGACCAAACATCGATCAATCCGTGAAGATGAGATTTTTCTGCGAATTACACAGTTAGATTTCTGCGAGAGTTTTTGTGGGTCCTTGACTCTCACGCATCTTAGTCTCTTCTTGTTTCCCCACTGTAAGAAAAAATCTGGCTCCATAGATGATGATTTACAAGCTCTCTGGTTCTCCTCTTCTTCCTTTTCCATTCCTACAATCGGACCAAAAAAAAATACACAAAATTAGAGCTTGATGGGGTTTTTTTTTTTTTTTCCGAAGACCCAGAAGTTGAAAATGGAAGAAGTAGCGAAATTTAAGTTGAATAATTAGAAAAAAAATCTGGGAAAATCATGTATGTTCTCTGGCTAATCCAGTAAGTCTTCCATCAAAGAAATCACAGGAAAACAAAAGAGAAATTCCCTTTCTTCATAACGAGATAGTTTTCACCGTGGACTCAAAAACCCAGAAGTGAAAATCAACCAGATGGTAAGATATGAGGGGGGAGAAAACAAGAACAACAGATTATCCCATTTGGGATTCTCCTTGTCGATTCCAAGGAATCAGAGAAGAAAAATTAAGAAAGAACTTTGAAATTGAAGTCTTAGATAACATTGAGTTTCTGGGTGGGTTTCACCAGATAGAAATAAATACTCCGAAAAAAAAACCTCAGAATCAGATATGATTGTATTGTATCTCATCTGAAGATCTACAACTCTAACATACAAAATTGCAACAAAGCAAGTCTACTTTCTCTCTCGAACCGGGAGAGAAGGAGAGCGTTGCAGAAGAAGAAGGAAAAAAACAAACAAAGCAGAAAATGAAATTACAATCATATCAATAATAACATACATGTCATAGAACAAGACATGGAAAGCTTGTCATGATAATTCAAAAAACAACAAGAACGTATATTTATCAACTCCTCTGTTCTTTCTCTCAGAGAAAAATCTCTTCACTTCTTCTCCTCTCTTCTATTCAATGAGAAAAATTGTTAAGGATTGTGATTCTTCTTTCTCTTCCGCAGGCTCTCGTTTGTCTCTCAGTCTCTCTTCTTCTCTCAATGGCTTTCTTCTCTCTCTTTCTATCTTCTTCTTCCTCCTCCATTTTTCTCTCTCTTTTTTCTATTTATCCTCGACGGCAAAAAGCGATAAAACTGACTCAAATTTATTACCACCGTAGGATGGATAATGGACGGTTAGAGTGAGAGAAGGGAAGAAAGGGAAATGTTTGGGCCACCTACTCTTTCTTCGGTGATTCTAATTGGGCTTCAATTATTAATGTTGGGCCTGACATCAGTAATTTTCGGCCCAAATTATTACCAATAGCAATAAGTGGATTGTTTAGATCACAAATAACAATATGTTTTTAACAGCGACTGTTAAAATTTAACGTTATGAATATTATGCTAAATTTCACGTTAATAATTACTCAAAATCTGTTATTTTGAAAATATTATTAATAATTTTATCATATTTTTAATAGAACCACAAGAACAAGAAAGAACATAAGTTTGACGGGCTATTTATTGAAGCTTAACGAAAGCAGACCCACACCCACACCCACACCCACACATGCTTTAGAAGACAAATCACAAAAGCATCATTTTCAACCAGTTGGGCATTTTCTCAAACATGTGATATTCATTTTTTGAGGTTCATTCTTACTTCCATTCCATTAATTGAAAGTTTGACCTCTTCTTACTTACTTTCTAAATGTTATTAATCCGCAACTAACTGTTAATAGTTCATGTAGTTTAAAATTATAAAAGTTAGTTGTCAACGACAATATTAATCACCATTCCATACCAATTGAATCCATCAGGAAATTATAGATCATATCTCAATACTTTATAAAGAAAATTTTATTAAACCATGTCTCCTATATTTTGAATATTATTCTTCTTCAAAAATCAAAAATTGGTTTGATGGTACTTGACACTTTACTTCAACTTTAAATTACATATTTAATCAAGATTCAATTTTTTATATGATCACGGATACAATTATTTTTTTCTTTTGTATATTTATTAATTATCCCTCTTTAATTAGGAATAAAATTTTTAATTAAATTTAATCACGAGTAAAACAAACAAATAAATAAATATAGAGTACAATTATTCTCCATTTAATTTATTTAAACATATATATTTTTATTTATATATTACATAAATATATACAAAATATAACAATGAAATTCTCACCTCTTGCACCATTTTAGTTTTACCAACTAAATTTGTAAAATAACTATACAACACAATCTCTCTATAACAATATTTTAGGTAGGAATAACTTTCATGTAGTCCTAAAAAATTTGACCTCAATTTAAGTTATTTATAAAAAATTTTACATTGTAATAAGTTATAAATTTTTTAAATCTCATTTTAATAAACTAACTTTCACATAATAATAGTTATTTATATATTATAAAAAATGTACTATATTACATTAATATATATATATATATATCTTTCAAAAGTTGTTTATAATTATTCTTTAAAACTGTTATCATATATTTATATTTGCGAGTACATAATAACTCATCAATTTAGATATCTTTTTATTAAAGATAAAATATTTTTAGTTTCTCAAATATATTTAGAATTTATTAGTATGAAATTTTTGTATCTATGTACTATTATTCTCATGATTATCTTTCTCTTTTTCTCTAATTGTAGTAATAATATCTTCTTTAATTGAAGTATATAGACTTGTTACTCTTTTGAATAATTGAAGATGACATTAAGATGCATTCAATTGTGCAATAAAGTTGTTAAATTTAATCACTTAAATTTGCAATGATTCTTTGATTATTTCCTTTTTCTTCATTTGTAATTTGTAATTCATTAACATTAAGAGTCTTGATTTTGAGTGTTTTAAACAATTAGCAATTATCTATGATTCCATATTAATTGTTTATGTATAAAACTAAATTTAAAATTTCATCAAAAATACATGTATTTATTAGTTTTAATTTTTAATAATTTTTAAAGTAATTAATTAAAATATTAATGAGAATAATCTTTAAATTTTTTTTATAATATCCGTATTATATGGTTGAATTTTAGAAGTAATATTTAGTAATAGAAATTGAAAACAAAAATCTTTATAAATGAAGTGAAAATTAATACAATAATTTTATGCACTCACACCAAGTATAATTAAGTCAAAAATAATAATTTTTACAATTACATTTCTATAAAATTTTAAATTCTCATAATAATAAAAATAATATAGTCCTAACATTATAATTATAGAGATGTTTTACTGAATTGCAAATGTGATCAAATAAAATATCTATTTGTATATATAATCAATATTGATGTTTAATTGTGCATTTCACATTACAAGGTTTTATTTTAGCGTGCAGTGCTCTTTCGTCTGCTGGACCGTGTCTTCGGCTAAATTACTTTTAGGGTGCACATGCTATTAATCAAAAAAGATGACTAGCCGTCGCTTTCCGGTTCAAGAATTTTAACCCGATTTCTTTCGAAGCTCGCACCAAGGCGCATTCGGAAGGGCTTCCCCCGTCTCTTAGGATCGACCGGCCCATGTGCAAGTGCCATTGACATGGAACCATCCCCCTCTTGTCCATCAAAGTACTCATTTTGAATACTTGCGTTTACGCATGGTCAAACTCCCCGCAAAACTTAAATAATCTCTTTTGAATGGAAGGGGGGCTCACATTATTGATCGGACTTTCAGAACCGTCTGATTCCATCATCACTAGATTCAAAAGGACCGCTACTTCTGTAGAAGTAGTTGCACGAGATAATAAAAGAAACAAGCTTTCATGTTGACCGTTGCAAAGGAATTGCAATGATATAGTATACTGAGATCACGGCCCGCCCAATTTCGCCACGGCTATTATTCGGTGGTAGACAATTTTTGTTTTTCAAATTCTTTTTAGTTATGCCAACTTTTGCCAAAATATTTTAAAAAATAATTATATCAAATTGATTTAATTGAATTATATAAACTTAATTTCTATTACTAAAATAAAATATTTTTTTTCGTAATATTTTCTTTCACATTATTAATATCTAGAGAATATAAGTTTTGATGGATACAATTAATACAAATTATTGGTTTTAATTTTAGAGAAAAATAATAATAAGAGCAATTAGTAGTCTTGGGTGTTCTTGACAAGGAAATTGTTTTATGTGATTCTTGGTGATGGACACATCCTCTATTGTTGAAAAAGTTAGGTTGGTGGTTGAGATGTAATTTCCTACTTGAGAATTTTAAATATATAATTTCAATTTTTTTTTTTCATAACATTTCTTTCTTTTAAAAAAAAAAATTAAATATAATTTTATTTTTTATTAATTAAAAAACAAAAATAAAAACAAAAACATGTGGTTACAAACAATACAAAAAGATTTTATTATTATTATTTTAATGAAGTGCCCCTTAAATAAATAAATAAATAAATAAAAAGATGTGGTAGGCTGGGACATGATTGCAAAAGATATGGGTCCCTTTAAAAGAGGGGACAAACAAAGTCGTACAGGCAACAGCTGTATGGCACCCAGCGGCAGCCTTTAGGACAAACTGTTCCAACCAACCAACGGGCACCTTGCTTTGCCTTGCCATTCCTAACCTCAACAGTCAAATGTCAATACTCCGCTACAGCTATGAAGTTTGGTAACTCTCTAGTAGGGAACACAAATTTCTCTAATTGTAATAATTTATATTTATTATTTAAATAAGTAATTGTCGTTACAAACCCCAAAAAAGAAGAAAGCATGTTCATGTGGTTGGAGCAATGGCCCCTCATGCCACCCTGCGCTGCCCTGCCCTGCCCTTAACCACTAATATTTTTCCTATATATTTTCCCGGGCTGCAATCTCACGCTCATCTGTGCCCATTCTTCTTCTCATCACAACAAAGACACAAAACTTTCCCAGAAATTTTTCAGTAAGCAAAGTTTAATTGCAATGGAGGGAATGAAGGTGAGGTTGTTTTTGGCTATGGCGATTGTTCTTGTGGTTGTATCAGCAGTCGAAAATGTTGCAGCAGCTGATGCACCAGCTCCAAGTCCCACCTCTGATGCCAGCATTTATGTGCCCAACATGTTAGCTGCTTCTCTTGCTGCTCTTGCTTTTGGGCTGGCTACTTTTCTAAATGTTGTTATTATGTAGATTTCTTTCTCTCTTCATTAAGAGCTTGAAGCTTTCTTCTTCCTTGGGGTTTCTTTCGTTTTTTCAGAGCGCTGGCTTTACAGATTCATGTTGTTGTTGTTGTTATGGTATATAATTCAGGTGATTGTTTGATTTGAGACTAATTATCAACTAATTATCTATTTTGTATTTATTACATCTGTCCAAGCCTGTTTAAACTTTTGTGTCAAAATTAAATGTGAAATTACAAAAGTGGGCATGGCTAATGGCCAATATACAAAATATTTTTACCTATTGCTGCTGTTCAAAAACTTATTTTTGTTACTGGGATTCATGTTACTGTACAAATTATTGATATTAATCTTCATAATGGTTGACATTTGATATTTGCTTGAGAGACAGAGAGAGAGAGAGAGAGAGTTTATTGTTGCCATTTACTAATTCTGATTCTTCTTAACTAACTCTCCTAATGTAATCGATTCAAGGATTGAATTATCTAACTAATAATTTTAGTTTTATATTTATTAATAAGGTAATTTAATAAATTAAAATTTTTTTTACTATTTTCATATTATTTAAAAAATTGTCATTATCAATCATAAATTTTAAATTTATTCATATTTTATACCATATTTAATTTAAAAAAGTTTTATCACTTCTTAATCCTTCCTTATTTTTAAATTTTAAATGTTTTAAATAAAAATTTTATTTAATTAAAATTATTAAAATATCATTTAATTTGACTTCCACGCAATTGGGATGACCTGTGTAGTTGGTTCTTTCCAAAACGGGGACGGGATCCACTATCCAGAATAGGGACTAAAATGACAATTTTCTCCCTCCGGCTCCGTCGACAACTCCGCCTAGCCTGTCCGAGCCGGATGTAGGGGGTCAATTTTGTCCCCCTATTATATCATTTCGGTCGAGGAACCGAGAAGAAAAGTAGATTCTGGTAATTTCTTTTACTAAACTAAAACATATTCAAGGTGCCAATAACCTGCGGCCACGTCAAAATCAAACAAACGACTCAACCCTAAGACGAGGCCATTCTAGTAACTAACCCAGTCATCTCTTCCAAAACAATAGACCAAAGCCCTGACTATCGACCACCACTTCTCTGTAACTCTGTTCTTGCCTGCACTGTTATTTTTCTGTTTTTTTTTTTATTTCAAATAATATTTCTTCATTTTTTAGTTGATGCTAAAACCATGTTGCCTCTTTGAGTGGTCATATGAATTAATGTACAAATTTCATATTTGGTTTAGTTAGGAGGCAGAGATTGAATCGAAGGCCTTTTGAGGGGAGCCTTGAACTCTATCATCAATTTTCCCCCAAGCAGCCTCTCACATTTTTTGTTTTAATTTTAAATTTTTCATGAAATAAATTTATCATATAATGCCTCTAGAATAACCATAGGGTTTGTGTTTTTACGACACTAACTGGTGCAGACAGGCTTATAGCAAACTAATCCTCGCAGCACAAAGGTATTTTTTCTACTCAGTTATTGTAATTTGTGGATGTTTCCTTATAGCTTCGGATATTTCTGATTCACTATTGCATATTATCCTTGGTTTATTTAGATTGTATTGAATGCTGTGTTCTAGGGTTAGAGAAATAGTATTAGCCATTTTTCAGGTGTTAATTAACATAGACCTCATATAGTTTAAGTTTCTTTCATCCACTTTTTTTGTCGTTATTTATTTTAATCATTAAAATTATTGGCCCAAGTGAGGTTCTGTGATGAAATTTTAAGCCAAACCTGAGCGGGAATTATGCTGTTTTAGCCTCTGCAAAGACTGAATAGTGACGATGCAAGTGTCATTTGGTCCCGACAGAGGCTTAGAACGAGAGTATCTGCTCCTGATCCAGTTCGAGGGATAGGAATGAATCACCGTTCCTTTCCTATATAAGGTTTCGGACAGTAGTCTTCATTTCTTAGATTCCATCAGCCAAACTAGTAAATTCTTGGTTTAAGATTTCATCACACAGCCTTTTCGTTAATATGTTTGACAAAATGGAGATTTGTGATGAAATTTTAAACCATAATTGTTGTGGGAGTTTGTGAGTTTTTATATACATGATAATGTAGATGTTAGGATCGCCTCTCCAAAGAATAGAAATCAGTGATGATTCTACATTGTTGCTTGGTTTATGTGAGCTGAACTGAAAATGAGTGATTTTAGAGTGTGCCCTATATTCATTCTTTAACCATTGTATCATCTAATTGGGATTTTACATGGCTGCCTAACCTACATCGTTGGGAGTGTCAGATCCAATGATTTGTTGCTTTGCCAATTGACAAGCTTTCTATGTATTATCTATTGGTTGACTTTGTTGATTTAGCTCCATAAGTATTGGAAGACTTTGCTAATTTATCCCAGTGTAGTTTAGCATATGCACAGGTGGGTGACTAGATAAAACTTTTCCTAAAGTTCAAATTTCCTTGTGGATACGGGTGCTCATCGTTATACCTTTTATTAGGGAGTTGCCATTAGATAGCTTGGCAAAATGTGATTATAACTTTATGCTGAAATGATAGTGTAAATATGTGTTACTTACTTCATTAGAAGATTGTGGTTGTGAATTTTAGCTGAAAAAAAAAAAGAAGCAAGGGAGGGATTTTGACCATTGCATTTTCAAACAAGAATATTCATTTTGTTTTAACAAGAATGCAATAATAAGAATACCCATTTTGCTGCAATGCAACTATGGAATATAAGAGGTTTCTTGATACTACAGTGTCAAATTTCATCTACTAGCTTCACTCAGTTCTTATTTATATTCTGAGTTAATATTTATAACAATTTATCAACACTTAATTTTGGCATATTATTTGGAGTTGTGATTAACTTATACTATATTTATGAAATTAGAGTACATAATTTGTATTTCAATTGATGTGATATTACATAAGTTGGTGTTATAAGTTTGTGAGATGCATAAGAAATAATAAAATTTGTTAATTATAGATATCACATCAATTGAGATACAAATTTTGTATTTTAAATTTCAAAAGTATAGTAATATTAATTAATTATTATTTTATTTTTGTCTAATTTATTTATTTATAGGTATTTTACCACTCATTGATATGGCACTGCAGCTTCAGTTTATCTACATATTTAAAGAGTATTTTTTTTAACATTTTTTTTCTTATTTTATATGTTGCTTGGTTGTGATCGGAGAAGTGCATGTAGGCTATTTTTTGTGCTTTGGAGAGAGTATGTTGAGTTTTTATTTTTACTTAAAAACTTACACAATTTTTCTCATAGCATAATTTTTTTTTTAAAAAAAATATCTATATCTTTTAAATTAAAATAAGAGTGATGCTATATATCTCAAAATTTATCTTAAAAAATATATTGTAAATGAGGTGACACTCATAATTGAAACATATAGTAAATATGTTATTATTTTTGCCATGAACATTGAATGGAGAAGTTGGGTGCGTGGAGAAGTAGTGTTAAAAAGCCAAAATGTTGGTTCTGCTTATAGAATGAAGCTGTCTGTCTACAAAAAGACATTGTTAAGAGCATCACCACATGACCTATAAATGAGTGTGGTGTAAAAGGCTTGCAATCATTCTACAATGCATGCGCTCTCAGACAAACATTACTAGGTGTTGTTGTACTTTTATTAACGTTTTCAATTAAAAGAAATTGCTTTAAATAGGCTCAACAGTATTAAAGAGGTAAGAAGTTACACGACACGACATTACTAGTAATCAAATGGACAGAGATTGATGGTTGCCCCATTTCACATCCAAACCAGTAGTACAGAACAAAAGCAAAGCAATGAACTAATAATATAAAATCTAAAGAATAAAGATTCATGTCTTGTTGAATATGAATCTTCTAGCAAAGAAACACTGTTTGTTCATACCATTCTAAGATTAGCCTTCTCAATTGTTATGATTATGAAGCCTACGTTTGTACAATGCACCCAACACTAAATTACAAGTTGTGATATCATATTCACTCTTTCTACGCTACCCCACGTCACGTTTTTTTCTGACAACTAATTTGGAAGTGTCTTTATTTTGTATGAGAAATTAAGTTTTGTTATGTTGTAACGTACCCGCATTTTCAGAATAACAAATCTAATAAAATTATAATGACTAATTATAAATTAAGAGATAAAGCATTCACCTTTTAAAGATTAAAAATGAATTAAAGTATAAAAAAATATTTATAATAAAAATGTGAAATTAAATATTACAAACTATACATTTTGTTGAATGCAAACATTTTATTTTATAATATTACAAGTGTTGTATGGTGTGTCTCAGAGGATACAAGGAATGAAGAGGGGATTCAATTTCTCAAGAGGGTCATGATTCAATAAATTGGAATTTTGTTTGGATGAAATTGTTGTGCAACCAGTCATCTTCTTTGGCTATCAACAACTTAAAAATAAATAGCTACAAGAACTTGCAAGATACATTTCCTCTCCCATGCACATTAATTAGGTGCACCTAAATCAGTCAATTTAAAATTTAATATAATTATCAAAAGAGAAAAATTATCTATAAAAAACAAGGGCGTCTGAAGTAACCCCCAATTAGTTAATAGATTCACAAGAACTTAATGTAATAGCATGCCACTTGTCACAATCATAGTGATTCCCTTGCCAAGAATATTTAGATGGTGATCTCACAAGTGCTTGATTAGTAGATAATTAACAAAGTTCATCTTCCACAATACAGAAGCATATTGCATTATTTGGATTGTATCGGATCCAACTTTCTTAATTTATTCAACAACATTAGCTATAACAGTACTGCAGAATCTTGAGTACAAACATGATTCAGATTCTATGTATAAATTACATACAACCCATATTCATGTATTCTTAATAATTATTCACAAAATATAGAGACCCTCACACAAATCTTTGTAGAACTTATGGCATTTGGCATCTTGGAAATCCATCTCAGAAACTTGGATTCAAATTTCATTCAAAGAGAATCATAGTAACCACCATAAGTTATGTGAGCTCTTGTAATTGCTTCATTCAATTTTGTTGCTTGCTGCACCACTTGCTTAGTTCTCTGCAACAAAGATAACTAATTTGAAATTTAAATTCTTTAAAAACATCAAAAATACTATGTGGGTATGTAAAATTTTTCAAGAATGAACCTTGTCATCAGAGTAAATCTGGAAACGAAGTTTCTGATTCTGCTGGTTATGTTTGTTTCTCTGTTGGTTTCCGAATATGATAACACAAACGGTCGCAGCGGCAACACCAAAAGAGCAGATAGCTCCAATTCCTGTTAAGCTCCACTTCCATAAGTTCAGGCCATGACTGTTGTGTTCTTCCCAGTTGACCTGATCAATATCATCTTCTGTGGTATTAGCATCAAAATCCACGCTGCTATTCTTGTTTTTCATCTTCCTGGGAGAGCAAGGATTGATGTTTTCCATGGCAGGTTGATCAATTTGAGGAATGATATTCCTGGGGGACTTTGGTGAGTCCAATATTTTCATGTCGACAAATTCATTTTCCTTCATTTTCTTGAAGAAAACTTGGGAAACTGCTTCCTGATCAGCTTCAATGGATCCTAAATCAGAACCCTTGATCTTCTCAGTGATAGCAGATGGTACAAAACTTACAGGTCTCTTGATGATTTCCTTCGTCTGCAGCTCATCATCTTCTTCACGACTCTTCAGAATCGCAGCGGGCTCCAACTGAATTGGCACAGGAACAAGTTGTTTGCTCACTACTTTCCTGGAATTCCCAGCTGATGTTTCAATGATTTTCTGAGATTCTGGCGAGGAAACCATGAAGTAATTCATGTCAAAAACAGTTTTGGGATTGGAATTCCTTGGTTTTCCGGAGAAAATCTTCTTCCCAGGATCCTCCGGAAAATCCAGAAACCTTGGATCCGGAAGGAACTCCCACTCTTCTTCATAGCTCATCTTTCTCTTTTCTTCCTTTTTTTTTTTTTCTAGAAAATGGATCAAAGATGAGTTTTGTAAGTTTCGGATTTGAATATTCTATTAGTTGTTGTTGATTGTTGAATTATTGGATGAAGGATGGTGAAAGTAGTGTGTTGTTTTGTGTGGAACCAAATTGAACAAATAACAAGAGCAAGGCAAGGCCACCGCAAGGTGTCCTGTTGCTCTCTCTTGTCTGTTCAATGGAAGAAGATTGAAATTGAATCCATTAAGCAGAGAGCAAATTATGAAATTGGCGAGCTTATCCTCTTTAAAGATAACAAATGGAAATGAGGAGGGGTGGTCCAATAGGGAGGTGAGGACCCACCCATGTAGATATTTCTTTTCAATTCTTTCAAACAATAAATAAAATAACCAAGTTTGATTACTTTATCACCAGTTTGGATAAATTTACACTAGAAGTCTGTGTTAAAGATGATGCAAAAGTACTGTTGGTTATAGAGAAGAGAGAAAGAAAGAAATTGTTCTTATTTTTGGCTACTAGGAGAGATTCTTGTACGTATTAGTCTCATCATCTATCTGGCGGGGGAAGGAAGGAAGGAAGAAAGAAAAAGGAGAGTTGGGGTGGGTTGATTGCTTGTAAGAGTTTGCTTGGAATGATGTTGACATTATCATCAACTGTCCATAGTTTGCCATCTTTATTTGACTTTTCCTTAATTTACGTTAAATTAGACTAAGTCTTTCAATTCTTGTGCAATTACTTCATTACCCTTGTTCTGTGAAAAGAGTGTGTATGCCCTTGTATCTTGACAAGTATGAGCTGAAAATTAGGCTTCAAATGCAAACAAATAAGAAGCACCAATTTAATTCAATAAAATATTGAAAAGAGTCATTTCACATGCAATGCAAATGCAACGATGTTAATTAATTAATAACAGTTAATTGCTTGTCAGTGGCTTCCTCGCTTGCTTGCTTGCAACTCCTGAATTCTCAGCCTTTTATTAAATAATTAAATATATGCTTGGCTTGGCTTGGCTTTCAAGTACCAACAACAAGAAAAAGAACAAATCCTAAAGTCCATTAAAAATAAAATAAAATAAAATTTTAAAAAAAAAAGTGAGAGAAAATTAATTAATTATATCAGTCCAGAAGGAAAAAGAAAAATCAGCAGTTTTGCCAGCTATGGAGTCAGCTACAATTAGGGTTGCAAAAACATGTGAGTATGCAGCCCGGGGATTCTCATCCTGTTTTATTCCTATCTTTTTGTTGATTTCTTTTTTTAAAAAAAAAAAAATCCAATAATCAATATTTAACTCATGTAAGACAAGAAAAAAAAAAAAATTCAAATTACAAAATATTTTTGTTGATTAGAGCGTAATACTGTTTTCTGTAAAAAAAGAAAAAAAAAGGGGGGGGTGGGGAACCTAAAATAATAATGAAGTCAAGAACGAGGATAGTTGTGTCTGCCCATTGCTAATTTTGTTAGGACTGAAATATTTATGATGCTTGTCTCGTCATTTCTTAATATGTATGTGTTTGCTGCATTCATTTCTTATGCCCTGCTTTGCTTCATTTCTTGTTACCTTTTTGAGTTATTCTTCTTTCTTCTTTTTTCACTTTTGTTAACATTTGTTGCATGCAAAATCTTTTATGAGAAGAGCTTTTTGTTTCAGTTTGTCGGCAGTCGGCTTGTTTGATACAATTTAATTTGATCCGGCCTTCATTTTGGGGTTACATTAGTAACATGAATAGCCTTACGTGCTACTACTGTACATATTAGCACACATTTTGCACCCTCCCTCCTTTTTTTTCTTTTGGGCCAATTTGTATTTTACAAAACTCATGAAAAATTTTAAACGAGTTGAAGATGGTAATGACAAGTCCCGACCCCTAAACGACAAATTCATCTCTAGTTTTCCGGTCCATTAGGCCGAACAGGGATCAATTTTGATCTCGATCCCCAGCCTGAATGAACAGACTGGACCCACCCATTCACGTGAGTGCAGTTGAGGGAGACACAGAGAGAGAGAAGTAAATAAGATAACAATGCACCCATGTGTGAAAGTAGTTCCTACAAATAACAAAATAATATACACACACACACAAAAAAAAAAAGTGAGCTATTCTCCAATTTACAAGCTGGTTTGCTACCTTCACAAAAAGGCCAACTCAAACAAGACAACAGCGTCAGCTATCATCACTATAATCACTATAATATAACTGTAACAAACATCACACAGAAAGAGAAGAGAAGAATGAAGACCTGCTCAGATCAGTTTGTAGTACACTATCTGATTAATATGCTATCCTCTATTTGACTCATGCATTTTATAGCAAAGTTCCACCTTAGGATGGTGATGACCTTGATGACAAAGATTCGCCCAACGACACAGAAGCCAGGGAAGAAGCCCAAACCCGCGCATTCTTCGCACCTTCATGGAAGTTCCCGGTCTTAAAAAGTCTCAGTTTGGTCCAAACCCTCCTCACATCAATCATGTGAAGGGCACGCCCAAACAATTGGCTTGTCTCACCGAAGATTTCCAAATTTAAGTGAGGAACATATGAGACCCAGAAAGCTTTCAAACGAGATAACACTTCTGGGAATATGTATATCAACAACCTCAAACATAGGAACAATACAGCAAAAACCAAGTAGGGTTCTCTTTGGATCATTCCCCTCATTGATGACACATTCCATGAGGGTATGATCAATCCATCACTGCACCCCAAGCTGATTGATTCATCATCAGCAAAATACCCTACCGATTTAAGTCCTGAAACATAAATAGTGATGTGAAGACATGCACCGAACTGACCATTATTTTATCAGTTGGAATTTGCAAACTTTGAATCATAAGAAACTGGGTGTCTGATATCTATGTGATAACAACTTAAAAGATTGACATTTTAGGCTCGCAAGGGCTGTTTCATTGATCAATGACTCCCATTAACATATGTCTTCCAACTCAGTCTAGCTTATGAGATCAATTCTTTAAAGGTAGAAGCAAAATGGAGAAAAGGTGAAGAGATGCAAAGGATTCTCTGGTACTAGAGAGAAACAAGACCCTTACCTGTGGTTTTCTCATAAAATCGTACAAGGGAATCTAGATCTTTTGGACCATGATATTGCAACCTTGAAGTTTGGTTCACCAATAAAATTGAGGGCAAGCTATGGATTCCGTATCTTGAAAATATACTGCAACAAAAACCCACAACATTGATATGAGCAGACAGGACAACTTAAAAACTGGCTTACATACAAATTTATATTTAACTTGGGACTCTCAGCATGTTTTCATCCCAATAATTGTTAAATAACACTGAAAAATACTGTTAGCAGGATTCTGGTAAAGGTACAAAGGCACCAATTAAGTAAGCACAGCATTAAATTGGAATTCATGCTTTTCATTTTTCCCTTTTTGGCCGATAGAGAGGAATCATCCACAATTGAGAGGCACACTGTCATTGGAAACATGTATTTTATGTATTGAAGCTGCTTCTTTTTTTAAAACAACCATTGAAAAGGAAAAAAGATATGACAGGCAAATCAACATAACAGGCAATGGAAAAAATTATTTATCAAGGATGCTTTCTACCACGTTTAATCTTGATGCTCCTTGACCATATATTAATCCTAATAAGACCATCACAACAATCGGCAATCCATGGCACATCTTAAGTCAAGCAGAATATGGTAAAGCAATCATATAATAAGTCCTGCAGGATTATCACTTTTCCAGTGCTACCCAACAACAATAACAAGTAGGGATTCATTAAATACACACAATAAAGGCAAAAGATTGGAAGCAGGTCAAGTAAGCACCTTGGCAGGGCTAAAGATTGTTCAACTGCATAATGTTCCATTTGTGGGAACATGGAACTAAGGGTTTCAAACTTAGGATGCACACTGCAAGAAAATGGGCACCAGGAAGCATAAAAAAGTACTGAAGTATAACCATTTCTCTGTTTTGAAGTCAAAGCTTTGTCCAGGAGATCCCCATCAACCTGCAGAAAGCAAAACAGAAATATTAATCTCACAAATTCTTGAATCACTCGGTACCAAAGACACATGTAAATTTTGGAAATTTGAATATCAATCTTATGTAGTTGCAGAATCAATTTCCTAAAAAATTGTAGTAGACAGGAGGAAGGCATCAGAAAAAAATTAGACGTACCAAAATGAATAAAGAAATTGCAATAAAAGGAGCTAAAATTTAGATGGCAACCCATATTTTAGAAGCATGATGACTTTAACCAAAAGATCCAAAAATCAAACAATAACCAAATAGACTACCAAAATATCCCCACAACGGAGGAATTGTAGAAACTATGATTTTGTCCTTGCACACAAAAATACAAAACTCCTAAATTTCTTAACTTAAAATTACATAGTAATATGCGGAATAATGCTTTTCCATGATCATCAGATTGGATGCATACATGAAAACAATGACATATTTTCAACAACGAGATCAGTTTAATAAGTCAGACATTTACACATGTCTTGTCTTTTGGCTATACACTCACTAAAATAACCAGAAGAAGCGTTCTTTCCAAATTTCACAAAGAAGGAATCCAATCAAAGAAATAAGCAGCATCTATAATGTAAAATAAACCTAATAAAATCCTACCAAAAGAATAAACTCTAGAGAAACGGTAAGTATTAATTACAGAAGCATTTCTACTGTAACTTTCATTGAACTTCATAATCAATTTTCCCATTGTGATGATCCGGCTCAACTAGCACGATGTTCTCTACTTTGGCACAGCTCTGGGTAGCACAACGGGCTTAAACCCTGGCCCCTCACAGCTTTGTTCTTTGCACTAAGGATTTCATGCCCTTAGCCCGAAAGGCCTCATATTAGTTAAAAAATGGCATAACACTTATAAGTACATCCCCAAGCTCAACCCCAACGATATGGATATTACACCCATTACATGTACATGCACAATAGCCCTCCATTTTTCTTATTTTTCATAAATAACATTCAATCATTCCATAGGGCATACCCTGCAAATACAGAGTTGGTGTTTATGACACCTCATTTTATTAGCAACTAACTTTCTGACGTGGTGATGGTGGTCAAGAAGTAAAATAGAATTCATAAAAATGAGTAAAAGATAATCTCTCAAAAGGATTAAGACAAATGTTGCAAAGACTCTAAATGACTGGTGGGAGCATCAAAACAATTTTAAACCATCTCTTTTAAGGCTTCATGTCTTAAACAAAAATAAATAAATAAATATTTGAGTATGTCAATGTAAATTCTTACAAAAAACAAAAGTAAATTATTAAATATCCATAATCAGCAATGTCATCAACGCACTACATTTCTCACACCACAGCAATATTTCAAGTGTTAAAAGTATGAAACTTGAACACATGCATTTCCCGAGTCAATTCTGTCAATTTTGGATGAACCCATAACAATCATTCCACCATAAAATCATGATGCTGCCAAAACAAAGAAATATGTGCCTATAACATGTCTCAAAAACTTTTGCATGCAGATCAAACCTTTGACATAAAGGTTGTTGCTTATAGCTGATGCTACAGAGGTAAATATTACTTCCCTGCCAAAAATCTTCACTCATTCACCCACTTGTTATCATACTACATACCCAAATCAAAATTTAAATAAAGATTTATCATATTGTCCCGCGGATCAATTTTCAAGAACCAAATGTACCTCATCCTCATCATAAGTGATTCTGCTTCTTCATACGAAATATTATAATTCAAATATTCTAAAATAAAACATATGCAGAGTATCTGATCTTGACAGCTATTTAAAACACCAATTCAACTAAATACCAAATAAGTTGTCCACCTTGATTTCTGTTTCAATTATTGCAGAAATTTGATTCTCTAAATTTCTCACGACAAAAAACCTATCACAGACAATCAAAACGAAACATTTCGACAAGAAGCCTTAAAAATACATAACAATCAAAAGGCATCCATAAACCAAAATCCACCAAATAGATCAAAAACGCAAAAGCCCTTCAAATCAACAAATTAGCAACAAATCAAGAACCCATTTATCCAAAACCAAATAAATATTAATCAGAATAAATTAAAACAAAATCAGGTAAAATTAACCCAAAAATTTTGAAGGAACAATTAATAAATAAAATACATACCTCGATGGGAGGATTTGAAGAGATCCCAAGCGGACACCGGGACTGAAGACGATTAAGAAACACCTCTGAATCACGCGGACACCAATACGCCGATGAACCGAACAATATTGAAAAAATGACATTAAGAAACAAAATTAAACGACAAAAAGGAGAAGAAACCATTGAAAGAGGCACGAAAAGGGAATTGATAAGAACACCGAGGACAAAAATGGGCCACAAAGAAAACCAAAAGAGAAAAAGGTAAAGCAAGTACTGATTATGAACAACAACTCCCAGAAATAGTTTTCAGTTTTCGTTGGGTATGCAAGGTGATGGATTGATTAGCTAGCTAAATCTTTCTCCTTTTTTCTAAATTTTTATTATTTTTTTAAATTTGCGCAAAAAGAGGTGCTTTATGTAATTCCATCCCTAAACGATCGAGCCTCGAGGGAAATGGTTTTTATTTATTTTGACATATCTCTCTCTCTGTCTCAAATGGCCGCCTCGTGTGGTGATGTCCGAAGATCAAAGACGATGTTTTTATTTTAACAAGGTGAATTATTTCTGCATACATTAAGGTCCCCATATTTTATCTAATTTATAAATTATTCCGAATATTGACCTCATTTATTAATAAAGGATAGTGCATGAATGGTATTAGGTTTTAAATTGAAATTCTTAAACTCGTATTATAAAATTTATCTATTTTTGGATATGTTGTTCTTAAAATTGGAAACTGTGTTAGATAACTTATTTTTAAACAATATTTGTAAATGAAAATATGTGAAAACATGTTTGATAATTTATTTAAAAATAATAATAATAATAATAATAATAATAATAATGTTGTTGTATATAATCTTTTTCATCAAGTCAATAAAATGGCCAAATCATCAGTTTACCCATGTATAAATTCCCTATGTTATCAATCACATTGAGTTTTTGGTAAAATTAGAAAAACCCAAGACTAAATATTTTGGTTGATATCAAATGAGTTGGGAACAGTATATGTCTTTTGGTTGGTCTGCATAAAACAAAAAGAAAAAAGAAAAAGAAGAAGAATTTCAAGATTTGAAAAACTTTTCAAAGTAAATTTTTAAATTGGACTTTTATTATCAGATTTTTTAATTTATCCAAAAAAGAATAAAAAAAATAGTATTAAAAAAATTTCAATTAAAACAAAAAGAGAAGAGTTATACTAAAATATGGAAGCAAATCTCAATTAAGAAATAGAGAAATCAATTGCTTGTAAAAGAAGAAAATAAAGGAAGAAATTTTTTTTAAAAGAATAAGTCATTATTTTATCAAAATAAACTTTCAAATTTTGATAAAGAAAAGTCTTTATTGAATTAAATATGAGAAAATTTTTGCCGAAACTCCAGCACTCCTAAACCTTTTGATACCTTTAAATTCATAAAAAAAAAAAGAACATATTTATATATGTAAGGCGAGAAAAAAAGATCCTAATAGATTTATTCTCTTACTTAAAAATTAAAAAAAAAAAAGTAAATTACTAGTCAACATCTAACATACAAAAAATGAATATCAACAAATAATAAAATCAATATAAATACATATATGAGTGAATAAAATGCACAAATGCTTACAAATTTTGTAATACAAATTAGAACACAAATTTTTTTTTTTAACCTTTTTTGAGAAAATGCTGAAGAAATATATTTTATTTTTACTTAAATTAAAAATTTTATTAAAATTTAAGTATGAGGAAATAAAAAATAGGATTGACCAATTTAAAAATTTATATAAATGAATAAATTATATATTTATTCAAAGCATTATATAAAATGGGGAAATGAATGTCAATTATCCCTGAATTGTTATAAGGGCTTTATTGGTTTTTCACATTCACTTGTTGACTGCCATTTTGTTTTGAGTTTTATTTTTGGAATTAAACTGTGCAATAAAGGACCAGTTGGTAAATAATTGAAGTACAGAAGAATTTATCTATCAGTATTTTAGCTCCAATTGTTGAAAAATAAAAACTTTGAACCCTATTCGATTTTGAATGTTAAATTTCTACACATTTTGGCGTATAATATGTAGATAAGTCAATTTAATCCCTATTATCATATTTATGATTACAACCATACTTTTTAAATACAAATTTTATATTTTAATTTAATATGATACTTATATAAATATTTATTAATTTTATTATTATATCATAAATGCAATGTATCTCTTTATAGTAGTCACGTTAATTAAAATATAATTTTATTTTTATAATAATAATAGTAATAATATTTATTAATAAATATTTTAATAAATTGATGTGATATTTATTAATAATTATAATTTTTTTTTATCATTTTATGAATGTAACATATTATTTTAGTAAAATTAATATTATGATAATCACATTTAGTACCAACCATCACCATAATCATCATTTCTACAATCAAAAGAGTCACCATAAACAACTTCTATTTGTTTTAATTTGAGATGTTTGATCGCTAAACAAATGTCTAAATTGAATGCATATATGAGGCAAAAATAAGCCTACAAAAAAGGTGATACAATATGTTTATTTTGGTTGAGAGTCTTTCTATTTTTTATATATATATATATATATATATTTATTTATTTATTTTTATCAATTGA
>CP135554.1:6264092-6430232 GCA_032402905.1 Khaya senegalensis | reverse complement strand
AATTTTATTATATATATCCTCTAAGATTTGTGATAATTTTAATTTGTGATAATTTTAATTTTTGACAAATTTTATAAAAATGTATACATATATTTCATCTAATTCTAAATTGACTAAAAATAAATAAATTCATTTTACTCATCCTTATTTAGTTTTCTCATTCTTGATTTTATTTATATTAGATACTAATATATATTCTAAATTTTTAATAATATAAAATTTTAATTAATTTAAAATAAATATTATTAATACATTAACATATTATTTTAAAAAATAATTTATATTAAACTATTAACATTTTATAATAAGATTATTAAAGTACAAAAATGCTTTATATAATAAAAATTAAAATATTTTATAATTATTAATTAACACTATTTAAAAATTTATTTAATAAAATTATTTTTTTAATATAGATTATGAATCTTATATAAAGTTATAAGTAATTCTAAATTAATTTTTTTAGATAATTAATATGTATATATATGTAATTAAATTTTTTGTAGATAAATATTATTTTTTTGTTTCATAAAATATATTTAACAAGTTTTAAAAATTAAATAAGATTAAGTATATGATTTTACTAATAAATAATAAACAAATTAGTGGTATATTTATTTTTTAATTAACAAAGTTAAAGTTTGAGAAGAGATAAGTGTGTATTTTTACAAAATTTGTTATAAAATAAAATTATCACAAATCTCAGAAGAGGCATATAATAAAATCTCATATATAGTTCTTTTTCAATTATAGCGTTAATTTTAAACCATTGATTCATGTAAATCTAATGGTAAAAATTTAAAGTCAATAAATACCATTTAATGATAAAAGTTAACTATTTTTGTCCATCTTTAAATTGCATTCATCAATGACTTAAAAGATTTAAAAGTTAAGGAATTTAGCCAATGCTTACAAACAAAAATATTTTACAATTATACTGGTCTAGTTACTTGATTTGATTAACATTCCAACATGAGTAGTTAAATAACACTCAGAAAAGAAATGATATGTAAATGATCAAATATCGGGATATACGTATATATGTTAGTAAATACTAAAATCTTTTTATAAATATAAAGAAGTCAAGCCGTACTAAGGCATTGTTCTGAAAAACTATTTCTGCCTTTTTAGGATTCATATCATATTGCAGCAATGACGAAAGGCAGTATATTCCAGGATACAATTACTATATTTGATGTAAGGCTGCACTACAAATATAACAAATTTAAAATAGTAAAAGAAATGGATAACAACTGGTTTGGTGATTTTGCTTTTGTGTCAAGATAGAATGAGAAAAAAGGAAGAGATTTTTTATATTTTTGTAGGTCTCTTGCTAGCCTTTTTTTATAGGCAAAAGGTGATTATTTAGACAATCACCATAATTGTCCAATGCTCGTCCAAACAATTGCTACAACTTTCGAATGTCATAATATTATAACATGTGAATGAATTATTTAAATTTAAAAATTAAATTTTAAATTTAAATTTTCAAAAAAAAAAAAAGCCCAATAAATGAGTCCCATGTGCACACACCTAGGAAGGTCCCTTTTGCATGACGCAGTTAAATGTTTTTCATATTGAACTTTTAAATTAAGCTTGGTTGGCCCATCTTGGGCATGAGGGAATATTTCACTTTAGTTTGTTAACATGTTTTTTTGAGTATTTTTGTATATAAATACTTTAATGATTTTTTAAAAAGACAATACGAGATATTGGTATTTTGGAATACTACACATATATCTAACAAACCTCCACATATTTCAAAATACAATATTTTATCTATCACCATATTGAGAAAGTAGAACTTAGTGTATATAAATTAATGCTTATTAAGTTATGAACCAATTGCTGAGCAATTAATTGTGTTTAGCAAGAACTAGGTGAAAGAAAGAAGTTTTTATGAACCATAATCCTTTAACGTCAGACATTAAACTAATTGCTCATATTAAGTTTTATTTAATTTCTTTTGCCATTTTGCAGTTTGGTGATTTTATGGCCCTATACTATCTTAGTACTTAATGAATGCTTTAGAGATACCTGATTAATTCTTATAAAAATCGATCTCCTTCCACGCTTATATAGGTGGCCTTTTATCAAGTGTGTTGTACAGTTTTAACACACTAATATAACAAAGCTATGAAGGTCATTAAAAACATGAAGTTCATCCTTATCACTGTAGTTTTTACTATTTAGCTTTAAGGAGAACTCTAATTTTAATAAATGATGGTAACTTCAGACAACAAGTAACTTATTCTTACTTTATAAACTTACTTCGTATGATCTTTAATCATATAGGTGGGTTTTTATCACTTTTGTTTTCTTTTTCTCGCAGAAATCCCATTCTCCTCAATGTTTGTTCCACTAACTTTCTATTTAGTGGTTTCGTTAGAGGATCGGCCAAATTAAATTTTGTGAGATCAAAATTTAAGCTTAGTACCCCATATTCTAGTAGCTGCTTAATTATGCTATGTTTCATTTGTATATACCTATTTTTTCATTATACATTTTGCTTTTAGCTTAAGCTGTATTAGCTTGACAATCACAATACATTGAGATTGCGATTGGACAATGAGTATTAATATGAACATTTGCCAAGAAATTTCTTAATAATTCAGTCTTAATACATGCCTTCTCTAAGGCAATTAACTCGGATTCTATGATAAAGCAAGCTATACATGTTAGCTTAAAAGACTTATAAGAGACTGCCCCTTCACCTAATGTAAATAGATATTCACTTGCGGATTTTATTTCATCAGATTTAGTTATCCAATTTGCATTGGTAAACCTTTTTAACTTTGGTGGAGTTTTTGCAAATGAAACCCATAGCTTATATTGCCTTTTAAATACCTTGCAAGTCTGTTTAGTGTAATTCAATGACTCTTATTTAGTTTCTTAGTATATCTACTGAATCTACTAATAACAAATGCTATATCTGGTCTAGTACTATTCATTAACTACATTAAATTTTCAATTATTTAAGCATATTTTGTTTGACTAACATTATATTCATAATTTTTCTTAAGTTGAATACTTTAATTGTACAGAGTTGATAATGACTTACAATTAAAGTATCCAAACTTTCTTAAAAATTTCTTTATTTAATGTTCTTATGATAACATAAGATTATGTTTTGTTTTAATAATCTTGATATCGAGAATAACACTTGCTTCTCATATATCTTTTATTTTAAACTGAGAAGCCAAAAAAATATTAAGTCATATCAATTTCTTTCATGCTTGAATTGAAAATTAGCATGTCATCAACATACAAACAGATAATCACTAAGTTATTAGTATCACAGGATTTAAAATAAACAAATTTATATGAATCATTAATCAGATATCTATTTGATACTAATACTTGATCAAATTTCTCATATCGTTGTTTTTGTGCTTGTTTCAATCCATACAATAGTTTAACAAACTTACAAATTTTATGCTCAGATCTTGGAACTACACAACTTTCTAATTGTTTCATGTATATTTTTTCTTCCAATTCACCATTTAAAAATACAAATTTAATATCTATTTGATGGATGAATAGATTATTTATTACTGCTAAAGTAATTAATACTCTAATAGATGCTATTCTAATTACAGGAGTATAAGTATCAAAATTAATCTATGTTTTTTTTTTTTTGTGGAAATCTTTTGACAACTAATATTGTCTTGTATATATTGATAGAACCATTAACTTTCAACTTTTTCTTGAATATCCATTTACAATCAATTGGTTTGGTATCACGAGACATATCAACAACTTTTCATATATGATTACTTATAATTGAATCTAATTCATTGTATATAGCTTTCTTCTAAAATGGAGCATCTAAAGAAGTTATAGCTTCCTTGTATGTTTGAGGATCATTCTCTACAATAAAAATATAGAAATTGTTACAAAAATTAGTGGCTTTTTTCGCTCTTTTACTTCTCCGAAGTTCAATATTAGAACTCTCAAGAAAATTTTCTTGAAAATCATTTTGGATTTTATAATCATTATTTTAATTAATCTTTTTATCAATATTCTAATTCTTTCTTGAATTTTTTTAGGAAAATGGCACTAAAAGAATTTAGTATTTTTGGACTCAATAATAATGTTTGCATTAAACATTTTTTCTTTATCTTCAAGTAGTTAAAATTTATATGTAACACTATTTTAAGTGTATCCTATGAACATGCAATTAACAGTTTTTGGTCCCATTCTATCTCACTTAGAATCAAGAATTAGAACCTTGGCAAGACACCCTCACATTTTAAGGTATGATAAATTAGATTTATATTATTGCCACAACTCATAAGATGTTTCTCCAATTTTCTTATAAGATATTTTATTTTGTAGGTAATAAGCAAAAAGAATTACTTTCCCTTACTAATTCAATAGTGCTCCAGAACTTATTAATAAGAATTCATCATTTCTTTTAAAGTTTTGTTTTTTTCTTTCAACTATGCCATTTAATTTAAGAGAATAAAAAAGTGTTATTTCATGAATAATCACATGAGTTTTACAAAACTCATTAAATTCATTAGATTCATATTCTCTTCTATTATATCTTAATTTCTTAATTTTCTTTCCAAGTTGATTTTCAACTTCATTTTTGTAAATTAAGAATTTTTTAAATGCTTCATTTTTATTTATCAATAAATATAACTTTGTATATCTTGAGAAATCATTAATAGATGTTACATAAAATTCTTTACTTTACATTATTTATGGTTCGCTTAAGATCCCTAAGATCAGTATGAATTAAATTTAATAATTCTATTTCTCTTGTCAAAATCAATTTATTTGATTTCTTGGTAAATTTTGATTCCACACAAATATCACACTTTTTGATATTTGATAAATAAATATTTAATAAATTAATTTTTTTCAATTTTATAAGTAAGAAAAATTCACATGACTTAATCTACTATGCCATAAATTAAATGAGTCAATAATATAAGTAGAAGTAAAAATATCTTTATTAATAATTGTGTTAAGTACATTAAATTTAAACAAATCATTGAAACATTATCTTTTTTCAATGAATGCCCCAGTTTTAAACATAATTATCATGTTTTCCTCAAAAGAGACTTTTATATGTGGTTTTTCAAGTACAAATATATATATATATATATATATATATCAATTTGTATCTAGTATTAGGCATATGAAGAACATTATTTAATGAAAGTATCTTCCTATAAGTTAATTTAAGAAGTATTTTTTCCTTTACCATAATTGAAGTTGAATGAGAATTTCTAAGAAAACTTGTTCTTCTCCTTCTCCTAATTGGACATAATTACAAAATGAGTTTTGATTCCCACTGTACTTGGTAGCACTAGAATTGATTATCTAATCTTTGTTCCCATTTACAATAACGTGTGCAAGATACCATAACAGCAATAATGATGTCTTCTACTTTTGCCACATTGGCTCTAGGAGGTTTCTTTTCACCTTCCTTAAACCTACAATCAATTACAAAATGGCCAAGTTTACCATATATAAAACAATTACCTTTCTTTTTGGATGCAAGTTTCTTGTTATTAGGCTTCTTGTTGTTATATGGTTTGTTGTTATGCATTTGATTGTTAGTTTTTTGCTTTTTGGCTGGAGGAGCCTTATCTTCAATGAATTAGTCTTAAAATAAATTTTTTTGGCTTTATGTGCTTCATCATAGGTTGAGTATATATTATATAAATTATTTGAAAGAGTATTCAAAATTGCATTACGATATACCTTGTTAGTCTTAATCTATACTTGATAATTTTTTGAATCAAATTCAGTCGGTAATTGAGTGAGATAATCAACAAGGTTAAGAACATCTAATATGTCATGAATTCTATTTTTTCATTGTTTAAAATGGCTTCCATCAAATGTCTCAATTTTAGACATGTCTAGAAGGGTTTTGACAATAATAAGCAAAGTAACATTTGTGGCAAAAACAACAGAAATTAAACTAGTATTCACTGACATGATGTATTTTTTAAAATTGTTAGTAAATATTAAAATCTTCTTGTAAATATATAGGAGTCAAAGCATACCAAGGCACTATCCTAAAAAGTTAATTTATGCCCTTTTAGGATGTATATTTTATTGCAGCAAAGACAAAAGGCAATATAGTCCTAAGAAACAATGACTATGTTTGTTGTAAGGCTACACTCCAAATACATCAAATTTAGAACAACAAAAGAAATAGAAAACAATTGGTTTGGTGATTTTGCTTTTATGTCAAGGTAGAATGAGAAGAATGAGGAGAATTTTTATGTTTTTTAAAAGCCTTTGTAAGCCTTATTTTTTAGGTAAAAGGTGACTTATTCAGACAGTTACCATAACTGTCTAATGCCTATCTAAACGGTTGCTCCAATAATACTATAACACGTGAATGAATTATTTAAAATTAAAAAATTAAAAATTGAATTTAAACTCTCACAAAAAAAAAAAAAAAAATAAAGCCCAAAAAATGGATCCAATGCGCACACACCCGAAATGATAGGTTCCCTTTATACATGATGTGGTTAAACTTTTTTAAATCGAGCTCTTGAATTAGGCTTGGTTGGCTGATCTTATGCGTGAGGGAATCCTTTACTTTAACTTGTTAAGTTGTCTTTGGAGCATTTCTATATATAAACACTTTAAAGATATTTTAACAAGGTAATGTGGGATGTTAGTATTTTGGAATACTACATATATATCCAACAGTATGAAGATTGCATTTTCTTCTTTCTCTAGATGCTCAAATTATTGGTATGTGACTTATAAATTTTCAAATTCTACAAGTTTCTATTGTAGTTGTTGATCTTTACAACAGTGTGCTCTTCATTCATTCTTTCATCAAACACACTGATGTGACCGTGCTTCTAGACAATGAAGGTATATATGATATGTGTAGGAGATCTTTAGACATTAAAAGGCCAACTTATCCAAAATTAAACTACTTAATATTCTAAATTATCTCTTTATTAACCATCTACTTGAGGTTTGATGGTGCCATAAATGTCGATATCACAGAGATTTAGACTAATGTTGTACCATATCCTTATATTTCATGCTCTCTTCTTATGCTTTCCTTATCTCATTTGCAAAGGCCTATGAGTAACTATTAGTTCCTGAGTTCACTAGCACAGTTTTTAAACCATCAAGTATGATGATTAGATGTGATCCAAGGGATGAGAAATACATGGCTTGCTGTTTAATGTATCATGGAGATGTTGTGCCTAAGAATGTCAATGGTGTTGTTGCCACCATTGACAAAGTGAATAGTTTAGTTTGTTGACTGGTGAGTAAACAATTCATTATTTAATTTAACAATGGAACTAAGTTAGTATTTTTACTCAAATGAATAAGATAAGAATGGTTGTGCAATTATTGATGTATAGGACCACTGTATCTTTTCAATTTATCCTCTTTTATAAAAGGAAAACTTTGTTTTTGTTATACATTGTACCAGTTCGATATCAATCACCTGTAGACTAATATAGCACCAACTCCTTTTACCAATGTAGCCATTTAAGTTGTATGTGAAAATCATATCCTAAGACCAAAATACATTTTATCTGTCACCAAATTGGTATGACATTTATTAAAGTGGCAATTTTTAATATAACCCACCAAACTAACACAAATCTAATATAAGTTTGTAGGTTCAAGTTGATATAAAATGACACGATTATTAAATAGACAAATACGATATGATACAATTAATAATTATATTAGATTCGGGTTGAAAATTTTTAATACGTAAATCTATTTATGATACGATTAATTATTTGAGTAATTATAATGCATTAATTTATTTATAATTTAATAACTTTATTTTATATTTTTTAAAAATAATTTAATTATATTTTTTATATTTTAAAAAATAATTAGTTATATTTAGAATAAAATTAATTAATATTTGTGTATATAATATCATAAGTATTATAAAAATATAAAATATATATATATATAGAGAGAGAGAGAGAGAGTATGTTAAACAGTGTAATACAACAATAATATGTTTAACAATTTATTAATCGTATTGAATTAGAATTTTAATTATTGATATGATTATTAAATGGGTTATATTCAAGTTGATTTCTATTTAACACGATATGAATAACACCCAATATGAATACAATATAAATACAATATGATAATCTGAATTGTCGTCCTTACATTTATTCTTGTAAACATACTTAATGTAACACAACTTTATATTTGTTTTTTCAACAATAATGAAATATGCCAAACTAAATATGTTATTTTATACTATGATTGTTTAAAAGCGTAAATGGATGGTTGGTATATCCAATGGTTGTTAAATATGAATGAAGTCTACATACATGTTTAGAATCCAAAATATAGTAATTCTTTAGCATTCAGGGTAGCTTTGACATCTTTCATAGACACTAATTCCCTTCTTTACAATAGAGTAGTTATAAAATGCTTGTATGAATCAGGTAATGATTTGAATAACATTAAAGCTTGATCTTTGTCATCCATTGTTATATTTATACTTTTAAGATCTAAGATGATCTTTTTATAGCTATCAATTTATTTTTGCATTAATGTGTTTGGTTGGATTGTGAAGCTATACAACTTTCTCTTTTTGTATAACTTATTTGCAATAGACTTAATTATGAATAGGCTCTTAAGTTTAAGCTACAACCCAGCTATTGTAGTTTGTTTTGAAACTTCCCTCAAGACTCCGTCTTTCAAGCACAATAGTATGACACCATATGCCCTTCTAAGCACATCCTTCTTGTCCTTCTCACTTATTCCTACAAGAAGTTTAGCCTCTCTTTCCAAAGCATAATCTGAACCCTAATGAACTAGAAAAGCTCTCATTGTCAATCTCCAAAGACTTAAATTAGTTTTTGAAGCAAGCTTTTCTATATCAAATTTTGATGAAGCCATGGATCCTAGGATCTGATATCAATTTGTTGAGTTTCAAACTTTAAAACCGATAAAAACTAATCGTACAACAAGTGTTAAAGAAGGTGAAATCAAGAATCGAATCAACCAAACAAAGAAAACAAAAATCAAACTTGATAGAGACAAGATTTACTTAGTTTAGCTTAGCCTACATCCATAGGGGAATAGCACTTAATCTTACTTCTATTGTAGAGAATTGATTACATTCTTGTAGTGTACATTCTAAGCTTTCCAGCGAAATCAAAAAGCATAAAATGGTGAACAAACTTGCTTGAAAACCCTTTGAGAAGATGACCCAAAAATCAGCTCCTTTTATTTTGTTTCCAACTTATAAAACTAACTCAAAAACAAAGACTTGAATGGTTTGAACTGATTTTTGCATTAAAATTTTGAATGCGCCCTCATGAACACAGTTATTGTGTCTTTCAAACCACATCGGTTAAAATATTTTGCATACACCAATGTTTATTTGAAAATTTCTATTTACCAACTAATCATCGATTTATTGGCTGCTTTTAGATGAAGGCATAAACCCTTGTTGATGCTATAGACGGTATAGAGAGGAGTTTTTTTTTCTCATTTTATTCAAAAGAATAGAGACTTCAAGTCATCTGTTAAAATCTCCATGTCATTAGACAGCGATTAGGTGGGTGCATTAAGAAGATTTTTTTTTGCAAAATGATATCACTTGAAAGTTGAAAGTGATTGGTTTGAGGACTCCACCATCTGCTCATTTTTTCTTTTCTCTTCAACAACATATGCAGAATCATTAACCTATCTGCCAACAATTAAACTTTCCTCTTTTCAAGTTTTACTATTGGTTTCCATGTCAAGCAAAAGCATCAGCAGATGATAGTTTAATAAGTTGTTTAGATGCGTCATTTCTCTACTTCTTTCAATAGTAATCAACTACAACCACCAGGGATCATTACTATATTATCAACAGAGGAAGATGATCTCTGCAAACAAAACTGTAGTTATTGATCATAGGGCCCCTTAAGTTTAGCTGTCAGAGGATGCTGGATTCCATTTGTTTTAATTGCTTTACTTGCTTATATGGTTTTATTTTATTTTTTTATTTTTGGTTGATGCTCGTATATGTTGAGGAGGACTTTAAATAATGGAGAGTTAAGGGTATCTTTAATTGAACGTGATTGAATAGAGTTTACATTTTTTAATGATGATGATTGAGTTGAACTTTACGACTTCTCTGTGTTTTTGCTGTTGCCATTATAAAAATTAGCAAGAACAAGTCACGAGTAAAGAGAACTAATCTCTTTCTGCTGGGAACCATTAGCTCAATTCTAATAAGAGAAAGTATAGAGATTACAGTGTAATATGCTAAATTAATTAAACCAAAAAAAAAAAAAAAGAAATAGAAACAAGAAAGCGAAGAGACAGATTGAAAACTTTGTTCAATTATCATTTTTTTGCTTTTGATAATGTATTCTTAACAATATTACAACCTTTTATACAGGGTGAGAATCAATGGTAAATGGTGGAAATCCCATTAACAAGTGGTGGTTTCACTTTGTAAGTGGGGGTGAATCGATTAATTACTAGCAGTGGCCACTTGGCCATTCACAACAGATATTTGTTTGTTACTGTAAACTGGAAAACACAATCCTGTATCATATACTCTTGACTCTAATTTTCAAAGCCAAGTAAGATAAACAAAGACTAAACAGAAACAGATCAAAAGATTGATGATCATATTTGACAGAACAATGAACACAATGGTGGAAGATCCCAGAAAGCTTCACTAGGATCTTGGACAGTTTCCATGTACTCTTGAACCCCGTTCATAGCATAAAGTGAAGCCGATATCTGCCTTTCAACTTTCATCCTCTCAAAGTCTGTAAAATCAGAATCACCGGCCTCGGGCAGAGCAGCATTCTTAGGTAAATCCAACAGTTCTTGAGTAAAAGAAAATCGATCAACACCATTTCCAGAACTCCATGAATGACCAGTCAGCTCGAAATCATCAGTGCACTTACTCAAATCTGGTTTATATGCATCATCAAATAACTGAGTATCTTGAATTATATCACTAGAAGGAGAATATTCATCACACATAGCAACACTACTGGTGTTGCAACTACTATTAGAGCTAGCACTAGTTGTTGTGGTGGAAGAGGCTTCAACACTTAGTTGTTTACCTGCCCTTTTGTTGTTAACAAGATTTCTTATCCGAGAAGCAAGAGGGGAATCGAAGTCAACATTGGTATCGAAGTTGGTTCGAGTATTTGATCCGCGGAGAAGGCAAGCAGCTTCATCGTAAGCTCGAGCAGCTTCTTCAGCAGTTTCAAAGGTGCCAAGCCACACCCTAATCTTTTTTGTGGTGTCTTTGATCTCAGCAACCCATCTACCAGAAGGCCTTTGTCTAACACCAACAAACTTGTTATTGTTGTCGCTTCTATTTCTTTTCTTAAATTTACCCACTTTGTTAAGCGGAACGCCTGCTTTTTGCAGCTGCTGCTTTTGTTGTTGAAATTCAATTTCCATGGAAAAGTTTGCAGGAGAAAATTTATGAATATGAAGAAGGGAGAGAGAGAGGAATTTTTCTGGCCTTAAGAGACAACGGGGAACTTGTCTATATTTCTTGGCCGTGATGTCAATGGAGAAGGGGGGTGGGGAATTATTAATATGTATGAAGTTATGAGTTTTTTTTTGTAGTAGGCATTTACAGTGACATTTTCAGTTTGTTTTGTTGCGTTTGTTATATTATGATTTGTTTATTTTTGATGTAGACTAATTATACCTCCGAAGACTTTATATCCCAAGTTTGACTTACTTTAAAAAAAATCAATAATCAATCCCTATATTTACAGAGAGGGATGAAAGTCACCACAGAATAAACATAGCATATGACAAAGAGAAAAAGGCCTAGGTATTTTTTTTCATTATTTAAATGCCAAGGACTTGTCCTCGTTGGTACAAGGATAACCAAAGTCACAAGCATAAGAAAAAGAAAAGGAACCAGGAGGAGGAGGAGGAGGAGGAGGAGGAGGAGAGTTGCCACTTGGAGGCGGCAGAATTGTTCTCTAGATAAACCCAACAACTACGGTTTAAACATATTAGCCATAGAATTTTATTACTCTTAAGTTAGAGGTAGACCAAGTCATGATGATCATATGTATGAATGATCCAGACCCTAGCAAGCATACATGAAATTATTACATTATATATATATATATATATCATATTTCATATTTCATCGTGCACGCTGCGTTCGTTCTAACCTCTCTTCTCTTCTCTTCTTACATCACCAGACAAAGCTTGTTGGCTTTGCAGTCACATTATCATTCGCAGATTCTTCTTCTCTTAATAAATTATAACATCTGTGTTGTCAGTGACTGGAAAAGACCCTTAGCTCCATTTAAGAAATCCAACGATCATTATTATGATAATCAACAATGATCTAATTTATAAAAAATGAGAGAACAGAACGCCATTTAAGAAATCCAATGATCATTATTATTATAATCAACAATGATAAATAATTTAAGTCACCACAGGATCCAATGACCATTACATTCTTCATCACATTCAGATCATTTAAAGATACAAATGATCGGAACAACTTTAACCTCAATCCTTACCCCCCAACACCCACCCCCCCCCCCCCCCAACTTCAACTTCAGTAATTTTTTCTTTGGTTCATATAACAGATTCATTTGGTAATTTGAATTGGATTGAAAATTAGTTATAAACAAACAGAAGAAGATTATTCGACAAAAGGCACGGATAGAAGGAAGAAAACACTCAACTAAATTCTATTATTTATTCTCTTCGCTATAATAAAATTATAAACCACTTGGATGATGGACGGACACCGTGTAAGTTTCCAGAATGAAATAAAATAATATGAAGAATGAAATAAAATAATGAGTCTGTCTGAATTGAAATGATACCTTTGATATTGACTTGACCCCGACACCCCCACCCCCAACAACGAACCCGTATTAAAATTACCAAGTGGATGCCATTTGTCCACAGCCACCATCAATTTTTCTAGGGACATTTTTCAATTAACCAAAAACTTCCCAACTTACCCAAGTCCCACGTAGACTGATGCAACCATCACCAAAAATGTTATTCCACAAATACTCAACGATGGAAGTGTTCAACAGAATACAATGCCCAAAACTGCTATAACAATTTCCCTCAAGCATCAACCTCAAAAAGTATATGGACCAACTAAATTCTCAAACTCATATCCCTCCACTGGACCCTTCTGACAAAGGAATGGACCAAAAATATACACACTATTTTCCTATATTTTTCACCCTCATCTCCAACCAATCAAACAAATACAACACTGCCCCAGTTGAGAACCACACCACAAAATGTATAATGGAAATGAATGGACGACTGAACATATAATACACACGCTGCAGCTTCATCAAAAAGACAATGGCATGCCACCAATCACCAACGCAACCAATAAATTGACCAAATGAAGCAGTCGCTCAAAGAGGTGACACGACATAGCCAACAAAACATTGACTGGAGATAAACGCTTTTCATGAAGATTAATGACAGTGCCCCACAAAGCAAAAGAAATTAAGATGAGAGAATGGATTGCAAAGCAAGCTGCTGCTGGGGCTGCAGGGATGACCACGTTGATGCCAAAGTAGACGGTGGTAATGATTGTTGAAGTTGCCTCAAAAGATTAATCATTCGACTAGCAGTTTGCTCGGTAGCCAGATCTTGACCTGAACATAAAACCTACAACAAGCATTTTCCCGCAAATTTTAAAATAAAATAAAACAAAAATTCCAAAAGAGCAAAATAAACAATTTTCTTCAAAAATAGAAAATGGAGTCAAACAAAGTTTAAAAATAAAATACCTCGGCAAAAATTGTGACTATTTTGGGAAGATATTGATGGTTAGGCCCTAAAATTTCTCCATCTGCCCTGTAAAGAGATGCAATTGTTGCCAAAATTGATATGCACCAAATATGGATACTACTGCAGGATGAAAAGAGAAATGAAAAATCAAATTCAATCTCTACCTTTCCACCATTGAACAAAGCTGGTCATGCACGACCTTGGCCTCAATCAAATCACTTTTTATTGGCAAGCAACTTAACCAGGCAGGTACAACCTGGCATATAAAAAAGTTACAAGAATGTTTAACCCTTTTGCTTTTCTTTTGATAAGTATTCTAACCTCACAACCAACTTTTGATTATTAGAAAACCTTCAGTTCTGATGACAGTTGTCAAGGCATGGCTGACATAAAAAGAAAAATAATAGAATAAATTAAAGAACCTGAGCTGCATCTATACTATCCCGGTGGAATTGGCAAATTTTTCCGAGAGCTGAAACAGCATTGTCATATGCCATTACATTCGCTGCATTAAGCGCATTCGGGGAACTAATGACAACATTTAACCTGGAAAGGGCCTCTGCAAAATGATAGAGAAAAAAATTTATTGACATTTCATCATACCATAATAGCAGAGAAAACCAAATAAGTGTGAAACAACTTACCTCCAACAAGGGGCTTGAATGCAGATCCCCCAAACTCAGCACAAACACCAATCCCATAAACCGCTGCCTAAAAAGTTATTGCCATTTATTTTCTGAGTGGAACACACAATGACTTAAAACAAAAATAAAACAGAAAAACAAAAAAGAATGCAAACCTGACGAACATCTGGATATTGATCATTGCAGGCTTGCAACAGGAAAGGAAGGTAAGTGTCATAATATCTGTTTCACCAAGTTAGTTACATATGAGGACATTAAAGATCATCAGTATTCATGATTCAACAAAACAGATATAAATAAAATGCTTACTTGACTGCTGCTTCATGGCAGTGCTCCACGACATCATCAAAAATACAAATGGCAATTCTCCTCTCTTCTGGTGTTTTATCCTTACCCTAGATTATCAAAAAGATAGTCAGCATAACAACAGCCAAGTGATTGTGGTCATATCAGAAAGCACAATCTCACAGTAAACAGATATGAAAAAGGCTCGCACAAACACATGCCACACCATAATACACAAAAGCCTTATTTTACTAGAAAGCATAATAAATAGGAGGAAAAGGAAAAAGGAAGAAGGAAATATAGATTGAACATGGAGAAATAACTCACCCACATAGGGGTTAAGTAGGAAGAGAGCTCATCAAAGAAAGTCAAGAAAGAGGCCTTGAATGTTTTGATCAATGTACCCAAGCAATCACCAACCTTGATTAAGAAAAGAAACAGAAGGCAAACAAGAATCAGAACTTTACAATATACACGGAGAAGAATATAATCAAACAACAAAGAAACCAAAAATTAGTAATCTACATGCTAATACAACATACTCTGTCAAAAACTTCTTCCTCTAGCTCATTTTCTTCCTTAAGCAGTTCCCCTTCTTCCGCATCAAAGTCCTCTGCTTTTTCTCTATCAGCCATTTCTTGTTTTCTGGAGGAGCTGGCTATAATCACCTGTTTAATCTCATCCACAATGCACCTTACTTGTCTCTCATCTAAAAGCAGTCCAGAAATCTGAGGAACACAAATAAAATTAGTTCAAGTTTGGTAGATGAAACAACTTCAGGAAAGTGAAAGAAAATACATCAACATAAAGATTGGCAACACTGGATTAAGAAAAGAGAAATTCAATAACACAATCATTTGTCATGTACACAAACAAGGAACAAAAGGAGAAGAACAAGATTAAATAGCAATATTGATGCAAAGAAATGACAACTATCAGAATTTTGTTGTGAGAAAAGGAGAGCTAATGCTGCAACAACATTATATTAGACCTAATATCTAGAAGCTAGTACAAGAGCTTGTCCTCTCTATCCTAATAGACGTTGTCCGACAGAAAGAAGCAAATCAAAAACCTGTATGAAAATATTAAGATTGAAATACACCACTTATGTACGCCTCCCTCCCAACCCTAACAAACCAACCCAAACTGAGACCCACCTGTTTCAAACGGGCAACAGCTTTCATCAAATAACAGATAGATATTAAAAGGGCAAGCAAATAAGTAGCCAAAAAGTTGAAAACTCTCCAACAATGCTACTTAGACTCGTCCCACGATGTCGAAGAAAAGCAAGAAAAACATTCAATGTCCCTCTATATACCCAGTTCAACAATATATAACTTCATAAAGAGAATACTACAAACCTGTATGCATTCATTCAATGCATCCAACATGCTTGCACATATTTCCACCTCAGGCTCCTGCAAGCCCGTTCCAAATACATTAACACGTAAACTCACTTAGTGTAGGAACAAGCAAATGAATAAACTTAAAAAGGTTGCATTAGATGTGCAAAACTGAAACTAAAGACTAGAACAGAAGTATGACCTTATGTAAAGCCTCCAACAAAGACGGTATTATGTAATCAGTCAATTGCTTTACATAGGAATCATTGCGACCTTGGGATTGCCCCTTCTCCACTGCTAATTTAGCCGAACGCAGCAGTTCTGGCATGGCTAAGAACAAACATAAATAGAAAACATCAAGACTGTCAGCGCCAATAGAAAAGAACATATGCCCATAGAAGAGGGAAGAATAATGATCAAGCAAGTACCTGAAACAGCTGCCTTCCTAACTTCTTCATGTAAATAAAACTTTAGAAGAGGAACTAATGTAGGAGCTACCTGCATAATTTATATTATTAGCTTGTTAACCTGGTAACTTTCTGAAAGAAGCATTGAACAATATTAACCTCATATAAAGCATGGACTAAAACAACCCATGTTCTTTGAACAAAAACCAACCTGATCAATCCATGGGAAAAACCCTTCTTTCAACTCATCAGCATAGCAACATAGCATGTTACAAGCAGTAGCTTTTTCCTCCAGGACACTAGTTTTTATCCCTATCCTTTTATCCCCTAGAGTAATTGTTTCAATGCTGCAAAAGGAAATTGATGGCGTTAAAAAAAAAACTGATGAACACCCAGATTAATCCTAACTGAAATCTTTAGTTTACAAAGTGCCCTCTATCTCCGCCTATTCAGTAGCACTACTTTTGAAAAAGGGAATCCTATAGCAAGTACATATATAAAACCCAAAAAAAAAGGGATTAACAAAATTTCGCATAGATAAGGGATGTAAATGATACTTTTTTTATTCCTCTGTAAAGTTTAAGTAACATATTTCTATTAACTAGAAAAACATGACAATATACAATATACACATAAGAAAACTGAAAATTTCATAAGGTACAAGCAACCAAAATCAGAATGATAACCTGTCATCTTCTTCATCAATATCAACATCTGAATCTGCAGATGTAATGGTCACATCGGGCTTAAGTTGAGCAGATTGAAGCAAAGGGGGCATAACAATACTCATGTAGGGGATAAAATCCTGTCCTAGACACTTGCAGAGTCTGGCCCACGCCTACAGCAAAATTAAGCAGTTATATCTTTGCATTATACTTTTAAAAAAAAAAAAAGGATCCACTGAATCATTGGAAAAATACAACATATGGATATAAACATCCAAGTTATATCCTACTTGTAACATGTAGCTTGTTGTCGGATCATCCGCCTCCATTAGAGAACCTTGCAATGACATTAAGACTTCCATGATCTAGCAAATGCATGACAAACAGATAGGCCATAGTTAAAAAGGATAAATAGTGGGGTGGGTATGAGAATTTTGCAGCCATGACAGTCTAACATGTCAGCTAGAAGAACTGTGTATTACCAACCATTGCCAAAAAAAAAAAATGCAAGTAAATTATGGACATGTGAAATATAAAAGGTCAACATAACTGGTAATTATTAAATAATCAGTGGTTTAATAGACATGTTCAAACTAGAGGTGATTTACAGAATCTATAATGAGGTGTCTATACAATAAAACTTTGATAAGGAAATTCCATCTGCATAAATATCTTCCATCCACATAAATATTTACAAGAATAACCATATACCAAAATGACCACAACAAAGAAAAAAGGAAGAACAAAGTAGAATATTTATTATTTATTGTCACCTGTTTAGCATCATCCCTGAATTTATTCTTTCCAACAGCCATCCCAACCAGACTAATGCATTCCATAGATTTCGCACGAAGCATGCGATTAGACTTATCATTTGCATTCAACAAAATAGCTTTCAAGTATGGCATTACAGCATCATAGTATTTCTGGAATTGCCCCTGTTAAAATCCATGTAACATCAGACCAAAATATTCTAATATAAAAAAGATCGATTAGGTGAACTATGGGCTTAGAAGGTACCTGAGACGAATCAGCAACTGATGCCAAAGCCGTCAAAGCCCCCTCTTGTACCATTTGCTTCCCATTCTAGATTGTATACAAAACAAATAATATTATTAAGGAAAAAATATCACATCAGAAGAGAAGGGGGCAGGAAAACAATATCCCACAAGTAGCAAAAACATGAGGCAGGGAGTTCACTCATAGCAACAGAGAAATAACTATTTGCTTTTTATTTAAAAGAATACATATAAGAAGAAATATGGTTTAGAAATTGTTAGGAAATAAATTCTCAGCTGAATAATCAGCTGAATAAAAGCATGGTCAAAAAAAGAATTATAATTGATCTACCAACCTGAAATCTGTTAGTATAAGGCTAAAAGCAGGAAAGTATGTGAACATTAAGCTAACAACCATTTCAATCTACTCTTGTGGATTTCTAGAGCTACCGTAAAACTTGCAACACTAATCATCAAGAGAATGTCTCTCCTTTTAAGAACATGATTGCAATAATCTGTACTAAGATTCCCATTATTGTTGTCACCATACCACTATGTAAATGCAATTTAAAGAAAATGTTTCGCTAACAATTCCTTTTGAATTCTTTTAGATTCGTATTTACAGTTTTGTGTCACTACCCAGTCGTTAACATAAATGGGAATCCCATATCATAAATTGAGCACCGTAATTATAAGCTGGATAAGTTTACCAGATATATTTACCAAAAGTTGAGGCATCCAATATCCCTCTTTAATAGCAATAAGTATAGGTCTTCTCTTCTGTTAAAAATTTATAACACCCTTGCAACTTCACCCAGTTAGGGAAATGAATGAATTTATAAATCTTAAAAAGCATTATTAACATGCAGACTTCTGCTTTAAAGTTTCACATTAACAACATCATCGTTTCAAATTGAAGAGTAAATATTAATGGTGCCATTTGGCAGCTTAACCATAAATCCACTTAGAATAACACAAGAAGGCATACAAGAGAAAACCAAACTTTTCTTTGAGATATTAAAACCAATGGAGTGGCCCTCAGGAAACTTTCCATCCACTTGAAGAACATATAAATTTTGGAATATGGCTGGCAAGGAGAGATACCTGCAGGAGTACAAGAAGTTTGCTCACAATTCCATCCAAATATGGAGTCAAAATATCAGGCGTGCAATGTTCACTGAAGTTGAGCACTGCTGATGCAGAATGGGCCTGTCATATTGAAACAACATTGAAAATCAGAATAATGCTTCACTAAATAATAATTCTTAAGATATTAAAAAGAAATGATCATGAAATAGATGGTCACTGCTTCTAAAAGATAAAACCATCAACATAAGAATACATTTAGAAGACAATAAAGAAAACTGAGACAAAACAACATTTAGAAATAAATAAACTGATTGGAAAGCAAAGACAAGCAATCACTCTTAGCTACAGGAAAAATGTCATCCACGGTGAATTTGCCTGCGGTAACAAACTTTGTTTCTTTTGAGAGCTTTATGCAGAATGCCACATTTGCTTTGAAATCAAAGCAGCATTTGATCCCCAATAGACAATTTACTAGAAGGTACTGAAATTTAAGGGAAACAATATAAAAAATTGATTTCCCACGTAATTAAATGGATGATAAAATTTTCACAACACCTAATTGCACCATTGCACAGTATTATTGTAATTTATTGCCTCAATTCAAAATACCAACCCAAATGTGCAGGCTAAAAGATTAAGAAAATAACACTAGTGTCTAGTGACTCATAAAGTAGAAGAGGCTAAATGATGATATTAATAACTACTTTTTCTCCAAAAGTGACTTACTGCTCAAGGCTACAAATATATTGCAAAAATAACTGGTGTAGAATACCTGTACTCGTGGATTTTGGAAATCATCCATGGCTCCAGCCAATGCAGGCAACACTTGGTGATGAAATTGTGTTTGCAATTCTGGACCCAAATCCGTGGACAACTGTCCAATAGCATTGATAGCTGCCCAACGCACACGAGGATGGGGATCTTGAAATGAATTCAGAACCATGGAAACTATCTGTTCCAGATTCTTTATCATTACCTGCAACAAGAGGGGACAATGTAAAAACACCATAAATTGAAGCAAATGATAAATAAAACTGAACCTATCAAAATAAGACCACAGACATGGTAAATGAGTATAGATAGAAGTTCTTTCTGGGAAAATACCAGCATAAATCATATTACTCAGATACACAGCAAGAAGTAGTACAAAACTGTGCAATGAAGAACTGAAAAGCCCACGCTGAGCAGCACAGCAAAAAGTAACAGAACCTCTGACTCTTCATAAAAGGCATATAGTGGAAGCCACCTCATTCTTCACAGTGTAAAAGCAGTCACAGAGAATTTTGTAATCTCTGGATGATCAAATAAAAAATACTTGCTGCAGCAATTCTTTCTCCCAAAAAAAGTAAGAATAGGAAATACAAATCTATTTTTATTTTATTTTTTCCAATCAATCATCTAAATTTTTCTGTCCAAAAGTATGCGGCATTAAGGTAGTTGCTTTCACAAACAGTTCAGGCAATGTGTTCAAGAATTATAAAGTGGAAGCAAATTTCACCCAATATTATACCTGCTAAAAAATCTAAGAAATACAATCTACTATGACATTCACCCAAACAAGTAGATCAATTTGTTTCATCAAACATGTATATATAGAAACAAACCTAAATCAAATTAGCACCTTTTTTATTTATAATTCTGTAAGTAAAATGGGATCGACATATCAGGCTTATGAAATAGTGAAACAACCACATTGAGAAAACCAAATACCATACATGAGTACATACACAAACAGAACCGCCCAAATAAAAAAAGGACACACTATTAACAGTTAGCTCACTAATAACAATTTACGCTTAACCAAGTAAACAGCAGTACCGTATCAAAATCTTAATTCAAATTCAATACACCAATAAGCACACTCAACCTTACACACACTCTACAAAACAACAACTTTACTAATAAAACATATTCAATTCAGTTTACATGCACGAACTTATATAAGCCATAACAAATTAATGATCTTAAGTTTATTACCTTGGAGCAACCCTCTGCAATTTGTGCGAGTGCAATGAGCACAGCATGGTGCTTTTGCCACTCCGGGGCTGCCAAAAACCCTGGAAAAACCTCTGAAGCAATAGGCAGAATCGTGTTCCCGCCCAAAGATATCGCCAACCTATCCAAACATTCCTGCCCAAACCCGTAATTACTTGTCTCTCCTGCGTCCTCATCTTCACTCTCTGCACCGTGCCACACTGGATCATCCTCCAAATCCAACAACATATTCATCAACACCAAGAACAGCCTCCTTATAAACTGCGGCAATTTCCTTATCATGCCAGGCGCTTTCTCACGTGCTTCTGCAAGCGACACCACAAATTCTATCGCCAAATGCCTTGTCCCTTCCTCCAAACCCTCTGCCTCCGCAACCTGCAACATTGAACCCACCACATCTGCCAGCTGTTTTCTTAAAAATCGCGGCTCCGTTGCTGCCAACTCAATCAACAACTCCAGCGCCTCCTGCGCTGATGACTCGTTTCCCTTATTCAATGCCTCAGCCAGAGTTCTCATCATCAAAGGCAATAAATCCTGAAAATTCTCCTCATCACCTAAAATTGGTAAACAATTCATTATAAAATTAACAGCGGCTTCTAACGCGGCAATCCTCAAATCAAAATTCTCATTTCCTAAAAACCGCGAAAACACCTCGTGCAAGGTATCAGTATGAGGAATTAAAACTTCACCAACGAATTGACTCAACCGGGCCAAGATTAACAAAGCCGATTCCTGAAATTTAACATTGTATGTAACCAAAAACTGAAAAACGTAAGGGAGAAGTTCTGGCCAAGCGCCGTCTGGCAAAACAGAGGTAGCAAGTTCCGAAATGGCGTCGCAAAGCTTTTTCAATATCGACTTATCGTTCTCCTTCTGGAGTTGGAGCAAGAGCACGGACTTGAGGTTGGTCTGCGTCGACTGGGTGAGGCGCGTGTAGATAAAGGAAGAGGAGTCGTCGCGCGTGAGGTGTTTGCGGAGTAGAATAGCTGACATGGCACGACACTCGGAAAGAGAAGAGGAAGTGAGAGTACGCGCGAGATTTAGTGCGAGAGCATCGGGGTGAGATTGGCGGAGGAGAGATAGGAGGGACTCGGCGTGGGAACGCTGCTCGTTTGAGGAGGACATGAGGTTGGTGATTAGGATTTCGAAGTGGGAGGGGTCCGGGCCGAGGAGAAGGCCGAGTTGGAGGTGAGTTGAATCGGCGGCCATGGATTAAAGAATTGGGATTTAATTCTTGAGGAAGGGGGAGGAGGAGGAAGGCGGGAGGGAAACGGTGGTTATATTGATTGAAGAGAAAAAGAGAATAAGGGGGTTTGTGGTTTGGGGGAGGGAGGTTTTGAAAGGATGTTGAGGGTTTGTTGCCGTCAAGTTAGATTGGGTACGGTTATCTACGCTGAGGAATAAGATTATGCCACGTAAGTTGCAAGTCAAGTGGAAGGAAATTCATATCGCGTCTGGTAGAATATTTGCCGAAAACCATTTTTGAATGAAGATATTTTATATTATCCAAAAACGTATCTGCATTTTAAAACATATAAATATAAATTAAATTTGATTTAATTAATAAAGTCTTTTTCTTAAATTTTAAAAAAAAAAAAAGATTTCTGTTCCAATCTTGTGAGCACTAAATTTATAAAAAAATAAAAATAAAAATAAAAATTTTAAAACACCCTCTCCTCTCCCACCCACCACCTAAAAAATAAATAAATAAATAAATTTTTATAATTACTTTTAGTGATTAGGCATTGGTAGAAGAGTATACAAAAATTAAATTCTTTTATTATGTGCATTTAATGATAATAAAAAAAATAGAGAGAGATATACATGAAGAGGATAAAATATTGCTTTTATGATAATAATATATTAGTTTAAGATAAATATATATAAATTTTGTGAGGTACATACCTTATTTAGGAGTAGTTTGGAATTTGCTTTTGAGGCATCCTAAGTTTCAAAAATAATACTGTTAGTGTTTGATAAAATTAAAAGTATTAAAATGTTGTGAGAATGGGTAATAATCATATCATCAATAATTTAAGGCTTATTAAAATGTAAAATATTACTTTTTTATTATTATTAAACTGATGGGATTATAACAGGAATTCTAAGAATTGCATTAAATGTTGTGTTAAATCATTAGAAAAGTTGTTTTCTTTATTGTTATTATTTAAAAAAAAAAAACACACACACACACACGCAACATCTCACTAGTCAAAAGCATAAGAGGAATATGCTTTTACAGATATCATCATCAGACATCACTTACTCCATTTGGCCCCACTTATTATCATGAATTCCCCGGAAATTTTGCACGTACGCTTCTGTCACCTAAATCATTGCGGACCATCTGATCTTTCACTAAATTAATCATATTGATAGCAACGGCTGTCAGCCACTCCATGCCATTATTAATATGAGTACCCCTGAAGTTTGTGAAAAAAAAAAAAACAATTTCTAACATTACAACGTTACTTACAATTTTGTTTGGGAATACAAATTTATACTAAAAGAGTTAGTTGTGAATCAGTTTCTTACTTTAATTTATAATAAAAATTATATCGATCAAGTTTAATTTAACTTAATTTATTTTTTAAGTTTTGATGTATTTGATTTATTTTTATTAAAAATTTAATTAAAATAAAAAATGCCCCAACCCCCACACCTTCCCTCCAATTTTTTTTTTTGGATGAATTTACAAGACTATGACCACAACACAATTAGGTCTACTTTTGAATATATAAAATTGATGCAAGTGATAGTTAATAATCAAAATTAAAGTTTAATATAAATACCATAAAGAGTTAAAACAATTTATAGATGTTACATTAGTTGGAAAACTTGATGAAATAGCTCAGATTCTTAACTTAGATTATCATAAAATTTCTCACGAAAAACCCAACTTCATTGATGTTTTCAGCTTCGTTATATACAAAGGATGATAAAAATAACAAAACAGAAATATGAATAGGTGTCTTGCAAGCTGTACAAGATGAAAAGAATAATTTGGCAAAATTCATCCTTTTTGAGTAAAATTTGCTGGTTGAGGTAGCCGTGATAGTCTAAAAGGAATGTAAGAAGACAAACTGAATAATTTCATAACGGTTATTTTTGAAGAAGAAGATTGGGCTTGCATCATGAGCTTCTGGAATAAATTAGTCAGTTGAAGTTTAGAAGCCCATTCACTAATAATTCTTCATTTAAGAAAATCAGTACGTTGATTCATGAAGACAATTTCAGACAATTCTTCATTTAAAAAAGCATTATTGATATCTATTTATCTTAACTTTCAATTTTTGTGAACTACCAAGCTTACAATCACTTTGATAGTTGAGGATTTGACCACTAGGTTGTATGTTTCAGTGTAATCTATGTCTGGAGTTTGAGTGAAACTTTTGGTTACAATTCTTGCTTTGTATCTTTGTATGCTACAATCTGGGTTTCTTTTAATTTTGTAAAGCCATTTACAGTCTATCATCTTCATGTCAAGCTGGTAAGGAACCAAATCCCAAGTTTGGTTTCTTCTTATAGCATTGAATTTGCACTGTATTGTCGCTTTCTAATTGGGATCCTTCAAAATATCTTCATCACTCAATGGGATATCTTGTTGCCCTGATTCCAACACTTTAGCAACATAGACTTTTGGTTTAAATATACTAGCTTTAACTTTGGTAATCATGGGATGGTTGGAAAGTGGCGGGTTAATGTTTAAAGGTTCATATTGATGAGGTGACTAGTTTTATGATAAAGAATTTTGAGGAATTTGAGGCAGTGTAGAATTTTCAATATTTTCATTTGACAGTTGTTGGATAAATGAGTTAAATTGATCTACTGGAACAGGGGGTTGCTTTAAAAGTTTCATAAGTGCCATTGTGAACCTTTGAATGCTAATGATGTATAAAGACAAAAGGAATTAATGAATCTAATGAATTAGATAAAAAAAAATTTGGTTCAGTTTTGAATGAAAAATACCTTCCGTTAAATATGACATTCTTATAATATAAATTCTTTTTACAAAAATAACCTTTATGAAATATATTATAACCTATGAAAACACAATTAACAGTATAAAATTGAAATTTGTTCTTATTTTATAGCCTTAAGTACAGGTAGCATTCACATTTGCAGATTCTAAGAAGTTTTAGGTTTGGTTTTTGTTTTATCAAAAGTTCATAAGGTGATTTTTGATTTAAAATAATTGAAGAAAGTTTATTAATAAAGTAAACTGAAGTGTAAAAGACCTTCTACCAAAATTTAAGTGGTATAAAAACTTTAACTAAGAATATGAGCCTTATTTTTGAATGTCTATACTTTTTTTTCACTTTACCATGTTGATGGTGTAAGGATAAAAATATCTCAACTTGATCTCATTTTTTACAAGATATGATTCAAACATTTTAAATTCACTCTCCATGTCACATTGAAGTATCTTAATATGATAATTGAAAGTCTTTTCAACTTGTAATTTGAAGTGTTTAAATACACTAAGTGTTTCAAATTTTTATTCATGTGGACTTTGAATAATGATCCATAAAAACTAGTAATACCTGTAACCATTTATTGAAACTATAGAAGTATTGTCCCAGAGATTTGTATGCAAGAGTTCAAGAGGAAATTTGGTTTTGGTTTATGATGGTTTATAATTAACTTAATGCATTTTATCATACTTGCAGTCAGAATAGAAAGATAATGATTGAGTGGAAGCATGATTTTCATTCAAAATAAGATCATTACATGATGAGATCAATTTTCGGAAGACATTTAAGTTGGGATATCTTAATCTTCTATGCCAAACATTTAATTTTTCTTTAATTTTCAACCTAGCATCAGTATTTACATGACTATGCTTATTGTTGATAGTACTACTTTGAAAAACTAAAGGACTGGAAATAGAAAATAAATTGGCAAATCTATGGCAATAAGGTTCAGTAACTTGACGATCTAACATCCTGTAGATTCCTTTATTAGCAATTCCTTCTAGTAGAACTCCTTGCTTCTTTATGTCCTTTATAACACAACGATTTTAAAAAAATTCCATAACAACATCATTGTCATTCATAAGTTTAGAAACAATAATAAGGTTTTTTGTAATTTGTGGCACAAATAATAAATTGTTTAAGTCTAAATGCTAGTGTGTGTGTGAACAAGTCAACTTAGAATATCCAACATGACTTATAGAGAGATTTTGCTAATTACTTACTGCAGGTTTTTCTCCCCCTTGGTACTTTTGATTGATATTGAGGTTCTTGGGTGAATTGGTTATGCAATAGCTTGTTCCACTATCCATGTACCAAGAAGAATTTACAGCTGCATCAAGTGAAGCTACGTAAGCTGACTTAGATTCCTGCTTAACTTGCTTGGGCTCAAATTCTTTGTTGAACTTATGCCAGTAGTATACTATTATATGTCCCGCTTTGAAACAAATTTGACAAGTTGGCTTTAAACCTACATTTCTTTCTTTGCCTCTTCCACCATTGCTAGCTTGCTTATTATAATTTCCTTGATTCTAGTTCTTCTTCGAGTTGTTACTGGACCAAGCTAAATTTGTAGCAACTTCATTTTGAAAACCTGTTGCAATAGAACTATTTCAGTTATTCATTCTATTCTCTTGACTAAGTAACATGGAGTAAACTTCTGCGACTGATGGGGTCTCAGCCCTGGATGACATATTAACTATAATAGAATTGTAATCATGGTTGAGTCCACCAAGTATGTAGAGAACAATATCCCTTTATAAGATAAAGTTACCAGCAGTTTTTAAGGCATCTACTAAACTTTTGATCTTATGATAGTACTTTGTAATCGTTAAGCCTTCCAATTTTGTGGTGGTAATGAGGCTTCTGAGATTTAATATCTTTGATATTGATTGGGCTACAAAGCTCTTTTCAAGGGAAGCCCACAACTCTAATGAGGTCTTGCATCTTAGTATTGCAGCTAGCATGGGCTCACTAAGTGTGGAAAAATTCCACCCCATGAATTGCTAATACAGCTTCTTTCATGTTTTGTATTCAGAATTAATTTTTGTTGACGTCGTGCTTATCTTTATTTGTAGAAGTTAAATACTTGCTGGGAGAACCTGTGTCACTGTCAAGAAATTCCTCCAGATCATTTCTTCGGATATATGATAGAACTTGAAATTTTCAAAGAAGAAAGTTAGCTTCATTGAACTTAATTGTGCTGGAAAATGAGAGATTATTGGTGTTAAAGTTCATGGCATTTTGAGAGGTAAAATGTTCCTGAGATGCATAGCTTGATTGTTGCGTGGATGAAGCCATGAAGATGGCTCCGATACCAAGTTAGAAAACTTGATGAAATAGCTCAGAATCTTATCTTAGAATTATCACAAAATTGTTCACGAAAAACCTGACTTCATTGATGTTTTCAACTTCATTACATACAAAGGATGACATAGAAAACAAAATAGAAATATGGACAGGTGTTCTACAAGCTGTACAAGATGAAAGGAATAATTTGGCAAAATTCGTCCTCTTTTGAGTGAAATCCATTGGTTGAGGCAACTGTGATAGTTTTAGAAGGAATGGAACAAGACAAATTGAAGAATTTTATAACGGTTATAATTTTAATGACGAAGATTGGGCTTGCATCGTGGGCTTATGGAAGAAATTAGTCAACCCAAGTTTGGAAGCCTATTCACCAACAATTCTAATTACATTGCGATAAATAAATAAATATTTGTATGCTAAAAATGAACAATTATTACATACAAAAAAAAAAAAAGCGATAAAAATATACATTTTTAACAAGGATTTGTAAGAACATTAAAGAATTCAAGAATAAAAAAAATGCAAGGTAGTGGTCGAAATAAATATTATTATTATATTAATTATTTGATTTTTAATTTATCCAATAAAATTAAAAATAATGACACAATTTATTTGAATATAATTGAAATTTAATTTTAAGAAATAAATGTGTGTGCGTATGTGTGTGTGTATATATATATAATATTAAAAATTATAGATAATTTTTTGGAATATTTTCTTTAAGTTATCTCTACTCGCGGTTAAGTATAAAAATTTAGTAGTGTATGTATGAGTGTAGAAAACTTAAATGGGGCAACATGTTGGGGGCCGGCGTGGCATTGAAGACCAAACCGTAATTACTGAAGGGCCACAGAGCCCAAAATGAAACTATGGAGCCCAAATCAGCTTTCTCATTCTTTGAGTGGATGATGGGCTCATTGTTATCAAACCATACTTTAGATAAAATTGTTTGTAACAATAATTTTATTTTTTTTAAAAAAATATTATTAAATAAATAAAATTCAAATTTCACACAACTATCATCATCACAAGTTAAAAGTGGGAATATCCTGCATCATCCCCTCCTCCTCCCAAAAAAAATTAAAGATTTAACAATTAAATTTTTAACTAAAAAGAAAATAAAGCTTTTTAAGTTGTTAAAATTAAATACCTTACAATTTAAAACTAAGGCATTTAATTTTAACACAACATAGATATCAGCTATTTTTGCTGAAATAGCAAAAATAGATTTGACTGATTATGAATTACTTAATATTATTTACTTGTTTCTTTATAAAAATATAATAAGAAAGAATTGAGGTAACGCTATTAAATAAATAAAAACAGAAATTCACCAAATCCAAATATAGAGTAAGTGGGACCCACCATATGGATAAGATAATAATTCACCTTATCCAATTACCAAAATAATAAATTTTCCATTCTTAATTTCAAAGGAAATTAGCAAGTAAAGTATCACCAGCCATTGCCCCTCCAGGGACATCATCATCTCAGCGTCAACTGACGTCACATTCTCCTTTAACTCCCACTTCAGTGCAAAAGCAATCCTGACCGCACACCTGTCACATACCTGTCCATTGGACAGGACTGTCGTCTCTCCGGTTACAGCGAAACTCAACTTTCTTAATTTGTTAACACTTCTGTAACCCCACCCCCGCTCAACAGCCACCCTCACCCCACCGTCGCCTCCCCTTTTTTTTTTTTTTTTTTAAATTTTCATAATAGAAATAGTTTTACTATAAATTAACAAATCTGTGAAAAAATAAGTTTCTTGAGCACCGTTGATCTGGCGGCGGAAGTAGACTTGACAAGCCGCCCACCCAATCAAAAATCCTTATAAAAAGTCACGTGACAATTTACCATTTTTCTGGATGGCTTTTCCATGTAATGTAAATAATTAACGTGCAACACTTCATTTTGAAAAAGGAATATAATTTTCTTACATTAAATTTAAAAAAATGTTATTAAAATATTTTAAGCGCCCATTACCTATTAAATTCAAGTATATCAAATAAAACTTTAATTTAATTTTTAATATTAAATAAAACTTAATAATTACATTAATCCACTTAAATTTTTTTGCAATTCAAAATTTACATCCAACTTTGATCATTAGTTTATTTTTTCATAATTGCTGATAGGCTGAAAATTACAAATAGACAAAATAAAAATAGCTCACCATATTATTATTAATTACAAAAACATAAAAATAAAAATAATTTCTTCCCCATCCAGCTAGATCACAGAATCTTCTACCCAGTAGGGTCCCTGCGCCCCCTTTTTTTTTTTTTCAATTTAAATTTTTGTCTTCCATTTTTTTTTGTACTTCCTTGTTGCCTCTTCTCCATGTACAACTCCTCCCTACATTCTTCCCCAATAACCCTAAAACTTTCTTTACCAACTGGTTATCCAACAAACCCTAGGAACAAAGCAACATCGATCCAATTCCAAAACAAGAAAGAAGAACACAGAGAGTAATTTCAATTAATCAAAGATATGAGAAACCCATCATCTTCGTCTGGTACCAAAACGCCATGTTGTAGCAAGGTGGGGATAAAAAAGGGGCCATGGACGCCGGAGGAAGACGAGGTCTTATCCAATTATATCAAGAGAGAAGGCGAAGGTCGGTGGCGGACGTTGCCAAACCATGCTGGACTGCTTCGCTGTGGCAAGAGTTGTCGTCTCAGGTGGATGAATTATCTCCGTCCATCTGTAAAACGTGGACGCATAGCTCCCGACGAAGAGGATCTCATTCTTCGCCTTCACCGGCTGCTCGGTAACAGGTAATATACACAATCCAAATCATGTTAAGGCCTGTTTTATCCCTCCTTTCAATCCTTTTGCTCTCGAAGATCAGCTAATAAGTCTGTGTTTTGGGCTCATTTCTGTGGATTCATCCTGCTTCGTCTCTTGTTCAATCATATTGTTTCCGAGTCTTTCCAAATATTTAGGAATCGAGGTGATCATCTACTATTATTGTTTTGGGGTTCCATCTTTTTTCCCCTAATTTATAATTGACGTCAATCATAAGATGAACTACAGCTGGTTTGTAGTATATCTATTCTGTTTTTAGAGTTTCGATATTTTGCGCCTCCCTGGTCAAGTATTTTCGATCTGTAACTTTGGCTTTTGTTTGTTAATGGTGTTTGAATTTTTCTTTTTTTCTTTTTTTTATTCTTTTCTTTTTGGTCATTTCAGATGGTCCTTGATAGCTGGAAGAATTCCGGGACGAACTGACAATGAGATCAAGAATTATTGGAATACCCATCTAAGTAAGAAGCTGATTAGACAAGGAATTGACCCCCGAACCCACAAGCCTTTGAACCTGATTCCTACTTCCTCAGAAACTTATGGACATGATCACGATCATCATCTTCTTCCATCAAGTTCAAACCCTAACCCTGATCCTCCTCCTTTAGAAATGGAAGACACAGGTGGTGGCAACCATCAAGCAACAGATTTCCCAACAAACCCTTATCAAAATCACGAGGCTGTCATGAATAAGGATACCTCAATCGATGGTTTTATGACGGACTTTTTACCAAGTGGTCACCATGGACACAACAACCAGACGGAGTTATTACCAAGTGGCCGCCACGTACACAACAACCACGAAGATTATATCGGAAACTACAACGAGGATACGTTCTCTTCATTTCTCGATTCCCTGATTAATGATAACGTGTTTGTCAATCATCAACAGCCGCAGGCCAACATGGTTTCTTCTGCACAGACAAACTTCACTGAGGGCGCCACTAGTTGGGAAGCTGAGATTGTATCTACAATGGTGGCTTTAGGTGATCACGATCACAGTGCTGCGGCCTTTAATAATCAGATTGCGTAAAGCTGCTATATACGATCTCAGTAGGTACAAGAATATTGAATATGATACATAGGTTTGATTATGATTTTATGTTTGTGACACTAACTTGTTTTCGTTCTAGGTTTTTTTACTTTCCATGTATTATTGTTGAGTTTATTTCTGGTTGTGAAAAATTATTTTGTTTGCTTTGTTGTTTCAAAACTTTTAGATAATATGGGTGGTGTGAACATTTGGAGCAATTTTATTTTATTTTTCTTCTCTTGTCTTGAAATATCATACAAGGAAGTTAATTAGCTCATGTGCTTGCATTAACTAATTTAATTTTCCATATGTAGATAGAGGTTTCTTACTTAATTACATCTTCCAAAACTTGTAAGTTTTGATTCGAAAATTGTATTTTCTTCCATGCATGTACTACCTTTTTTATTTTTGGTTTCTATTTTATTATTAATTTCTTTCATTAAATATATATCATCAATCTGTGTACAGATATTTATTTTTATTGGCTAAGGGGTTCTTTAATTTCAACCCTTTAAACACTTTTTGGTTACTATATATCGTTGTTTGATTGATTTCTACATACATATATATATATATAATTATACAGATGTTATTCGATTATTATTTTTAATCATGCGTGATGCATTTATGCAATTAGCAAGATATGTGTGTGTGTTTTAAAATCTAAATCTTCTTTCACTTCTTCTCTTGCATTTTCACATTTAACAATTTAATTTTCTGTTCTGTATATACGTAAGCAAGATTGATCCTTCTCTTTCTCATTATTAAACTTTAATTATTGAAATATTACTCCTTTGCATTTTCAAATATTGAAATTGCGAGAATTGTTAAAGCTGAAAGGGTGTTGGAGTTAATGATCAATTTGAGAATAAATAAATCAATCAATAAGATTTTTTTGAAATATTTAATTTTTTTTTTCAAATCTCTTGTTTATTTTAGTAGCAATATATGTTTTTAAATATTAAAAAAAAATAAATTCATTTTAAACGAAACATATAATAGAATAGTAAACTTTTATATTTTTAAAATAATTAATTTATTACATAATTTTATTATTCAATTTTGTATAATAATAATACATAATTTTTTTATTTATTATTTTGAGATTTTTTTTTTCATTCATTATTTTATCTCAAAATAATGAATGAAAATATATGTATGCATGCATGCATGTATGTGTTTGATAATTAAACAGGATTTATATCAATTTAATTTTAGGAAATAAGAAGAAAATATCTCTTTGGTGTATATAATAGATATTATTCACCAATATTATCTATAGGAATATTGGTGAAGCTTCAAAGAAGGGCAGATGATAAAGAGAAAATATGCATGTGTGGGAGAGTTAAGTTGGTAGATGGCATGTGTTGTAACAATTTATATGCCTAGCTACAATTCGACTATTAATGATGATTGCCATATTCTCTTCTTGTCATCCAATAATATCCCACACTTTTTTTCCTAAGTTGGTGGACACTCCACTTGCTTAACCCTACTCCTAGGTACAATGATCTACTACTTAGATGGTATTTGTCATATATTACCCCTCTCTTAAATTCATTAATAAAAAAATTTTAAAATATGTTTAAATTTTACTATAATTCTGAAAATTAATCATAATCTGAACTCATTATTTATTAATGAATGATATATTATTATTTAAAATGTATAATAAGACTCAAAAATTAATATGCATATGATAATAATTTAGTAAAATAATATATTATGATGAAGTAATTCAATTTATTTTAGTTTTCTCCTATACCAAATGCATTTCCCAAAAGCAAAACCATATATAATTATATTCTACTACTCTCTCCCCTCATAAAATTCTTGGAAATATAAAGAAATTATGTACTTTGATTGATATTACAATTGAGAAACAAGTTTGATTTCAAAAAGAGAGAGAGAGAGAGAGAGAGAGAGAGAGAGAGAGAGGGAGGGAGGGAGAAAGGAGCCAAAAGAGAGGGAAAGCTGGTAAAATATACATGTATGATTTCAAATGGTAGCAATCAAGAATATAGATATGAAGATCACATTGTTATTCTCCTATAACTTCCCAGAATATTCTACCCTTTATCTTTTGATTTCCAAGTTATTAACCTGAAGAAGAAGAAGAAGAAGAAGAAGAAGAAAGCTAGCAGCCAGGCAAAGGAAGTGATCACTAACCTGGAAAAAATGAAAAACAAAACCTGGCTGCTGGATTGCATTCCTTCAATTCATGGTTCCATCTCCAAAACTAGGAAACAAATATTTAATGGCAGATTAAAACATCAGAAATATTCCGAATAAACGATGAGCAGTTGCTGCGGAATGGAGAAAGAATAGCAATTATGGGTGGTTTGGTTTGCTAGGTAATTTGTTTTCCTGGGGTGGTGTCTGCGGTTCAAGTGCGAGTGTTAGATTTTGTGTTGTGTCACATGATCACAATCCATCAATTCTTTGACCAAACGTTCTACAGTACTGGAAACATGCATGCTGCTTGTAATTTTTTCTATGTGTGGCTGGACCTACCCTTCTCTAACTCTTTCAATTTCTTCTTCTTTTTTCTTTTTTAATGTTCTTGGTCACTATCAAGTTATATACAAGTTGTGTCTATTTCTCTTTTTTTGAGTTTCTCAGCTATATGACATAACCAAGTAATAAAATATTTTAAAAATCGAACGTTCAATCCTCATAAGCTTTCTGGCATATAATTAACAGTATCATAATTGTAATCTATGTTTGTTTTAATTTTATCCAATATTTTAAATTACTTCATCAAAGTTGATGTTCAAGTAGAAAAATAAAAACCAAAAAGATGGTGTATATACTGAAAAATAAGATGGGGGAAATGGAGATTATGAATATAGATCATTTAAACAAATAGAAGTTTCTATTGATTTTTTAGTAATTCATGCTATATGTATATGTCTTTGGGAGGTAGAAAAGTGAACTTTTCATGACGGATAACCTCCCACAGATGATAAGAGTACCTCATCGGCAGAAAACGAAGGAATGAAATACTGGTAGTTGTTGATACAAAGAGACAGCTGATAAGAATCTGGAGACTATTGGTTCTAATAGGCTTTGTGAATGGGGACAGCTTGATATCAGAACCACTGATCAGCACAGTGTGATCGTCATCGATCCAATCCAATAGATAAAATCGGCTTTAATACAAAACGAAAGGACAGAAACTTAGCTACGTTGAAAAAGAAACTCGTAGAATCCATTTTTTTATGGTTGCTCTTGTCCTAATAACTGCCGCCATATATTGCAGATAGCAAAATCAAATCAAAATTGAATGGGACGGTTGATGAGATCAGTAGCTTGCACCTTACTCCTGATTAATTTTAACAACAAAGCTGTCATGATTCATCAATATATATATATATATATATATGTTTAATTTTACAAGGATGCGAACAATAATTCATGTCATCTCTTGTTTGTTGGAAGTTTAAGTTCCACCCAAAATTAGTCATAATAACTGTATTAAATAAATAATAAATAAATATTTATATAAAAAAAATTCGTAGAAAACAAAAATAAAAACCACCTTCGCTGCATTCGGCATTTGGATATTGCTTTTTCTTTTATGCCTTTCCTCTTTCGTTGGACATCCTTTTATGTCCAAATGGTCACTATGGCCCTTACCACCGCTTATGCAATTACAATATTATCTTTTTTTTTTTAATTTTAAATTTTACATTAATTTTTAAAATTTTTAATATCTTATGTTTTAAATTTTACGTTAATTTTTTTAATTTTTATGTTTTATAATTTAATTTTTTTAATTCGTTAATTATTATAACTGTATTCTCAATAATTTTTTATTTATACTTAAGTTCTAATTAAATTTAAATCTCAAATGTAAATATATTACACCCAATCACACCTAAATATTATATCTTAATATATCTTTTTTCTTCGAGAAATTATTTATTATTATAGATTACATTATGAATAGTGTGTTAATTTTATTTTTACAAGTGATTCCTTTCATATATATATATATATAATGAATAATAATTTTTTTTTCTAAGAATAGTATTCACTTTTCTTGTACAAATTAAATTCTATCTTCAATAAATAAATCTTATAATATACTATTTAACCACTAAAATATGAGTTTTTTCAAATAAAAAAAATTACTAACAAGAAATAAATTAAGAAACTTCTTGTATATTTAAAACATAAATGCTGGTTGAAAAAGAAATTATATATTCCAACACTATTTAACTATCATAAATAAATGAGATGAATTTCTTATATTATATTTCTTTTCTTCTATGTCAAGCTTTATGCGATTAATTGTGAATCAGTGTAAAAGAGGTTGTAGCTTGTTAGATATATACTTTATATAGTCTGGTACTCTAAATGATTTTATTTGTAGTAAAAACTTCTTTTTTTTAAAAAAAAAAAAAAATCATAAGTTCAGTTGCTCTATTTGTAAATTTTAAAGTGTCTTGGTTTATCTAAGTTGGCTCTTGCTAATAGTTTTTGTTTTATACTTGGTTAATTTGTAAAATACTTTTACTCAATTCTCTGCTATAGAACTTAAAGGGTCAATGTTACTTGGATTGTATTAGAGAAAAAGATGTTTGCCCAATGCATTTTTCTTATATATTTAGAATATCATGTTGGTTTCCTATCACCAATTTGCTAAATTAAATTTATTATAGGAATGTTTTCCAGAAAATGAAATTGAATATCTTATTACGGCCAAATGACAATATTGCCAACGAAGGTACTCCTTCCACACTAAAGTTTTTAGTTGGTGAAAAATGTTACTGTTAACTAATTTTTGTTGGCTTTCGTTGAATCGTTGATTTAAATTACCTGATTAAAATCTGTATTTATGTACAAGGAGCTGGTGGAATATGCAAATTTAAACTTGTAGGTGGTGTTGTCTGGTTTCTTTCCAAGTTTGGTTAATATATTTGATGGGTTATGGTTATTGACATTGTTCTGTTAAAGAGCAATTAGGAAAATTGCAGCTGCAAGATTTACTACATTATTATTCTGAAAACTTTTAATGGCTCCGTTGAATGTATGAAATGATGTCTTGTTTTACTTAAAAAAGTTGTTAATATTTTATAATTTATGTTCTTAAATTCCTTGGTGCTTCTGTTTTTTGAGTTCGCATTGACTTAAAAGAGTATTTGACAGTAAAGTTGTATAAGAAAGAATTTTTAACTTGCATGGTTACGGGTTAAACGTATTTCAAGGAAAGAAATTAAACAGAAATTCGAATATAACTATTTGGATATGCAGTGCTTTTTGATTGTGTTAAATGACAATGAGGTGTTCCATGGCAGAGATATCTTTCTGGAAGACTAAACGAATCAAATAGAAGCTCCAGGATAAATGTTTAGCCTCTTAGGCAGAATGAACCTTTTGCAAATGTACTCTTGCCTGCGGATTTTGAACCCAGTGGTAGTTATTGTTAGTTAAAGTTACTTTAGGAAGGTCCTTAAGAAGAGTCATTTTATCATGAAGGATCCATCTGAAGCAGATCTTTTTTTCTTGCCTTTCTCCATTGTAAGATTGCGGCATGATCCTACAATTGGTACGACGGGTATTCAATATTTTATCAGTCATTACATCTTCAGGAATCGGACTGGTTGGGCAGATCGTTTTTACGTTGCTTGTCATTCCATTGGACGATCTGCCATGGAGAAAGCATGGGAAGTGAAAGCAATGCCATCAAAGTTGTGTGCTCATCATTGAGCTATTTTCTCTAGGGACACATTTCTCACAAGGAAGTCTATTTGCCTCAAATTTGGCCAAGACCCCCCCATAGCTTGCTTCATCAAAAAGGTTAACAAACTCATTCCAGTTTGCCCTTTTCTCATGTATTATAAATTGGACATAAAGTGTACTTGATACAGTCAAGTTTAATAGTACAAGTTCACAGATTAGAATTATAGGTGTCATATGCCAGACAAGTTTTACATATTCAGCAACAGAAAAGATGTTTTGCATTTTGAGAAAGCATTGATGAAAATGTGTATCCCTCGCTGCATCTGTCAATTGCATTTCTGTTACCCATCTAGAGAATTGTGACTCCTCTTGTCCAGCGCATTTTGTTTAGTTTATCTGACTCTGCCTCACTAGGGCTAGTGCAGACCAGTAGATATTAGAAAAACTCGTGTGCTCATGGCAATCTAATATAGCTTACTAGAAATGTCCTTGTACATACATGCGCCAAGTGAATGAAAAGTTCTTTGGTCTCTGCATGTTTTTTTGACCATTTCTCTTGAATAATTATGCCAGTTCTCCACTCATTTTGAGGTGCTAGAAGCCTAGAGCCACTAGAAACTATTTAACTTTATGACATAAGACTTGAAATATGAAGAAGATAACTTGCGGGCAGCAATGGCTCTGCATTGAATTGTTCTTCTTGAAGAATTGAATTACACTGTACAAGTATATACACACAGATTGATTGCAGAACAAGAAAAAGAAAGATTCCTAATAATGTAAGCCATACGAGTGTGAAATAAGTGGAACCGTTACAGATTGAATTCTGTTATGCCTAATAATTAGCTTCACGATTTGCATCATTCCAACTATTTGCAAAATAGGTGATGTCCAGGTCACCGTCAAGCAGATTTTCTTCTTGTCCTTGATAAAAAGCATTTGATGATAACTGTGTCAAATATTTCGTCCAGAAATCTGATGTAAGTTCACATGGTCGATCATATTCTGAATTTAAAACGTATTTTCAACTCTCAAAAATTGAGCCTAAATTGTTCACAATATGTCAGTTGACATGGTCGATTTAGCTTTTTTACTTTTTGAATTTTATTGGGTTAGCATTCATTATCGTAATCAAAAGGAAATCTCAGAAAATGGGGTGGTTTTGCTTGAATAATGTCCAAATTTTCTTTTGATTCTCAGACCACAGTGAGCCCCTGAAAGCACGTGTTCATAATATGTTTCTTCTGCTTTCATGTATAATTGCTTCCTGAAAGCACATTGATTGATTTGGGGGGAGTTGTATACAATTCTTAAATCTGTAATGTATCCAGAGTGTAATAGTTATAAATTCTTAAACCCAACCAAAATGGTGGATTTTAGGAAGAGCTTGGCTGACCAATTTGATTGACCATTTCTACTTGCACCACCATTCTTATTATTTTGCTAAGCTAATGCTTGTTTATTTATTTATATATTGGAACAACAGAAAATATTATTTTAATGTTTTATAAATTATTTTATCAGAAAATTTTCTTACTATTTGAAATAAATAAATAAATAAATAAATTATTTTATCTGACAATTTTCTTACTTATTTATAATTTTCTACCCTTCAAAAAAAAAAAAAAAAAAAAAAAACCAAAGTTGAAGACTACCTTAGACTAGAATCTCATCTCTTTAAAATTAAAGATCAAATAAATAAATAAATAAATAAATAAATAATCATAAGTTTATGAATGTATGTATATTTTTTAATCTTTTTGAGATGATTAGTCCGTAGGAATAATTATGATTTTATTTATTTATATAATAATTTATAAAAATTAATTTGTCAAAAAAGGAGGAGGAAAGCTGTTCATGATTCAGTCATCATCAGAAGCTAAACAAGTAGAATTTAAGTGATAAAAACTCAATACTCCACTGCTCCACACCCTAAGTTACGTTTTCCCGGAAAACAACATTTTCTATTGGTTTCTCGATAAACTTCTTTCTCCAATCCCAACTAAATTAAACCAATCTCTTTCATCATTGCAGATTCAAAATCTCTCCACTACCGTCTTCATGTTTGGCTGCCAAGAAAATCGACGAAAAACTAGAAGAAAGTCAAATCTTGAACTCAAGTCTTGCAAAATACCATTTAATCGCCATCACATGTATTAAATTTCTTTAACTCACGGCACACGCTTGTCAGGTAGTTCAGATCAAGTTTCTTCGCAATTCATTGCTCTCTTGGATTTGTAAGTTTTTAGAAGATTTCATTTTTGGTTTCAAGATTTGATTTTTGGTTATTGAATTGTTATGCAGGGTTTATACTTGAGTTTCAAAATTGATGAGAAAATAATGGTTTTTAAATCTAAGATCAAATGGGTAGCGCTCTTTGTGCTGGCTTTGTCAATGGGATCTCTTGTGGTGCACCTTTCTATGACAAAGCTTTCAGGTGTGGGATTGGTTCAGTACAGTCCAGTGACTGCACTTCGTCAAGATTTCGGTTCTCTGATTGGAACTCAGGTGAACTTTAGATCTTATGTTTTTGTATATATTTTGTTGGCGTACATAAATAGTAGTGCCTGTGTATCTGGTTGCATGCATGGTATATATATAGTATTGTCCATAATGTATTAGCTATTGCGTATTTTGTGTTTCAGGGTAGCAGGAACAAGAAGCTATGGGGGGCTGTAAAGTCCTTAGGGTTTTTGCAGCCTTATGCCAATCCTAGGACCAACTATCCTGGTAATGAGTTTTCTTCAAACTTCCTTGTATTTATGCACTTGAGGTCGTTGTTTTATTGATTTTTTTTTTTTTTTCTGTTTTTTATTATGTTCTTTCTTCTCTTTTGCTTTTCTTTGAGGCAGGATTGTGAAAATGTCTTCAGTCTGAGAACACAATTGGATTTGTCTTATAGAGATGTGATACCTAATTATTTGTTCATATTAAAGCAAGATGGTCTTAAATAATGTGTTGTTGACCCATCTATTGATGTGGAGCTGTGTAAATCTGTGATATGTTATTGCTTTTTGGTTAGATTTATGGATAGCCCTGTTGAAGATTGAAATAAACTTCGTAATTCTTTCTGCATTAATCTTTTTCTGTTGTTTTTTACCAAGAGATTTTACTGCTTTTAAAATTGAAGTACAAAATGTAGTTATTAAATAGCTGTTGTCTTGCCTTAAAAATAATGAATGTGATTGAATGAGGAGTTTGTAATGGTTTTGAGATCTCATACACTCGCATTTTATTCTATTCAAAAGATATGGCTTGTACTTGTTTAGGTCTGTGGGCAGAAGGATACATAAAATTTATTTTATGACACTTGAGATTAAAATTCACTTTGTATTTAAGGGATCTTCTTGCGTTGATGTTTTTTGTATGATATTTTGAAATGGTAATTAAAACAATGTTATAAGAATAAAAAAAATTATTCTACAAAGCTTTAATATAATTTTAATTTGATTTTTAATTAAAACAGTTCTTCATCTTATTGCTTTGGCTTTGTGATTTGAGAGCTTAAACTCTACAGACTCCTCTAGGTTGATTAACACCTCTTCTTTTATTTTGATACAGCTCCAATTGAAAAGAGCAATGGTTTCATCTATGCCAAAGTTTTTGGTGGCTTTGAGAAGATAAGATCTTCAGTATGATTGATTTCGATGAAATAAACTTATCTTGGTTATATTTTCCTACCAGGAGTTCATAACATCTTTGTTAATTTTCTAGATCTGTGATCTTGTCACAATATCCAGGCTTTTAAATGCTACTCTTGTCATTCCAGAGATTCAAGAAAGTCTTCGCTCAAAGGCCATCAGGTGTGTACACTAGCTTTGTTAATCGATATTTAAATGTAATTCTGCAATAATATACTTATGGATTTTTGCTTCCCTTTGTATTATCGTGCAGTTATAAGTTCAAGAGTTTTTCCTATCTTTATGATGAGGAGCAATTCATAGCATCTCTTACAAATGATGTAATTATTGTGAAGAATCTCCCTGAAAATTTGAAGGCAGCAAGGAAGAGGAATGAGTTCCCGACTTTTAAGTCCAAAAGTTCCACTTCTCCAAATTATTATATCAAAGAAGTTTTACCAGAACTAAAGAAAGCCCAAGTTGTTGGCTTGATTCTTACTGATGGAGGATGCCTGCAGGTATGTTAATATCTTAAAATGCATTATTTATTGGACCATTACTGCAAATAAGTTTCTCTTCAAAGATTTCTATTGTAAATGTCCATATTTTTTCTAGATTTTTTTCAATGTAGTAGAGGTTCAGACAGTTAATTAGTTTGAGTCTTATATATGAATTGTGTGGTGTTTGAAGTTTGTGTAGTATTTAAGCTTTCAAGTATCACTAGCTCACTGGTGCATGTTGCTGATGTTGATTCTTCTTCTAACATTGTCTACTGTTGTTCGTGTAATGATTTTTATAATTTTCTTATTATTATTTTCTTTTATTTTTACTTTTACCTGTTGCAATTCACCTTACGTGGAATGTGTCATTGATAAGTTTTCTACTTGCAGAAGAAAATAGTTTTTTATTTTCTTTTTAAGTTCTTGACTCAGTTCTTTAAAAATAAAAAAAAAGGCAAAAACAAAACAAAAAACCTGCTTGGCAACTAGTTGTTCAGAAAAGGGAGACTTTTTACTTTTAAACTTTTGAAAGCAATATGCATCTTCTTGTCAAATGGGACTTAGCTTCACTGCTGCAAAATGGTTTTGATAGATGTTCTTGTGAGAAACATGATACTCTGTAGTTTTCCTGCTTAAAAGTCCTTTTCTTTTGGGAATTTCATCTCAGTGTCTCCCAAATGAACAATGCGTCAGACAAAAGCATTAAGAACAAAATATATAAAGCAAGAACTTCAACTGTCTACTTTCCTGTACATAGGAAGTATTTCTTCAATTTCTGCATGGATAGGCTAATTGGTCAAAAAGCAGGAAGAACTCATCTGTTGTGTGTAGGGTATTGAAATTATTGAGCAGTCTGTTGGAGATTATGCAGCCATTTTTGCCCTACTTGAGATATTTGCCTTCTTGTTGGCATGACGAGGAACTTCACTGCAACTGGATGCTAGTCTCTTTTATGTAATCCAGTCTTTCTCAAGATTCTTCTGATTGGAAGTCATAAGGGTGATTTTTTCCTATTTAATTACATGATGGTTGGAGGCCATAATTTGAGGCGCAAAATTGAATATGGATGCCTTTGTGGAATTGTGTCAGAGTTATGTGGTGCTAGTCTCTTTTTCTCAGTCAGTCTACTTCTCAAGATTGGTTTGATTGGCAGTCGTTTGTTATTTTTTATTTTTTACTTTTTGTTCTGTTACATGATGGTTAGTGGTGAAATTTGGAGCCTGGAAGTTATTATGGATGCCTTTCACTCTTCTAACACGTTAGGAGTTATATTACTATGCTCTCAGTTAATTTTTAGTTTTCTTAATGTTTTTTGGAATTCCTAGCTTTTTTAAATAAATTTAAAGATGGCTATTAAAGTATTTCTGTTTTCTTTTCAGTCAATTCTTCCACCCAGCATGGGTGAGCTTCAGAGGCTTAGATGCAGAGTTGCCTTTCATGCACTCCAGTTTCGTCCTGCAATTCAAATTCTTGGACGGCTGATGGTGGAAAGGTACAATCTTCCTATATTGCCAGAATTTTAACTGATTAGACCAGTAAAATTTGAGGCATACACTTCATTTTTTGGTTAAATTATATTTGATGACAGTTATTCTTACAATGGATCTGACATGGGACTTGAACAAACGATAAAGCATAAATGGAAATTTGAACTTATTAATATTTTTCCTTTTTTTGTTTTATTTTAATCAAACTATTGATGTTATGCTAGTTGCATACTTTCTATGCCTTTAGATGTGTGAGAACTTGTGTGGCCTTGATGAATCTGAGCCTTCTAATCTTTCTTTTCCCAGGTTACGAGCATGGGGCCAACCTTTCCTAGCTTATCATCCTGGCTTAGTGAGAGAAACCTTGGCATATCATGGTTGTGGTGAACTGTTTCAGGTGAGTTGCTTGAGCAGTTCCTTTTCTTACCATTTAGATGAATTAAAGTGGTTCAGTACCTACTCTTTGCTCTTAAAAAAGAAAAAGTATTTGGGCAGATTTTTTTGTTTTTACTTAAACTCTAAAACAGTCCAAAATAGAATGAATGAGCATGTTCATTAGTTTCTTTGTAATTTTGCTGACTTCATCTTATGTCTTGGTGCTTCTTGTAGGATGTTCATACTGAGCTTATACAATATCGAAGGGCACAGATGATCAAACAAGGGATTGTTAAGGAAGAACTAAGCGTAGACTCACGCATGCAAAGAGAAAATGGCTCATGTCCCCTCATGCCTGAAGAGGTAATCTTAGTATGAAACTCACTTGATAGTGTTTTATGGAAGCCTTGTACTTCTAAACTTGACTGGTATTTATTTACGTGGACCGTGCTGAAAATTCCAAAATTATAATTTTGGTTTTTGTTAATGTTTTAGGAATCTGGATTCGTTTAAAAGGCCACAGTTGATGTGAATTTTTGATATTGAAACCTTTTCAGGTTGGACTTCTCCTTCGAGCAATGGGTTATCCTCCTAAAACAATTATATACCTTGCAGGTTCTGAAACATTTGGTGGTCATCGTGTTCTAATCCCTCTGCGAGCCATGTTTTCTAATTTAGTAGATCGCACTTCCCTGTGCAGCCAGAAAGAGTTGTCTGACCTGGTTGGTCCTGAAACATCTCTTCCTGAAGATCTTTTTCAATCACCTCCTGCCAAAAGTGAGAAACAACTTAAAGAAGAGTGGAATAAGGCTGGTCCTCGGCCTAGGCCTCTTCCGCCACCTCCAAATAGACCCATTTATCAGCATGAAAAAGAAGGTTGGTATGGTTGGATCACCCAGACTGGCACAGAACCAAGTCCATCAGCTGGGGCTTTGAGGAATCAAGCACACAGGTTGCTCTGGGATGCTCTTGATTATATTATCTCTGTGGAAGCTGATGCATTCTTTCCTGGTTATCACAATGATGGTAGTAAATGGCCAGATTTTGCAAACTTGGTCATGGGACAGCGGCTTTATGAGAGTGCTTCTTCTAGAACATATAGACCAGACAGGTAAGACTTGCATTGATGTTTTGAAATTCAATATGTATGTGCTTTAGATGAGTGCACACCTAAAAGCGTTCAGCTATATAATTCGTGACATTCAACTTCCTTTTTTCATGATGTTTGTGTTTAACGAAGGAGCAGCCACTTCTAGTTTAGAAAGTAATTGGTTCTTTGTTATATTGACTGTTGCAAGAAGTTAACTATTTACTATGGGAAAAGATTGGTGGCTGCAAGTAAAAGGTTTTTCAGACTTATTCTTGAGATTAGACATGTGTGTCTCTATCACTAAATATTTAGAGTGTTATTTAATACTGATCTCCTCAGAATATTGACTTCTTGACTTGATCTGCCTAATTTTTCTCATCTTATTTGTCTACTTATTTTTGTTAATCTGGATGCTAAAACTAATAGATAAAAATTATGCAACTTGATAATACTTTTCTGACAATTTATTTTTATTCTTCAAACAGAAAAGTTCTCATGGAATTATTCAACATTACTCGTGAGAATATGTACCATCCTAAGCATAATTGGACACTTTCAGTGAGGGAGCATCTGAACAAAAGTTTGGACGAGAATGGATTTATTAGGCAATCCTTGTTGTCGAAACCAGTTTCATTCTTGTCACACCCACTTCCTGAATGTTCTTGTAGAGCTTCAGTTGCTAAAGCTCCAAATCAATCAAAAGGTAAGGATGGTCAATTTTTGTATGGAGGTGAAGATGAGTGCCCCAAATGGATACAGCGTGGGCAAGAAGCTGGTTCCTTGGAAACTGATGGCGAGAAAAATGATGACAGTGAATTACCTGAATATGACAGTGATACAACTGAGCTGCCAGAATCTGATGACAGTGATAGCAAAACTGGTGCAACATTGCCCTTTGATTGGGATGAGGAATGGGATCCTAACGACTAGAGAAGTGTATGTTCAAATGATATTATTTCATGGTTTATCATCAACGGCGGTATTCAGTTTCCAGTAATATACTTCTGGAATGAAATTTTTTGGGGGTACAGAAGGTAACATATTAAAGCCATTTTTTTCATAGTTGAAGCTTGGTGCTTGAGAGAAATAAGTCTTCAAATGTATTATTTTTGAGTAGATTTAAGAAATTTAATTTTGATTACAGAAAACAAAACTACTTGTATACCTTTATACGTTAAAACATTTTAAACATGGGAGGGGATAGATTTATGCAGGGAGAGGGCAAGATGATTACAGGCCAAACCATAGCAGAATCAGGGACACTTCATTTTCTTAACAAAAGAAAGCTGAAGATGTTTCATAATTGGGGAAAGTGGTATGTAGGGGTTGGACTCACATTTATTAGTTCTATACAAAATTCTTGAGCCTTTTTTTCTTTTTTAATTAATTGTGAGCTGCATTTCACATTGGGTGTAAATTTTGCTTCGGAAAATGTCTATGATAACTGAACATTACTGGTTTTTTTTTTTTTTTTTTTCCCACTTCAAGTTTTCCTTTGTTCTACACTTTATAATTCTAATGAAATGGTAAAAGAGTTGTAATGTCATATGCCTCCTTTATTCTAAGAATATTAATCCTACACTTACAATTGTATAATTTTTTCTATCCTAGTTGACGAATATTCCTACCCATGGATGACTTGTATCTTAAGTGATGTAACAGGCGGGGCAACATTGTAAAATTGTATCATGTATGTATAATATGTAGTATGCTAATTGATGAGATAAATAATTATCTAATATACAACATTTTTAGGAGTTTTGTGTTATTTAGAATTTAAACTAGACATCTTAACTTTGTATGTATATATGTTATTAATGTTGTGAGGTGTATTCGATGACGATGCTGCAATCAAATTTATGAATATGATTGAAAGAAAACTGCTGCTTAACTTCGCACTGATTATTTTCGCTCAAAATGTTTATACACACATGGGTGATTGCAAAACAACCAACTGGCTATATAAACGTCTGTACTTGCTTTTATTTATTTTATTTTTATGAACTGACATAAGAAAATTAAATAATTATCACACATCTTATATAATTTATTTACTTTAATTAACATGCGGCCATAATGCAATCTCATTAAATCAATTTTTATAAATAAGTATGGACAAGTAGCACTACTGATTATAAAGATGCAACTATTTTGTAGAAATTTGGCAGATATCATGCGGTGTTCCTGGTAGAAATCATTAGATGTGAAACAATTTCATTTCAAAATTGGAATATAAATAAGCATATCATTTCAAGCAATACACAAGAATGTTGATATATAAATTTCAATTAAAATGGTACATTATCATTCTCATTCTGGGGTTGATAGATCACAAAAATATATAAGAACAAGGAAAATAAAATAATAAAATAAAACAAAAAAAAGGGGAAGAGAAAACAGGCTGGAAACAGCAAGTTTCCTGATGGTCCAGAAAGTGTGAATTGACAGAACTCGTATATTATACAATTGCAAATGACCGAAGAGCTAAGCACCCTTTTTACTGACCCATGGCTTGATCACTGCAACTACTATTATTGCAACAATTACCAGAAGGATGAGGATTGCAATGCACATCCATTTCCTGGAATTCTTTTGTAGCTTCTTTGCCTTTTGGAGAGCTGTATTACCTGATTGCACATGATCTACAGCACTCGACACCTGGCAAAAAGGGACACGAAACTCATTAGTTAACAACATTTATGGATTGCAAGGACTATAATTCTCGTTAGAATTTGGGCCAGGAATGCATTCAATATTACCATTTTCAATCATAAATGTTTAAGAGTATGATTACATTTTCAAAATCCCTATACAAATACTTCACACAAACCGTTAGTGTCATTGCAGTGTCATCTATTTTTATCCATTTAATTTATCGATATTTTGTTTCACTGTTTTTATGCCATATCAATTTGTATAGAAGGGTTTGTAAAAAAAATAAATTATCTATTGTAAATGTTTACTCATGCAGAGATTCTTTGCCAAGAATTCTTGGTTTTGCCCTCCACGATGAAATGTAACAAGAATGAGTTTCTTTTACCTGAGATTCTATATTGTCGAGCATGTCTCCCTGTGCATCCACCAATACAGCCATATCCAGAAAGATCTGCACAAGACAAATGAATTAAAAGGAATGAAAATATATGCTCTATTTCTGCATCCCAAGGGATATGGTACTAATTTAGTGCTATTGCATTGTTTGCCATATTAAGGCTGTCTGGGATTGAGTGCTACAACTTTGAAGCTACAGCTGCTCCAGAATAAAATTACTAGATGTCTAATGTAAATGGAAAATGAGTGTCTCCACGAAAAGTAGGTGTTTACTAAACACTTTAATTGTTGTGCTTTTAAAGTCCATTAAAAGCACTACGGTCCCAAACTAAGTCTAACTCTGTTGTCCATATAGAAATTATATATTAGTGTCACAATGCTTCAGGTGGGAAAGTGGTATATGAATTTGAGAAGAATAGTACTATCTTTCTGAATATTAAACTTGAGTGGAAACTCAATTTGAACAGGAAAAAGCATGCCTACCCATTTAACCATTTTAAGTCATTAAAATTGAGGAGAAAAACTGCAAAGTTTCTCAATTTAATATTTTAATTGACATGATTCACATCAATGCAATAAACCAATGAGTACCTGTTGTAACTCAAGAAGCTTTCTTTCCAAATCTCTAACTGCATCATGGCGCTCTTGAATTTCAGCCAGAGTGTCCATTATCTGCAAATAGATCATATATCAGTCGAGATTATTCATGAATAGTTTTGACAGCTTAATATTTGAGTAATTTACTGCAAACTGCCCCAATAATACCAAAGATTGAGACCAAGTTCTACTGGCAGCTATATTGAGGAGAGAACATGCCAGGAAGGAAAAATCTTCATGTTAAGTGAAGAATGTTCAATTTTGAGACAGGAAAGCATGGTATAAAGGGAAAAAGAGAGATAAACCTGGCCTCGCCCCTGTTCCTGGATTGCTTTCTGGAATATCTGTTCACTGTCTCCAGTCTCAATCAATCTGTCAATTGTCTGTGCAACATTGAATAGTGAGAATGAGCTTACAAGAAAGAAGATTTGCATGGAAATTTATAGAGAAATGAGTTTACCTCTTCATCAGCTCTTGTTCCCGTGACTAAGATCATTGCAACCAGGAAATACTAAAATTAGCTCCATATCAGGGAAAGTCTAAAGCATCTTGCACAAGCCATTGCTGAGTAGCAGAATTGAAAAGATTCAAACCTGTAAAAACACGCCTCTCAACCACTTCGCGATACTCTTGATGGATGAATTCCCGTAGAACCTGAAAAATGTTTTAGGAACCACAAAATTTAGGAGATATAATACACCAGAAAAGAGCCTATCCAAGACATATTATTAGAGATGAAAGGTCTCATGCAAATGTATTTATATCTGAACTACCTGAAAGTCACCCATTTTGTCTTTAAACTTCTTTTTCAAGGCACTGCAATAAAGCGTAACGGTTACAAAAGTCAGTTATGGATTCATCTCCTAATAGCATAGTTCATAAGGTAAAGAGAACAGAGAGAAGGAAAGAAAGTAGAAGTTTAAATTACAGAGTTGTCGCCGTTCTTGATCTATCTACTCCTGTTCCTTTTCTGCACCCAGGCTTCTGCCTGTTAGCTAAATTCTGGACCACATAAAAGCAAGGAAATGTAAGCAATCCAAGGACTCAAATCTCTACAATAAAAGTAGCAAGTATTCTTACCTCTCTATCCAGTTCTTCAATCTTTGACTTCATGAGACGAGAAATTTTCCCAACTTCATCAACATCTTTCTCCATTCTCTTCTTGATTGCTAATCATGGCAACAAAATCTCTCATAATTATATATTAAATTCATGAAAGTGCAAATAGTTGTTTCACGAACAGAAGGATAAACGAAATAACTGGATTTGCACCTACAAGAGTTGCAAAAGAGTGTGGGCAATAGGCTATTCAAATTTTTGTGGACAGGAAAATTTGGCATAGTTTACCCACCCACTCACACACACCTGCATGAACAAATTAATGGATTGCAGGAAGCAGCTTGCGGCTCAAGTATTGAATTATTTATGATACTTTGGGCATTTGTCATATGAAGCCTCTATCTTGCAGTAAACTTCAAGTACTTGTTAAGAACTTCCTCCCAGTCAAGTTCAATTTGGTCAGCATCCATAACTATGAAGATTTGTTATATTAATTCACTTGATTTTAATATGTGCTTATTGAATTCTCTAACCGTTGCATGCCGCAACCACGGGCTAGTCAAGAACATGTGCCGATGAGTATGTTTAATAAGTGAAACTTATTATAAGGTACACGATATTTGTGTAGCTTTCTCATGACTAATTTTGTTCCTTTCTGCTGAGCAAAATTGTAATACTTGACTTACAAAAGGATGGCAAAAAGAAAAAAAAGGAATATCTACAGATGAAACATGCTAGATTGAAGAAATATCATGAAAACTGTATGAGGTTACTGTTTACCTTTCATGGCAGGAGCCTTGGTGACAGTTTTTGATTCCTCGTGGGCATCCTGCATGACACATTTGCAGAAAAATGACTATAAAGCATGTCTTACAAGGAAAAAAAAAAGGGTTTGCTAAAGTGAGAATTTCAAGATTTGGCACTTTTTTGCTTACGACCTATTAAAGTTGAAGATTGATTCAATTTTCTTGACAAACCTTCTGTAACTCTTTCAATAATTTACCTAGGCATAAATCCGGTAAACCTATAAATAAGGAAGCTTTATGAATGTGAATGCAGGAAGAGATCTATTTCATTTTGCCATCTAGGAAACTCAGTTCCAACTACTTTGAAGTTTACATTGATGTATTCTTCAAACATGGCAACCTAACTTCGTTTCTGCATTAGAACTTTTTAAACGCTTCTACTCTTTCTGGGATCATTTTGTTCTAGGGACCTTTTATTTTTTTTTTCCACCATGTGGAAATTAGAATTAATTCCCATTTATCTATTTCTCTCTATGTGGGGTGGAAAGAAATGTCTTTATTCAGCTTAAAAGTTTATTTTGTGTGCTGCAGGAAGTTATGTTTTTCTATTAGTAAGTGTTTTGGGTATCGGTTTATATGGTTCCAATAAACCAACATTAAATTTCAAAACATAAGGTAATCAATTGTATCAGGTGGCACTGGAAATAACATTCTATATTGAATTTCTTATTGCTTTTGCTGTTTTCTTCTAAGGAATATTTACAATTAATCCCAGAAAATCCCATACAGGTCCTTCTAGCATTCCCACAATGACAACTTTACCAAACAAGGAAAAAGTTCAAATAACTTTCAAATGAATTCTTCAAACGATTTGATTTTGAATGTTGTCCCTAATCTTGGATCACTAGACAGTTAAATAGGTTGCAACCCATCAAAAAAAAAAAAAAATCACCAGAAATGAAAATTTGTACCTGAAGCTTTTTGAGTAGTTTCTGCAGCTTGTCATATTCTTTGTCAATCTCTTGAACCTGTCCAGAAAAGAAAGTATAGACGTCTTATGACAAAACAAGACTTCATATTGATTAACAAATAAACTTGTATTTAAGCCTGTAAACAAAACAATCATAACATAAACAGATAATAAGAAAGCACTGACGAAAAAGCAAAACAATGTAACTACATTAATCTTTCTTCAATCTTACATATAAAAAGCAACCATAGTAAGAAGTCAAAAAAAGCACCTTTTTAAAGAAATTTTCCAAGCCCAGTTCTCCAGAATTCATTGGTATCCCCAACTCAATATCTCCCCCTCTAGAGCCTTGACCCCGAGGGATCTCAAAAGAATCCTGCACAAATCATCAAATTAGTAAAAAGGAGAAGTCACTGCCCAACCAAACCTAAAACCTAAAATCTAAATTATAATAGTATCAGTTCATCTCTCAAGCAATATAGTCAGTAGCAAGCAAATTGTAGGCAATAGAAATTGAAAAACAAGCCCGACAAACAAGCAATATATTGCTTAGCCTCTCATGTGTTCAGCCAATGATGAGCAGCAGTAAAAGCCTTGTGAATTATATAAAACTGCAGCTAGCCTATGTAAACTAAAATGGACCCATTTTCCAAGAAATTCAATACATAAATTTAACTTGAAAATCAGCATCAGGAACACAAATCAAATGAAGTCACTAAATCAATGTAATTATGCAGAATAGCAATAATTTATATAGAAATTGGAATTAGGATATTGTTCTGCATTATTATTTTATAACCTGACAAAAGCCACTATTCCAGACTTATTAAGCCGATCGTCAGCTAATAAATCTTCTTTTTTTTTTCCCCTTTTTTTTGATAAATTTTTCTCATTTAGTAACTCTTCTACAACATTTAATCAAACAGGTTCAATAAGACCAAGAAACTAACAAGATCTCAGAAGGTCTGATAAAATTGGGTTTTCATCATCCACAGAGAATTATCATCTTTCAGCTTACATCAAAGCAAGGACCACAAAAATCAATGTCATAAGAGGTCAAGTTTGTTAACTGTTTTGGATTCTCCTATCTAAATGACAATCATAAACATTTCAAAGTCAAACTTAACGGTATAACCCCAAGAACTTCATTTACCATATGAAACAGGCTAATCTTCAGCTCGATCCAACACTCGATCAATCATTTAAATTGATTCCTCCTAAATGTGAAGCTGATTTGATGATTATACCATTTTTTTTTGTCACTTTTTCATCAATTTTTTTTTTAATATATATATATATATATATTAAGAATCATGAAGAATCAAATTATTCAATATGGCACCAATAATCTAACAATAAATACTATCCTTTCCCTAAACAAAATTGGATGAATTGATTTTTTTTTTTTTTGGGTTTTTCAAATGCAAACTAGAAAATATATGACTCGTATCTTCAATTCACTCATTTCTTTTCCAGCAGTAAAACATAGTATTTTGAAATCATATACCAATAACTAAATAAATATATAAATTTCAAATTCTTCACTTATTAAAAATACAACATGCAAGATCCCATAAAACTAATACACCTATCATAATCTAGCTTAGACCAAGACAAAACCAATAAAACAAGAAGAAGAAGAAGAAAAAAACAAAGTTAATTACAAAAATGAAAAATGTAATCTGAAAATGTTACCCCTAACAAGTCGTTCATTGTCGAAGTCGCTTGAAGAAGAAGAAGAACCTCAAGAGCAGCTTATTCGATAATGAAGATAAAACAACTCAACGAAGAGCGTCAAATGAGATCTGAATAAATTGAAGAATGCTGTTATTGAATCAAACTAGAGATGAAGACCTGGTTAAAGGTAACTAAAACCAGGCCTCTCCTATCTCGAGGGAGAGAGAGAGAGAGAGAAGGAGCATGAAAAAGTTTGGTATTTTTCGTATTTTTCATATTCTGAGAAGAAATTATCTACGACGAGTCTCAGAGTTCAATCAGATCCAAACCGTCCGTTTTAGTATGTCCCTGAAATATGCGGTTCGATGTTCATAGTGTACTAGGCGTAAGATAGATTTGCTGTACGAAATAACGGTTTCTATTTCTTAACAGTGTCACTTATTTTGTGGGGTTTCCATGTATGATCATGATGAGGAAATTAGTTATTATTAGAGAACTACCGTGAAATGACTATTTTATTCTCTGTGATTGATAAATCAATCAGCGTGTTTGGCTAATGGTAAGGGTATTTGTGTCATTTCGTTTTTAGGAGGCCGGATCTAAAAATTATTTGGCGGGCAGGGCATGTCTGGTTCGAGTTGGATGCATGATTTTCAAGTGCTTAGTGTATTAATTGTTTAATTTTGAATAAATTAAGGCTCTAATTAGGTTTTTCGTTTTCGGTCAAATTTTAGGCTAATGTGGGTCCCATTTCCGCCGAAGTTAAGCTGGCACTCGGGGTGGCAGTTGCGCCGTCATGTACGTTGGAAAAATAATAAACGGGATATTAACAGATAGATCCCTAAAGTTTAAAAATATATTACATAAGAATACAGTTTGATCAATCTAACGGATAAGCCTTTGATGTTATTAAACATTAATTGTTAAATTTTTAAAAGGCATAAATTGTATTTTTTTACAAGAAATTAATAAAATGTCTCAATTTAAATTTATTAATATTAAAACCCATTTATGCACTTAAAAATTTTAAATAATATTAATATTTAATAATAATAAATTAACAATCGATGCATTAAAAAATAATCAAAATTTGTTCTTAATTATTATTTTTTAAAAAAATTAGTAATTTATTCATCATTTTATTAATAATAAAGTATTAGAAAGTTTTCATTCTAACTAAAAATAATATTTATTTCTATTTTATAATTCTTATTGTTATAGTGCATAACATACGAGTATATTAATAATCAAATACATAATGTGTGTGTGTGTATACATATGTGTGTGTGTGTATATATATATAAAAAAATTAAATTTATATTTATTTAAATACTCGTCATGATTTGCCATTTTTTCTCTTCTGTTGTTGTCTCTTCCATTTTTATATACTATTTTGACCACTATCATAGGACTGGACTTTTGTTGTAATAAAACAAGTTAATTAGCTAATATCATAAATTAAATAATTTCTTAAATTTTGATGTAATATTAACTACCTAACTAACCGGAACTACATCTCTCTCTCTCTCTCCATGTACACACTCTCGCGAGTGCGCGCATACCTTCTGATAACGTAAAAGAGTGTTGCTTGGATATAAAAAATCTTTGTTTTGTTGTTTTCCTTTTTTAACCCACCCACCAAAAAAGTTCTGGTTATTGAGTTAATCATCATTAATTGGGATTTTCAATGATGACAAGCCAAAATTGTCTTACTAAATTTGTACTACCAACCAACCAATCATTTTTTATGCCATGTATATAAATCTTATAATATTTACTCAAATAATTTGGAAATTTTGGGAAAATAAAGTGAAATTATTTATAATACTTTGGTACCAGTGTATTAAATTACTCCTATTTATAATATAAGTTATTTGTCTAATTGCAAAATCAAAATTAAAAAAAAAAATCACTAACACCACAATTTATTAATTTTTATAATATAAAAGTGAATTTTTCATTCTAAAACAAAAATTGAAATTAATGGTTTATGGTGTTTGTTTGTTTTTGCAGCATAAAAATGTAATTTTTATTCTAAAATTTTAAAAAATAAAATTTAATGAATTGAAGTCATTATGAGTATTTTAAAAAATTATTAAGTTAAAATTTAAAATCACTATATTAAATATCAATTCCTCAATTAGGTTAACTTTTAGCAACTCAATAATTATTTACCCTCTACTTATATCATAATCCTCGTGTCAATTTACCCCAAACCGCACTGAGGATGGAGTTATAAACGAGGTTGGAACACGATTCCTCCTTTTTCCAAACGCTCTGAAATTCCTTTATTGACTCCTAATCTAAGGATTCCAGAACGTTCGCCACTTGTCGCCACGAATTCATGCCACGTAGTACCGCCGTCCGAAATAAAGTATATGTTAACAGTTAACAAGAACTGGTAAAATAAAACCACCCGTAGAGCACGCAGCATGACTCTTTGGCCAACCACGCAGTCTACACGCACTCTTCATTCTTTCCGTGTGTGTCACCGACTTGACGGTCCCATCCCGGGTGGGCAATCGAAGCCAAATGTACTATAAATACTGATAAACGCTCATCAAGTGTTCTCTCGACATCAACTTCGGTTCTGGTGGTGATCTTTTCTTCAAGCAAACAAGGTAAAAACTTCTAGATTTTCTTTAGTATATGTCTGAAATTTATGCGACCATCTAAGTACATGACATCATGTTTACGAAGGCTCTTGTATGCCTGCGGGTTTGCTTTAATTTTTGATCTTGTTAACGAATCTGGGTTTTTAGTTTGAAATTGGCTGAAGGAAAAAAAAAATATATGGAGTGAGAACTTCTCTTCTTGTTAATTAGAAAATTTGATGGGATAAAAGTTGAAGTTTCTGATAAAAGCCACACTAGTGAAGTGATGTGTAATTGTGTATTCGCAATTGAGATTGTATCTATACTATTGCAGGCAATTCTGTTCTTTTCTCGATGGAAGGAATTTGTAATATGCCTTTGTTTCGGTTTCAATTTGGGTTTACTTATTTGTGTACAATATGAAATGTTGTGTAGATACTAAACCGCGTTTATCAAATATGTTTTCTTTGATGGATGTAGAGAGATTTGGTTTGGTTTGTTGATGATCTTGGGATGTTTCTTTCTTTTTTTTAGAAGGGGGGTGGGGGGTTGTGTTGTGGGATGGGACCGAGTGTATAAAAGACGTAGACCTAATAAGTACATGGGGAACAAGGATCCTGTTAGCACCTTTATATGATGTTATGATGTTTAAACTGTCTTGCTCTATCACAGCTGCAATGTCAATTCCTCAATTATATTGTATATTAGAGTGGAGGGTATCTACAAGAAAGCTTGGGTGGAATTGCTAACTGTTATTGATAATTGAATTGATGAGGCATAGAATTAAACTGGTACTTTAGCAGAAAATTTTCACGAATGTACAATCAAGATATTTTTTCATATCCAATTATTTCTGCGCATCCATAGAGTAAATGGTGCTTTGAGTTCTTGAAACCTGCATGGAAAATTATGATACAATTAGGCTACAATGAGTAGCTCACCATTTCACATCTATAGTAGATCTGGGTTGCGTCTGTTTTTTTATTTTTATTTTTTTCTCCCGACATAGAACTTCTCATTTTTCCTTTCTGCTTCTTATTCTTGAAAAGGAAAACATTTTCATTGCAATGATTTGAAAAGAAAATAAAATGGAATAACATTTATGCAAGTACTATGGGTTCAGAGTGGGAAAAAGAATTTTTTTGGTTCAATCTACAAGCTCATTTTTGGTTGTAATACAACCGCGTGAGTAGTGGTTGCAGTACATATCAATCACTGCGACACATTTGTTATTTAGTTTGTTATTTTTGTTTATAGTATGTGGTTTATATATTTTATTTCAGTTGGTTGCATAGGTTACTTATTTTGATTGTCTTTTTTATATTTCTTGCCTGCTTCAATCTTTTCAGGTCATATAAGCTTAATAAAAGGGGATTTAAGTTGAAATCTTGGTGTTCAGTGAAATATCCAGAGATGGAAGAGAAATCTGCAGCTAATGTTGGGGGACAAGAAAAGGTCAAGAACGAAGAACAGCTTCTCAGAGTCAAGACCAAGAATATAGAAATAGAGCCAAATGTTGAGGAGGAGCAGAAGCCTGAGGTGGAAGTCGAATTGAAGACCAAAGCAGTGGAGAGGGAAAAGCAAAAACACAAGGATAAGGAGGACAAATATGAAGACAGGGATGACAAGAAATCAAAGAAAAAAGAGAAAGAGAAGAAGGATGAGGATGATGAATCAAAGAAAAAAGAGAAAAAGGACAAAGAAAAAGAGGGGAAAATGAAGAAAGAAAAAAAAGAGAAGAAGAACAAAGATGAAGAATTAGAGGAAGAGAAACAGGAAGAAAGTGGGGAAGGTAAAGATAGCAAAGAGGAGAAAGAAGAGGAGAAGAAAAATAAAAATAAAGATAAGGAGAAGAAAGATAAAAAGCACAAGGATGATGAACATGAAGAGGATGAGAAGAAGAAGAAGAAGAAGAAAGAGAAGAAAAAAGAAAAGATGACGACTAGTAAGGAGAAGACAGATAAGACGCAAAAGGAAGAAGTGGATGAGGGAAAGGAAGATGATGGTGAAGATGAAGAGGAAGAAGAGAAAAGGAAAAAGAAGAAAGATAAGAAGCATAAGGATGGAGAGAGTGAGGAAAAAGAAGACGGAGATGAGAAGGAAGAAGAGAAAAAGAAAAAGAAAGAGAAGAAGAAGAAAGAAGAAGATGATGTTAAAGAAGAGGAGAAGATGAAGAAAGGTAAGGAGAAGAAAGATAAGAAGCACAAGGATGAAGAAGATGATGGACAAGATGAAGATAAAAATGAGAAGAAGAAGAAGAAAATGAAGAAAGACAAGAAGCACAAGGAAGAAGCCGGTAAGAAAACAGAAGATGATGAAGACGTAGAAAATGAGGAGAACAATAAAAAAGATGAGAAACAAGACAAAAAGGAGAAAGAAGTGGATGGGAAAGAGGGTGAGGTTGCATTTACATCCAGGGAGATTCCAATAGAAATAAGTGAGAAGGAATCAGAAGGTGAAAGAAAGAAGGAGAAAGATAAAGACACAGAGAAGAAACAAGAAAAAGACAAGAAGGGAGAAAGGAAGAGAAAACTTGATGGGAAGGACAATAGCAAAGATATTAGCAAGCTAAAGCAGAACTTGGGGAAGATTAATGGCAAAATAGAGGCACTACTGGAGAAGAAGGCAGGCATTATGAAGCTGATTCAAGAAGCTGAACAGGAGACCGGTGATGTTACTCCGAAGCACAGAGCCGGGACTGTGGATAATTAGATTAGCACCAGTGGATTTTATTCGCGTGAGCTTTCCTTCTTGTAGCATACAATGTTTTCATAGATGTCCATTTATTTGTGTCTAAAACACCTTTATTACTCGATGTGATAATGAATAAACAAAAAAGGCCTTTATACTTCCTCTGATGAATAAACCTGCTCTGCTTAGCTTCCGTTCCACAGTGCTACATTTGTTCAATCTTCCTTGACATTCCTAGCAGATTCTCTGCATATATATATATATATATAAAATTTTCGCGTTATCAAGCAGCATTCACTGCAAAATGTTGTCATGGTGATTTTAACTTGCCATCAGGCCAGACTATATTATGCAGAATTAATGCATTATACCTCACCTGTTATTTACCTTTGCTGTATATTATATGTACTTTCATCTTTTTCCTTTTCCTTCCCGACTCTTTGATAAGTGAAGCTTAAAGCACATCGACATTGGAAAGTAATCAGCTAGTTAGTATATGTTCAGTCCTTGCAAAAGTTGCAGAAATGAACTTGTGGAAAAGGAAATGAGATCAGATCAGAAGTTGCGATAAATGTATTGTTTGTAAATCCTTTTTATAATTACTGTACAATAATTTATATCCAAACCCATGTAATCAAGAGCTGCAAATTTCTTTCCACCTTAACCTCATTACAATCTGATCGAAAATTCTTTGACAAGCTGTGCAATGAAGACCTTTTGTATGTAATACTATCGTGTTTCCTTTTTATTCTGTTAATTTTGTAGTAATCATTTAAACTTCCAAAAATGAAGTTTCTTACGGTAACAAAAATTAAAAATGGCTTGAACTAGAAATCCCCTATACAGAAACTAGTAAGTCTCCTTCCTTTTGGTAGTAAGGCCAAACCCAAATGGGAAGGGAGGATCACAATGTTTATCCCCAGCATTCATAGGCAACTGAACAACAGTCTTGAACCATGCAAGCGAAAGCTTGCCAGTGAAATCATAGTCACCGAACAAACCATCAGCAACACCTTGACTTTGAGCTCCAGGCCGCCAAGCTGCTAAAAGAGGGTTCATCAAGGAAAGATACGGCTGGATCACGACTGGACGGAGATTAGATTACACCTCATTTCAAAGCTACACAGACATTTGTGACGGTGCTTGGACTAGAGTCAGGAATCATTAAGTTCATGCTGTCACCGAGGGTCACTGCATGCGGGTGCTCGCCTACTACAAGAATGGCGCACGAGAAGTTGTTTGACTTCATAAAGTTGGCATCTGGAATTTCTTCGTAGACAACTTCAGTTTGTGGATCAGCTGTGATTTTAATGGCAGTGAGGATTGTGGTACCTAGCCATTAGAGGATTCATCTTAGCTGGTCTGATATCTTTGTATCAAGAAAATCAGATGCCATATAAGGGGAAAGTCATGAAGTTCACCAATAGTGAGCTCGTTGCCACTTAGTCCCTGCCACTTAATTGTCCAGCCACCCACTGATAACCGAGGTTGTCAGCATGGGTGCCGGCAACTAGTATTTTTGATGCCTTTCTAGTAAGTGGAAGCAATGGTGCATCAGCTCATTCACCATTCTTCAGCACACAAGTGATTTTCTTACAGCTTCCCTAGCTAATTCTCTATGCTCCTGTTTAAGTAGCAGGATGAATTAAGGATTTCTCATTGCGAAAACATAAAGGTAATACTAATTAGTTGATAACTAACCTGACTACCAAGCTGGTCGGCCAGCGGATTCTCAAATAAACCCATCACAAACTTGACTTGCAAAATTCTCACTGCATCATCAATTCGGCTTATGGGGATGATGCTATTCTTCACTTGGAGGTTAGACCATTAATGAATTCTACGTAATTAAATGGGACCATGTCCTGGAGCACGGTCACAATAAGAATTAAACGATAAAACTCGGTCAAAATTTGATAAAAGTTTTGGTAAAGCACAAAAGCTTAAAGGGTAAAAACTGACCATGTCAATGCCAGCCCTAATTTCTACTTCACTGGAATATGAGTAGTTAGCATGAGGTGGAGAAGTGATCCTGTCTAGGGCTTCACAAACCTTCACAATCTGAGACGACAAGACCTGAACAAATTTCCGCGATTCATGCCCAATTCAGTTGCATCCTTTTATGTACAGCAAAGATGGAAAAACGTCGATTAGATGCATCAAAGAATCAATCTTACCCTGAACTGAAGACTATATTTCAGGAACTTAGATCATGATTTGAATGCATCTTAATTGCATTCCAGCTACAGTAAAGACCATGATAGTTGGGATGACAAGATTTTGCTGTATGTCCTCGTTGTGAGAATCCTTAATATATAGAAATTACAATACAATTTACGGTTGGATTTTAACAATTATAATTAACGATTTAGTCTATCTATAGCAAGTGTACTTACAACATCTATTAAAAGCGTAATTACATATATACAACAAATATAGAAATATAATCTTTATTATCTTATTGACATCTCCCCTCAAATTGATGTTGGGCGATCAAGAAGCGTCAATTTGTTAACAAGAAATTGATGTCAGTTGTAAGTTAGAGCCCTAGTAAACACATTGACAATCTGGATATCTATGGTGATGTGTGAAAGAGTGTAAGCCAATCATCAAATGCTTCATGAATTAAGTAGCAATCCACCTCAATGTGTTTATTGTGCTTATAAAACACTAAATTTGTAGCAATATGAATTGCACTAGTATTATCCACATAAAGCAGAGTAGGCTCAATTTGAGAAAACCCAAGCTTAGCCAGCAATCCATGAAGCGAAACAATCTCAAAACAAGCAGAAGACGTTGCATGATAGTCAAACTCAATGCATGACTTAAAGACACGATCATTCTTATTACTTTTCCAAGAAATAAGATTGTTGTTAAGAAACATACATCAATTGGTAATAGAATGTTGAGGATCAAAATAGCCGGTGTAATTGGCATCACTATAGGCCACCAATCATATAGAAGTATCCATGGGAAAGAAAAAGCTACGATCAGAAGTGTCTTGTAAATAGTGAATAATGCAATGGACAACTGCTAGTAAAGATTGTGAGGAGCTTGTATAAACTGACTAACTTATTAGACAAAAAGGAAAATATTAGACTGAATAATAGTTAGATAGTTCATAATTTCCACTAGCTATCTGTACAAAGAGGGATGAAGAAGAAAATTACCTTTATCCCAACAGTACTTCATATTCACCTTCAAGAGAGTATAACAACACGTTCATCTTAAAGACCAACCAAACTAATTAATTCTTGGGTGTATTTATGTTGGTAGAAGAAAACACCGAACGAGGTAGAGTGCACCTCAAGACCTTAGAAATACTGTAAAAGTCTTATGCTTTAGGTAGGAAATCAACTTAGAGTCTATCGCTATAATAACAATATCATCCACGTACATTAAAAGTAATATAATACCATTATTTGTCTTGCAAAGAAACAAAAAGGAATCATACTGACTTTAGACAAAGGAAAAACTAAGGAACATAGAGCGAAGCTTATCAAACCAAGCACAAAATCCTATTTTAAGCCATGGAGCGATCACTTTAACTTATAAGTATCTAAAGTAGGTAGAGAAAATAATCCAGATGATGGTGTCATATAAATCTTCTTCTTAAGATCTTTATATACAAAGGTGTTTTTAATATCCATTTGTTACAAAGGCCAACCTTTGAAAGTAGTTATAGCAAAAACAATTCGTATCGTGGTCATCTTTGCAATAGGAGCAACCATCTTCTTGTAATCCACCATATGTTCTTGTTGATTATTAAGAGCCAATAATCGAGCCTTATATATGTCGAGTTAGCCATCATATTGGAGCTTAATAAAATATACCCATTTACAACCAATAGGCTTGACTCTAACATGATAAGGAACAATATCCTAAGTATAATTCTTTTGAAAAGCTTGAAGTTTTTTTTTGCATCTCCTTCACCTAACCAACTTATTTATTGCCTGAAAAATAAGAGATAGGAATTGTTGTGTTTGATAAAGTAGCAGAGAAACCATACTAATCAAGAGGACATATAAAATGAATAAACCACTAAGGAGCCATGAAAATAGGCACCAAATTAGGGTCTGGAAGAAGTTGTAAGGATGGAGTTTGTTGTCTCGAATATATGACATCTGGTTTGAAATGCAGAATAGGCCAAGAGAGGTCATCAAAGCTAAGTAAGTCTTATTAAGTCCAATAATAAAACAACATGATACTAGGATAATATTGATTCTTGAAAAAAAACCTATTTCAAGAGATAAAAAGCTAATTAGTAACACCATCATAGTACACAAACCCTTTTAAGCAATACTATAATCTATGAAAGCACATCGAGTAGATCGAGCTATAAACTTATGACGATTATTAAGAGGTAAGTGAATAAAGCAAATACTCCTAAAAGTATGTAACATGTTAGACCTAGGATGCACATTATATAGACAATAATAAGGAGAATTAAAATTCAAATTAAGTGAAAACAACTGATTAATCAAATAAACAGATGTGGATAAAGCTTCTACCTAAAACTTAAGCGAAATGAAAGATGTTAAAAGTAGGATCCGAACTACATCCAACAATGATAGTTTTTACATTCAATTACCTCATTTTGTTGAGGAGTATAAGAACAAGACTATTGGGAGATAATTTACTTTTTCTATAAAATTGCTTGATATTCATAAAACATATACTTGCTTCCATTATTAAGCCATGAAACTTTGATACTAGTAGAAAACTAATTTTCAATTTAAGCCATCAATATTTGAAAAGTATAAAGTACCTTATTGTTAGAGCGAAAAAAGTACACCTAAATGAAACAACTAAATTCATCAATAAACGTCATAAAATATTTATAATTAGAGTGGGAGATTGTTATAAGGCAATTTTCACTATCGGAAGTAACAACCATCATTTAGTTATGCAAAAAAACTCTTGGAGGATCAAAAATGAAATTATGCAAACTTTAAAATTTTGTTTAAGCAAATTAAGCGATAAGAATAAAGGTAAAGAAAATTATACCCTAATTTCATTTTATCTAGAATAGCTCATTGTCTCTAGCTTGTCTTTAGGCATATCCACACACCACCAACATGATGACGATTTTAATATTACCCTTAGGAAGACAACTCTTTTTAGAGCTTGTATTTCATTTCATAAACCAACTTTAATTGTGTTTAGTTGAAAGAAAAATTTTCTAAAAATTTTCCTTCTTTTTCTTTCTTTCTTGCTAACATTTAGCAAAATTTTTAGATGGATTTCTCCCTACATCTTGGCCAAATCTTTAAGCCTTTGAATTGCCAAAATAAAAATAATTTTATTTATTTTAATTATGCCAATTAATTACCTTAATCATTGACATACATATAGCTAACTTTTAGCCATATATTGTTTTATCACATGGGTGAATCATCAAATGATAAAGGTGATTAAATTTTCACTCTCCATATGTATGAAATGTGTTTTAATCTTCCAATCCATATGTCACATATTTATTTGGTAGATATTTTGACACTTAATATAATCTAAGTCATCCATGTGTTAAAGAGAGATTAAATCATAACCATTTACTTTTCAAACAAGAATTTAATAAATAAATAAATAATTAATTAATTAATATAAAATATAACCCTAATTATCTTCTTTTTAATATGCCAAGTCATATTTGTGGTATACCAAAAATTAATGAAAAATTTTGCAATGTTGTAGGTGTTAGAGTATATTGCTTGGAAAATTTATTTAAAATAATATAATAACCATTCGATCAAAATATCAAAGCAATTTTAAATTTTTTTCGTCATTAGTTTATTAGTTATTGTGTGTGATTTTTTAAATTTATTGTGAACTGAACATACAAACTCATTCGTATTATTTTAGTATAACTTATTATAATCGAAATTCTTAATAATCATGAGTGACCTCTATCAACATATTATGACTCCTAGACACAAAGAATGTAATTCTAAATGAACCTATTATAATTGCACTTATATGTAGTAAAGTCTTTCTATTGTCGACTCCCAATTGAGTGCGGGCCATTGTGTCATCAAACCCCTAACTTAATTATAAGATTAAAAAGTTAATCATATACAACATTTGTGTATTCACTAAACTTATTTACAGAAACCACATACTCTAACTAGAGATTTTATTTCCCGCATGTTATAATCCTACTTAGTATCTCAAACTCAATTATCTGAGCCAACAGATTCCATATTGATTTTCACCTATCTTTATATAATAAAAACATATTACCATCAAGTTTGACCAAGCTTAACTAGCTTAATATAATATACACAAGTGAACAAAGTGCTTCAGTGTAGAGGACAACCATGATATTTTTGTTCAAAGGACTAGTTGTACACTAGTACAGTTGTGTGATGAATCATTGATTGTGGATAATCACCCATGTGATTCATTATATTTGGTCATGTTTAGTAATACATTCTCTAATGTATTACCTATGGTTATACTTTTGTGATATGAAATTTGTCACCTAATTATTAGCATTACATACTAATCAATGACAACAACAAAGACATGCCGGTCATGCAATGTCATTATCTTTAACGACATTACCATAATTGAGAACAGATTTGTATATATTCAAATCAAAAACTTTGTATTCATATCTATAACTTTTCATTGATAGAGTTTTGGTATATAATATATTAGGAGATTTCATTTTGCATATAACTTAAATTAAAAAATAGCAAATAAACAAATACAAAATAAAATAATTGTCATTAAATTAATTGAAAACATTTTTACAACTAATCACAAAAGTATATATAAAAGAATTGATATCTCTGAGTATTATGACATAATTGGTTGTAGGGTATATTTCTAACAAAGAAAACAAGTGTCACACCCCAAACATTAATATGAATAGTTTTAAAATATTTATCAACACACTTGCCTTGACTAAAAAAAGGTAGTATTTTACTTTGACCAACTGAAATCACGTTAGTAGAAAGCCTTAAAGACACAAAAACACTACTAAAAGAAGATTCAATATCACCAATTATAGTAATTACAAGAGTACATTTGTTGGCTATTTGAATATGTTGTATACCAATATTATATCTCTTAGTAGAACAGCTTCTCATATGATTCGATGCACCTTAATCAACGAACCGAGGAGAAGAAATAGAAATAACTTTACCTTAGAAACCAAATACAGAAAAGTTAGTAACAATCATCTGTTATATCATTTCTGGAGTAAGAATTGGTTGACTGGTATTGACTATTATAGATGGAGTACAAACAATGTCAAAGGTTAGAGCAAATGTTAGAATAACAACTTAAAATGCATGTACTCTCCAATTTTCTAGACGTATGGAACATTCTTTGATGATGTGTCTATTTTACTTATAGTAATTGCAAAATTTTTTATTATAATTAAGAGTAATATGCTCAAACATCTTAAAACTATAGAATTGTATTTATCCCTTTCCTTGATTTCTCCTTTGAGTAGCTTAAGTGACATTAACCACCTCAAATTTCACTCTAATAGTTTAATGTCTTGTATAGCCACTCATTGTTCTTTATACACCAATTTATTAAAACACACGCTTGAAAAAAATATTGAAATTTTATTCAATTTATTAGCCCGACTAGCATTAAATTTAGGCTTTGATGTCATTAAAATCTTATTACACATACTAATATCATAAATTGTTCAAATAAAGATTAGAAAATCTTTTGGTACCATAATATAGATAATACAAGAATATTTGCTCCATAAATAAAGAAACTTAGAAAAATACTATTAAATAACGAGATTAACTTGATTATAGTTGTCAGTTTCAAGTTTAACTAAGATCTACTAGTATTGTTATTTTGATAATATATATGCTTTAAATATTTTCACATCTTTTTAGCCATTCTAAAAAAGCATAAATTATTCATCATATAAGGTTCAATAGATCTTAGAATCTAAAAGATGATGTAAGCATCCATTGTTTTCCATTCACTAAGTTCTTTGTTATTGTTAAGAGTAAAAGAAGATTTATCGATGTGGCCCTAAAGCTCTTTTTCTTTCAAGAATATCTTGAATTAAAATTCTCAAGTAGTATTATTCTTTCCTATAAATCGAATACAAAAGACTTCAGTAGACATCCAGCATGTTGAAACACCCAAACAACGTTATTTTTAAAAAAATTCAAATAATAAACGATACACCAAACCCACAAATCAAACCATTATAGAGAGCAAAAAATCAAAAGCTTATGAAATACTCTTTTGGTAACTAAATGGAATATCTCCTTGTAGTCTTGGTACAATCTCGGTCATTACTTGACCGAATTTAGGATTTTCGCTATAGCTTTCATAGCATTATCTTTAAATCCCTATAAACTTGTACAAGTAGAGAAATATAAACAGTTAGCGAAGATATATATATATATATATATATGGAATGCTAGTAGTTCTAACTTTAAGTGCAGTTGCTTCTCCAATTCTTTTAACAAAATCAGGGTTCTTGCATCATAAGAAAAAATTCTCATCTTAAATTCTAGATAACGATAATTAAAATCTTGGTCATTAGAAAAGAAATTGTAGTTGCATGGATAATATTTCATTATAGTCAAGTCTATTAAACTAGTATAAGCAAAAAAATGTTGAAATGTTAGCTTGTTACCTTGTAAACATTGTTACAGATGTGAACATAATCATCCCATAAACCATTAGAATTCCAAGTCACTTCCTTTTTGAAAATCATTCACTATGTTTATCCAAATCTCTACAAAAGCTTTCTTAGTTTGAACACTCCCTTTGTCATTTAGTACACTCATTGCTACATATTGATTTCTTGAAAAACTTACATATATACAGCTTAACCATTTGTATCAATATTTTCTCTTCTTTCTTTTTTTAACAAAAAAACTCTAATGTATCAGTAAAAATGACTAGAAATCTTTACCTATTAAGTATTTCTTCATCACTTCAATTGATGCAAAATTATGCTTAATCTATGTCATATAACTTATTTTTTTTCCTCTAAAGTCAACTTGATAATCAGGTCTTTGATTCGATCATTTAATGGCTATTTGTTGTCTTTATATTTGATGTGTTTTATTTTTGCCAATCAACATAACAACAAATGCCTTATCAAGAACATGCAAATTTTAGCTATCTTTTCTTAGTATGCCAAATTACCCCTTAACACAAAAACAAAAGTACAAGTGTTATAAGAATTGTGCACACAAAAAAGCTAGTTAACAAGTGAAGATAAAATATGAATAAGAATGTAAAAGAACAAATGCATATAAAATGAAACACATTCAACAATAGAGTTCTTCTCTTTTGCAAAAATGTTGACATTTTATTAAAATTTGAAACAAAAAGAAAGGTGCTAAGTGGTAAAAGATAAAATTTACTCCACTATTGGCATAAGGAGTTGTATAATCAATGCACCAAAATCAACCATATATTTCCATACACAAAGATAGAACCCATAAAGATACGTTTATGTATTATGGTTTGTAAGATCAGAAAGTTTATTCTTTGAATAAAAAGAATTATAGGAAGCTTAGATAAATAAAATGCTTCATTTTTTAAGTTCTTACATTTTCTTAGGAAACAAACATAGTCATTACTAAAAGTAATAGTGAATTATACATATAACAAAAAGTAGCAAGAAATGAGAAAAAAGCTTAGAACTTATTATAAAGGAGATAGAGAGAGATTGAATCTTTGAAATGTGAAGTAGAATGGTCATTCTATCACTTAAATTATTACTTGTCTTTTAGAGAAATTAAATATAATATTACATTGTTTAATTATTATTAATATTTTTAAAATTAGAGATTGATTGAGTTTGATTGATGTTTAATCTAGATATATATTCTTCAACATGGAAAAGTTTATTCCCTCAAATAGAAGAGGTGACAATTATAAATTTAAAAGGTGGTTATTGCTTAATCAATATTTGTTGAATAAATGAAAAAAGTTAATTTAAAGTCATAGAAGATTAATCTTATTTGAATTGATATCTTGATTTCAATAATGCTATAAAAGTAATTTCTTTTTTATAAGTTAATGTCTTAGTATTATATTATTACACATGTACGACATTTTCATAGAAGCAAGCAAAAATTTAAAAACTTATGAGAGTAAATTTTTTTTCTTTTTATAAAATATATTGTAATAGTATAATTTTACCATTTATATATAGAAAGTTAATGTCTTAATGTTATATCAATCAACCGTTTAGGATAAAGATTAAGATTCTTTCTATTTAAGTTTTTATCAAAATAAATATCTTTTATAGTGTGATATTTAATAATTAAAAATAAATTTTAATGCGATGCACATAATAATGTATATGTACAAAATACTATTTGAAAAAAGAAATTTAGATGGGTTTTAGTATGCATGTATGTATATGTATGTGCATGTAATTTTAACCATGTGCAAATAACAATATAAATGTAGGAAATATTGTGCATATAAATACATCAAATATTGTGTGCATGTGTGTGTGATTTAGAATAACACTATAAATGTATGAAACATTGTGTTTTTGTGCGTACGTGTGTGTATGTGTGATTTTTACCATATCCGAATAACAATACAAGTGTTTGATGTCTCCATGCATGCGAGTAACGATATAAATATATGATTTTTTTTAGTGCGTGTAATTTTAATAATGTGTAAATAATAATATTGTTAGAATTTTTTAGATTGACTTATTTATGAAGAAAATTTTGTATTCAGTGTTTTATAGAAAATTTATCTTTCACTAGTGCTTAATTGGTGCTCAAGCAGATGTTTAAAGAGTTTTAGAAGCTCAAAGCATAACCAGTGCTTAACAAGTGCTTGATTAAAGTGAAAACAGAGAGCCAACGCTCGATCAACCCTTAACTGAAGCTTTAACATCCTCCAGCACTCAACCATCTTTTAACCTTTGGCTAGCCATTGGCTAAGTGATTGTATTATTTGGGAAGCTCACATGACTTTAGCTTGAGTTAAGGTTTGTGGACGGATATTTTTGGAGATTTTAATTCTTTGAGTAGAGTCCTTTCACTTTAAGTATTTTTAAACTTTTTAAACCTATTTGCCTTTAAGATTATCACAAATCTTTTGTTATTCTCTATGATTTTTGATTGATTACTCTTAAGAATCTTAATCGCCAAATTTTCTCTCATTAAAACCCAACTGTAAACCTTTAGAGTTCTGCAAGGTGTTGGTGGCTAAAGTTTAAGTGTTAGAATGTGTTGTTTGAGATTTTATAGGAGAAAAAAATATTTATAGTTTTGAATATTAAGATTGCAAGAAAATTTTGTAAGAAAAATTACTAATTGTAAGTTTTTTACTCTCTCTAGTAAAATTTAAGGTGACTCTTAAATAGTTTAGAAGATTTTTATCATGTAAAGAGTTCTTTACAATATTTTTCTTCAATAATAAATCTTTATGTCCATTTGAATTTAGCTTATTATTTTACCATTGTTATTTAGATTTGTTATTAAATTTTATTTGTGCTAAGTTATAGTTGATAATTAGAAACTTGTTATTTTTTATTCATTTAAGCCATAACAAATCTTAACTTATTTGGATTTGTTTATTTAAAATTTATTTATTTATTTATTTTTGCATAAAACATTTTTCACCTCTCTCATATGTTTTAAGATCTAAATATAGATTTTTTTAATTAGTATCAGAGCCTAAATTTGATCATTGATTGGTCAATTAGTTTAGATGAAGAATAAGTCTCAGAGTTTGTCTGTCTCATCTTACTTCGATAAGAAAAGTTATACATTTTGAAAAGTTAGGATAAGAGCCTTTTTCAAGTCAGTAATAAAAGGGTGTGGATGTTATGTATAAAAGTATGAAGTTCTCCTATGGTCATAGTTAATGGGGTCACTAATTTTAAAGATTTCAAAAAATGGAATAAAGATGAATTAACTAAGTCTAACTAGAAAAAGATGCAGCAAAAATGCTTTACTAGGTATTCTCTGTGACTCTCTCTTGGCCACTAAAGAAAAGAAATAAAATAAATATACATAACAAAATCATAACCTTAGTTGTGTGTGATTTTATTTCTTAAATCAAGAAGTAATGTAACTACTTATTTAACAAGAATTCATTCTTAAATAAAATTTTATTTTTTAATTCTTTTGCTTTCTTTTTATTAGCAAAATACATTCTAAACTAAGTTTCATACTTTAGCATGAACATCAACAATACCTACTAGAACAAAAAAAATTAAAAATTCTCTCACAATGAAAATCATTAAAAATACATATGAACAATGTGCGTTCAATAAATAGTAACCAATAACTAACATATCATGTTGCAACATAACAATTAAACATAAATTTTCAAAGTATACTAATAATGCAAAATTTAATAATCTCTCCTTTTGACAAAACATTTTACAAATATATATTGAGAGGGTACAATTCAAAACAACCAAATTATTAAAGTATGAGACATAACAAAAACAACTACTCTCTCTTAATGTAATGTACGATAAAAAAAATATTTTCCCTAAACATGCAATCAAATAATACATTTCAAAAGTTCATTTCCCCTAAATATGCACATTATTCACTTCTTTTTTTGCCACAAAGTGCCAAGAAAATACAATGAACACTAAACAGGGAAAAAATCAACAAAAATACCCAAGAGTGCAAACAAAACCATACCAAACATCTATCAAACAGAAAAACCAAACAGAAAAGTACTTATCACAAACAGAAATATAATCAAAGTTAAATGGAATAGCAAGCATTCAATATTATCTAGCAAGTCACAAGTTTAAATAAAAAATTAAGTAAATGCATCCAAGGTAAAAATTCCATTTATTCACTACATAGCAAAAAGAAACAAGTTAATGCAAATGAGAGGAGTGTCATAATAGTGTAGAGAAAATAACATTAAGCCTCTTAGTGGAACGAGGCTATGATTCAATAGAAACCTATTGTTAAGAATCTTGTACTAGAATATCAGTTGTTAGAACTATTATTGTTAGAACAAAGGATCATGCAAAGCATTGTCAAGACCTATTGTTGGCACATGAGCTAGAGTAAGAAATGAAATTGAACCAAAGGAGTAGAAGTTGAATCTTGTGTTAGCGAGACTAAAGTAGTAAAGTGAAAAATGCCATATCTCTTGAGTTAGTAGCAAATGTTTTATATAAGCTAGCCATTGTATTGTCTTAACGTGCTGCTCCATTAATGTTTTTTGCCTAGATGCTATGCGTCAAAGCTCTTTTTTTAAACTCTTTTTCCAAGCAAAATCAATTGTTATTCTAGGATGTGAGTTAGACGTAAAAATAGATGGTAGAGGTTGATTTTTAGCAAAGTTACAATCTTGTAAGAACTTCTTTGACATACTCAAAATTCATGGAGCTATTGAAAGATGCTTAGATTTAACATTGACATTTGGCTAGTCTATGATCAATCAATCTATCAAAGAGGAAAATGGGAGAGAATTTTTTGTGCCTTTGCTGCTTACATGTGAGATTATATGTTGTCTTAAGTCAGCAGGTTATCTTTTAACTATAGCAACCAACAATTGCCTAAGGTATTGAGAGATCATGCTATAATACAAAGTATGTGACCAATTTATGATAGCAATAGAGTGTAAGGTAGAATAAAATATGGTTAAGGAGAATGTTGTCAAATATCTTTCAAGAAGCCAAGTTGTAGCAGACTTAGTCAACTCAAAAACTAAAACATTAGGTGATCTAAGAGGTATAGTCATCAATAATTCCTCATCAAGATCATCACAATCGAAGAATTTGTTAATCATATTGGGAGAAAAATCAAATAAGTGACCCTTAACATATACTTTATGATACCATGCAAAGTATCTAAACTTAATTTCAGAGGAAAGATTTGCATAAAATTTATACAAAATGGCCTTAATATATTTATTGATCATCAATGTGACAATCACAACACAATTAATAAATTGTTCTAATTAAAACATTTTTTCACCAATAAATTTTTTTCCAATCATAACAGAACATGGATTTTAGTTCTCATTGTTGAAAAATCTTTAGAATATACTTTAGAAATATTAATAGTATCATTTTAAATTACCTCTTTCCTATTTTGTTTATGCTAAATAATGGATTAAACTTTTGAGGCATTTGGAGCATTTCTTGATTTTGCTAGAATACCTAATGTTGGCTTTATATCTATTTCAATAGTTGGTGGGGTTGTTGTATTATTGCTAGATTCATTATCCTTATCACAGTCTAAAGTTCTAAGTTCTAAGGATGAAATGAACGAAGAAAGGGTTGTAACCTTAGTTGTCTTTTTTTAAGAGGCTTCTTGTGGGTTTTTACCTTTGTAATCACAACAAGTAAAGAAAGCAAACACAGAGCAACAAAGATAAACTATATATTAGGTCAAAACAAGAAATACAAACAAAAAACAAATTTAAATAGACATAAAAATTTTTAGATGAACTCTAAAAGCATTCATCTTTATTTGCGCTAAAGTTCAAGAATATTCAAAATAAGTCATATGTCTAACCTCAAGATTAAAATTACAATTTGGCCCAAAAATAAAAAATGTTGTTTAAGTCAATCTTCAAAAATAAACAAAATAAAAACTAACTACAAAAAAAATAAACTAAAAAGTAAATTATGTCAGCATGATTTTGTAAAATTTTTTTGCAACTCAAAATGCATGACTAATCAAAATTGAGAGTTATACCCTTTTATATCGTAAAAAGATAAACATGTATTAATATTAAATTAACAAGTCAAACTAGTGGTATCATCTTTGATTTTATTCTAGACAAGTAGCATGTAATTGAATGAATATTTTATATTTTTTTTCTTGCTACTGCCTTTTTTTTTATTTATTTTTTTTATTTTTTAAAATAAGTAGTTTTCACTTTATTATTGAAGTAGTTCTTTTCTCATGATAAATTGTTTTATATATTAATGATGCATTGACTTATATTATTCATGGACAACTTCACATAATAATGTAAGTAACATTTTCTTATTATAAAGCATGCTTGAAATTCTTATTTATTTATTTTTATTTTAAGTAAGAATCTAAGCAAATAGTTATACTAAACTAATATTTTATTTCAAAATTTTATTAATTTCAAAAATCAATTTCAAACCAAGAGTTTAATCATATATGTGTATAAGAGTGAGTTTAAGATTTGTCTAATCTATGTCATGATACGAAATGTTCGAACTCACACAATGACAATTAAACACTAAATTAACGAATTTAAACTATGCGACATGATCATACACTTTTCGCACATTTAAGATATTTAAAAAAAAAAAAATCACATGAAGTATAACCATAAGGCATTCAAATCTAGATACATCAAGAGATTTGATAAAAATGTTAGCAAGTTGATGTTTTGTTTCTACATGCTTTGAGGTGAACATTTGATTTTCTATCAAGTCTCTTCTAAAATGATGCCTAATGTCAAATACTTTGTCTTAGAATATTGCATAGGATTCTTAGAAATATTTATGACTCTTAAATTATTGTAACAATATCGTAATCTTCAAACATTTGTTTTATCTATAAAAGTGTAATTTTCTACAGTATTATACTTGGCCTCAACAGTACTCAAAGAGATCAAATTTTACTTCTTGCTATGCCATAAAACTATGTTGTTTTCATGAAAAAAACAACCTCTGGTAGTGCTTTGTCGATTATCCGTGTTACCTGCCTAATCAGCATCACTATAGCTAATTAAAAAAGGATTAATATCCGTTGAAAACTAATATCATAATTATTAGTCCCATTTACATAATAAATAATTTTTTTTGCAGTATATAAATGTGATTTTTTTGAATTTGGTTGGTATTTGGCACACACCTTAAACTAAAGCAAATGTCTAGGCAACTCGCAAAATAAAACTTGAAAAATGTGACTCATAATATTCATCAAGTTGTTTTTTCTTTTAAATCATAAGAGTAACATTAAAACAACGTGAAAAATACAAGAGATAAAGGAAACAAAACTTACAGCAAAAACTTTTTGCTAGGCATCATTTACGACTCTTTTTTGTCCACTGTAGAAAAAAAAAAAATATATATATAGCAAAAACTTAGCCTTAATTGTGTGTAATTTTGTTTCTTAAATCAATAAAAAATGTAACTAGTTATATAAGAAGAGTTCCTTCCTAAACAGAACTCTATTTATTCAATTTTTCTTCTTTTCTTTTATTAGCAAAATACAATCTAAATTAAGTTTTTAATTTTAGCATAAATATCAATAATATCTAACATAACAAGAAAACCTAAATCATTGTAAAAGTGATTAAAAATATGGATGAAATACGGATGAATGAACAATAGCCAATAACCAATATGCCATGTTGCAACATAACAGTTAAATAAAATTTTTTAAAGGCAATAACGCATAATTTAACAAGTACATTAAATTTATTACATTAAATTATAGCCTAGTTATTAACATCCAAACATCATTAGGCTGCAAAGTAAATGCGATTACATGCATCACACATCAAAATGAAAAATTGCCACCAAGAAATATAAAGCTTCCTAACAATATTTTAGCTCTCTAAAATCAAAATTTGTAGCCAAATCGTACATTACCTTTAATTGCACACTTGCCACATCAATATGATCTCCACTCTTAGCTTAGCAAGATTTTGTTCATCACTTTTCCAATTAGCTTTCTTTTATCTTTGTAAATTCATGGCAGCAGGGCCATACACGTTCCAATCAAGCAATGGTCACTGTATGTATGTATGTATGTACACACACACACACACACACACATATAGTTTATGTGACATATCTCTATCAAATAGTTATTTAATTACTTATAAATCAAAATATGGACAACCAAAAAGCAAAAGAAGTGCAAAAAAAAAAAGTCAGAATCTTCAGTCTTAGTAAAGTATCGCCTTAACAAGCAATTGGAAATCTTGAGAAAAGAATTGGCTTTCAACAAATGGGTGTCTAAAGTGCTCTTGATGTCTCTTCTCTTTAACCTTTCTACCTTGAAGAAAGTCAAAATTCTTCTATTAACATACAATCATATAACTAATATACTATGTTTATTGTATAATAAAACTTAAATTTCTCAAATTGAGTTATATTTTATAAGTTAGTTAAAAACTAAAAGATATATTTTAAAAATTAGAAAATCTAACGAAACAATTTTAAACTATGATAGATTAATTTAATATACTTGATTATATAAGAAATAAATCCAACCGTTGTGAGCAAAATTTTGAATCTTTTGTATTACTACAAAAGATTTTATCATTATCAATTGAATCGACTAGTACAAAGATTTTATGAGTTAAATCAATTAAACAACCACTTTCAAATTATTATGTCCATCATCAATTGAATCAACTAGTAAAGAGTTTATGAAATGAACCAACTAAACAACCACTATTAAATTATTATACTAATAACTTACCATTATGTAACTCCTTTCTCCCCTAATGCTAAGAAAAGTGTTTTAGAGTTCGTTAAACCTTAAAATGGCAGCAATTCAGACAAACTAATTGTGGAAGTTCAACATACACGAAACCTTTTGTCGAAAGACAGACATGAGACTTCAAATCCTTAAGCTATAATTGACTACAATGGGTCAAAAAGCGTTATGTAACTTGAACCCGACATGGAACGAGGTTCTTGATTCTAATATTAGTAAACCATCTGACATGCTTAAGCTTGGCATATACTATGACAAAAATTATGGTTGGACGATATTGATTAAATTTCCTCTTGAAAAGGGAGAATGTTTATTTAAAGGGAGAAGATGTAAGCATACAATTCTAAGGCATGCTTTAAAATTCAAGAAATCAAGTATGAAAGTTATGGAACACTAACCTCTTGCCATTACTTTTGTTGACGTTTCTTGATGCTACCAAAATCTTCTAAACTCTTTAAATCCTCTCAAGATGGTGTTTAACAAGAATTTCGAGTTTAAGGATCTTAGCAAAGCAAAAAACCTTCCAATTTATAGAATTCCTCCCATTAATGAATTCTCACACTTAGTGGAGGTTTTATGACCACTCAATGCTATAATTACAAGTTTTGTATTTGAATTTGGAGTTACAAAATCATAATGGGGAGTTAAAGGCCATAATTAAGATGTTACAATTCATTTTAAAATTGAATTTGTAACCTACATTCTCCCACTTGGCCCATAAACTTCAAATTCTCATATACAAGAAATAACATACATGAATTATGACGATATATTATCAAAATTGACAACTTTTCTTCTATGTATTACAGATGTATGATGTTTCTTACTACAACCTTAATGTGGTAATCTTAATGAATAAACTCTATATTTATTCTTAGTTGAATATAATGACCTTAAATTAATGAATAAACCTCATGTTTATTCTAGGTCTAATATTAATTTATTTTCTTTCAAATAAATGTGCACACTTTATAAGAAATTAAATAATCAGAGTTTCATTGATAGTAATAAATTTACATACTGGAATCAAGTTCCATATTAACTACATGATCTTTAAACTTTAATGGTGGCATACCTTTTGTTAAAGGATCTGCAATCATCAATTCAGTGCTAACGTGCTCAATAACCACTTAATTTTTCTTAACACGTTCCTTAATGGCTAAGTACTTAATGTCGATGTGTTTACTTTAACTCTCACTTTTATTATTCTTAACCAAAAATACAGCAGTTGAATTATCACAATATATCATCAATGGCCTAGAAATAGAATCCACAAGTTTAAACTAAGATATGAAACTCTTCAACCATACTTTATGAGAAGTAGCCTCAAAACACGAAACGAATTCGGCCTCCATAGTGGAAGTAGCAATCAGTGATTATTTAGCACTTTTCCAAGATACGGCTCCACCAGTTAACATAAAGATATATTCAAATGTTGATTTTCTTAAATCATCACAGCCAAAGAAGTCTGAATCTGAGTAGCCAACTACTTCTAAATTATCAGTTCGTTTATACATAAACATGTAATCTTTGGTTCCTTGAAGGTACCTCAAAACTTTCTTTGCAACATTCCAGTGGTCTAATCCTAGGTTATCTTGATATCGTCCTAATATTTCAATTGCGAAAGTTATGTCAGGTCTTGTACAAACTTGAGCATACATAATACTTCCAACAGCTGAAGCATACGGAATGTTGTTCATTTATTCTTTTTCGAGATTATTTCTAAGACATTGGTTCAAATTAAACTTATTTTCCTTAACAATTGGTGCTACACTTGGAGAACAATCTTTCATCCGAAATCTTTCTAGAACTTTATTGATATAGGTTTCTTGAGACAAACCTAAAATACTCCTATGTCTGTTTCTATGTATCTTAATGCCAATGACATAAGATGCTTCACCCATATCTTTCATATCAAAATTTCTAAAAAGAAATTGTTTCACTTCATGTAGAAATCCTTTATCATTGGTTGCAAGTAGTATATCATCTATATATAGAACAAAGAAATAAATTTTACTCCCACTAACCTTCTGGTATATACATTGATATATGATATTTTCTTCAAAACCAAATGAAGAAATAATTTCATGAAATTTTAAATACCACTGCTGAAAGGCTTGTTTCAACTCATATATAGATTTCTTAAACTTACAAACCAAATGCTCACCACCACTGGAAGAGAATCCTTCGGGTTGTGTCATATAAACCTCTTCTTCTAGATCACCATTAAGAAATGTTGTTTTCACATCCATTTGATGTAACTCAAAATCAAAATAAGCTACTAATGCCATGATTACACGAAAAGAATCCTTTTTAGACACAGGATAAAAAGTTTCTATGTAATTGATTCTTTCTTTTTGAATGAACCCTTTGGCAACAAGTCTAGTCTAATATCTCTCAATGTTGCCTAATGAATCTTTCTTAGTCTTAAAGATCCATTTACATCTAATGGGTTTGAACCATTTAGGCAACTCAACAAGGTCCCAGACTTCATTAGTTGACATAGAATTCATCTCATTTTTCATGGCATTATACCATAAGTCAGATTGCTGACAACTCATAGCTTGTAAAAATATTTCTGGATCATTTGTAGCTCCAATATTGTAATCTAACTCTTGTAAATACACAATATAATCACTAAAAATTGGTGATCTTTTTACTCTAGTAGATCTTCTTAATGTTGCTTCAACATTTTCTTGAGGAGTATGTTGTACAACTAGTTGGTCAACAACTTGATCTACTAAAGCATCACCAGTCTGTGGAATTTAATTATCATTTGGTTGAATATCAACCATTGTTGGATCAATATCCATTTGTACTAAAGGGATGTTGTTGATGACAATTACTTTAGTATCTAAAGTGGATGGTTCTGAATGATCATTTTTTAGAAACTTTGTTTTGGGATTGATCCCTCCCACTAATCAAGTTATTCTTAAGAAACTTAATGTAATATGATGGACAATAAAATTTGTATCCTTTAGACCTTTCTGAATATCTAATGAAACATCTACTAATGGTCGTAGGATCTAATTTATTCTCTTGTGGATTATAAACTCTTATTTCACAAGGACAACCCCAAACACGTGTATGTTGTAAACTCGGTTTCCAACCTTTTCATAACTAAAATGGCGTTTTAAAAACTGCCTTAGTTGGAACTTAGTTTAATATGTACACAGCTGTCTTAAGAGTTTCTGTCCACAATGACTTAGGAAGATTAGAGTTGCTAAGCATACTCCGTACCATATCCAACAATGTTTGATTTCTTCTTTCTGCTACACTATTTTGGTATGGAGAACTAGGCATAGTATATTAAGCAACAATCCTATATTCTTAAAGAAATCTCGCAAATGATTTAGGTGCTTGTCCATTTTCTGTGTATCTACTATAGTATTCACCACCTCTATCAGACCTCACGATCTTTATTTGCTTACCGCATTGTTTCTCTACTCTAGTTTTGAATATTTTAAAAGTATCTAATACTTCATCCTTAGTATTCAATAAGTAGAGATATATATATCGTGAATAATTATCAATAAAAGTGATAAACTACTTATGACCATATGAGTTTATACTAGGACTACAAATATTTGTGTGTATGATTTCTAATAAGTCTGAACTCCTCTTAGCATATTTCTTTGACTTATTGGTCTGTTTACCCTTTATACAGTCCACACAAGTCTCAAAATCAGTAAAGTTTAAAGCACTAAGTACTTTTTCATTTACTAACCTTTTGATTTTTTTTTTTGGAGATATGTCATAATCTCCGATGCCACAACATAGAGAAATTTTTATTCATAACACTTCTTTTTATACCAGTATGAGTATGCATTGTATTATAACAAGTATTATTTTGTAAATTAATATGAAAAAGACCATTAGACAATGTACCATTTTCAACAAGATTTGATTTACAAAAAATTTTCACAAAAAAATCTAAAAAACTGAAGGAATATTTATAGGGTATAAGTCTAGAAATAGAAATTAAATTCCTAAAAAAATTAGGAATATAAAATGTCTTTTCCAAATTTATTACAAAATCACTATTGAGAACTAAACTGCATGTCCTAATAGCTTCCACAGTTGAGCTTATCTTATTTCCATAATAAATAAATCGCTCAACTCCCACTGGGTTTCTTAGGTTTTGTAAGCCTTGCAAAACGTTTGTAATGTGAAATGTAGAACCGGAGTTAATCCACCATGTGTTATGACAAATTTCAGTCATATTAAATTCATAACTTATAAGAGAAAAAGAAATACCTTTCTTATTAAGCCATTACTGAAACTTAATGCAATCCTTTTTAATATGTCCATTTTTCTTACAAAAGAAATATTTAGATTCTTTCTTTATTTTAGCTTGGATAGATATTTTACCTTTCCTTTCTTCTTAATCTTTCCCTTCGTTACTAGATGTGCACTTTGAATATTCACTCCTACTTTCGCGACCAACCTCCTATCTTCTTAAATACATATGGTCAACAATTCATTAATTGACCATTTATCTTTATGTGTGTTATAAAAAATTTTGAAGGGTCCATATGGTTGTGGAAGTGAATTCAAAATATAATACATAAGGAAAGGTTCAGACATTGTCACATCCAATAATTTTAGTTGAGCCGCAATGTCCTTTATCTTCATGATGTACTCTCGCACACTAGTAATAGTAGTGAGTTTTATGGAAGAGAATTGCATAATAAAGGTACTGGTTATTACTTTATCTGAAGATTCAAATTGTTCATCAATAACCTTCATTAAAGTACGGACATTATCATACTGAGCAATTAAACCACGTATGCTAGCAAAAATTTCAGTCTTTATGAACATTACACTAAGGCGATTAGATCGCTCCCAATATTCATAAAGTTTAATTTGTGCCGGAGTGCTAGCATTAGTAATAGATGGTGCTTCGTCTTTCCGAATAGCATAATCTATATCTTGCCACCCTAAATATAATAATACTTTCTCTTTTCATATCATATAATTATCTCCTACCAGTTTAGAAACTTCTAAGTTGATATCAGATATATTTATAAATTGTGATACTGTAAAAATATATGCTTATAATGAATTTTATTGAGGTTTAATTATTATCATATTTTATCAATATAAAATATACATAAAATATAAATCACATAATATAAAATATTACCTGTGAGTTAAATATTTTATTCAAATAGATTCACATATCTTAATGATAAAACTATTATATTATATCCAATTTGTTAACTTTTGTGAGTAAATTAAAAAAAATAATATAATATTTTATCATAATTAATCATATAAACATAATAAAAATTCATGTAGGATAAAATTTATCATATCTAATATGATTAATTACAATTAATGTCTTAAACTTTATGCGATCCTAACTTAATATAAAGTTTTGTTTAATTTAAGGATGTTGTGGCTACTCTCTATTCTATTAAATTTTATGGATCACAAATATATTCAAATATATGATTATGATTTAATTTTTATACCTTATAAAAATTTTCACCAAAATATTTCTATATCCATTGTATAGGAAATAGATAGTACTCTATTTAGTTAATAATCACAGTAGGTTAATTTCCAAGAAAGATTGGAAGGGTCACAAATGATCTCACTTAAAATCCAACGTCCTTAGATAGAATTTTTCTAAACATGTAATTAGAAGCAAATAAAATACTACTACTATACCTAACAATAATATTTAATATGGTATTTTACCATTTTACTTAAATTTTATGTATTCTTTTTTAAAAAAAAAAAATTGCATACTAACTATCATTTCCATAATATATGCGTAAAACAAAAATACATAAATCAAACAAACTATACAATTGCATATATAAAATATAAATTATATGCTTAAAATAAATAATTAAATTAAACTATGCATATAACAAAACATTAATAATATGCATAAATTCAAATATTTAAATTGAATTTAAATTTGCATATAATAAATTTAAATAATATGCACTTAAAATTATCTAAATTCGATTTAAAACTAAATGGCATATAACATATATATTTAGACCAAAATCATGATGAACAAAAATAGATTTTTGGACTAAATTGCATAATTTAATTTAATTATATTCAAAATTAAAAGTAAAAGTAAATTATTAATAAATTTAATTTTAATTTATTAAAAAACTTATGAAATAATAAATATATTTTAAAAATAAAACATGAATTAGGTGTTTCAAATTTTTTATGCTATTAATATAGGATTAAAATGGTTAAATACCAATAAATGCGCTATTATAACACAAAAATGGAGTGTGACTTAGTGGTTAAGGACATATATGAATAAATTTTGAGCTTGGGTTCAAATCCTGCCTTTGCAGTTATTTTTCAAAAAGAACATACCCGTATGACATGTCATCCAAATAGCCCAGAGGTAGTCGACATGTCATCCACTGGTAAGGGTTTTCTTGAACCTAACCCGAATGAAGACCCATGGACCCGAAAATATATTCAACCAATTTTTTAACCATTTTTAACGTCGTTTCAATGTTTTTACGTCCAAAATGTCATAAATCCAATGCTAAAATAATTTATAACATAAATTTACATAAAAAACAAATAAAATTATGTTACATGAGAATCAAAATTAATTTAACAAACCCATACTATCATTTCATGTTTTCTTCAAAAACACTTAACAAAATAGGTAAAACAGAGATTATTAACATGTTCTGATACCAAAATATAAGCATACAATCTTAAGGTATACTTTAAAATTCAAGAAATCAAGTGCGAAAATTACGGAACACTAACCTCTCGCCATTACTTTTGTTGACGTTTCTTGATGCTACCAAAACCTTCTAAATTATCTAAATCCTCTCAAGATGGTATTTAACAAGAATTTCGAGTTTAGGGACCTTAACAAAACAAAAAATTTTCTAATTTATAGAATTTCTCCCATCAAAGAATTCTCACACTTAATAGAGGTTTTATGACCACTCAATACTGTACTTACAAGTTTTGTATTTGAATTTAGAGTTACAAAATCATAATGAGAAGTTAAGGACCATAATTAGGATGTTACAATTCATTTTAAAATTGAATTTGTAACCTACTGAAGAAGCTTTGATGTATTTTCCTCTTGAGAAGAAAAGTTTATTAAGTTGCATACAAGATATAATTAGTTTGAAAATTTATTATATAGATGTTGTTCTACATTACAGTGCCATCGTTAACAGTATAACAGATGGAATTCGAAGCAAAACTGAAATTTCGTCCAAGACAGAATCGCAAGCAATGGAGGTGGTGGTGGAAATGTCATCGCCAACTGAACTGAGTCACAGATGGCTGAAATATGAAGAATAGTCCTTTCCAGGGTTTTTTTTTTATGCCTTTGTTGAAATATTTTAAATTAGTGGTTTCAAATTGGTAGAATAATTAATTAAAATTTGTAATAGCTTATAGCAATACCTTAATTTTGTTTAATTCTAAAATATTAACAATGAAAAATTAATGAAAAATAGTTATATAAAAAATGATATGTCAAGATATATAATGTGATTACTTATATTAACTAATTCGATATTGTCTATTTTATTACAATTCAATATGGCACAACAAACAATAACATGCTAGTTGGATAAGGTCGTTAAACATGACATTGAAACCATCTCAGTTAATTGTAAATATGTAAGGACATTGGGCTTAGGAAACATCATATTGTTTAGGTAGAACCTTAAAATATGTTTTATAAGTATTTTACTATTCATTAAATAAAACGAAACTTCTTGGATGGGTTTAGGCCTATTGTACTAAAATGAGACCTTTCAGATCTAGAGATTAAAGTTCTTCGTGCCAATAAAGATTTGGACTATTATGCTATTTTAAGTTGTGTCAAAGCAGATAATATTGTGCTACTTAAACCATATTATTACATATAAACCTAATTTATTTCGGAACTTTGACATTGATATCTACGTATAAATTTGCACCCCGTCAAAATACAAGGATATATATTTCTATCAAACTTATGTTTAGATATCTGCAACCAAGGATTCTAATTTCCCTATAGTAAGAAGTCATATGGTAAGGTTTTCATATGGACTCTTTTTATCAAGTTTGGGTCGAGTGTGCGTTCTGTAGACGAGAAGCATTAGTTGTAGAAAGTTGTCCTCTCATAGCCTTAAAGGCAAAGTGGTGTGGAACATCATGGTGAGGGAATTAAGTGGAAAGATAAACTTTTATGGTGATTGTAAGTATTAAGGGTGTGCTTATTTTTGTTAATCCATAAAAAAAAAAAAGAAAAAAAAGAAAAAGAAAAGAAAATCTTAAAAGAATGATAACTCATTTGTTTGTTTGAAAAAATAAAGAAGGGAAAGAGGATTTTGTAGAAAATTATATTCTCCCAAGGAAAAGAAGATTCTTTACTTTCAAATTTATCCTTAATTTATGTATTTTATCATAATTTTTTTTTACTTTAATTAATTTAATATGATAATTTTTAATTAATTAATTATTTTTAAAAATTATTAAAATAATATAATATTATATTATTTTATTTTATTTTATTTATAAAATTAATTTATGATCATTAATATTTATTTTTGTTACAAAAATTCAACACATCTTATCAACTATAGTTATTATTACTTTTTCATAGGTATATAAATTTATAATTTTATTTTATAACTTTACATTTATCATAATTTAAATAATTAGTTATATTTATTTGATAATTTTAATTTTAATTTTTTTATTCTTTTAAAGACAAATTGACTATTAAATAAAATAAAAAATATAATTATTTGTGATTATAATATAATTTTATAAATATTATTAAAAATTAATTATACTTTTAATAAACAAATTTGATATTCATATACAATTTAATTTATGAATTTAAAAAAATAAATAAGTGATGCATTCAAAATATAAAATATTTTTTAAATTAACAAATATATTTTTAGAGTAAATTTAAACATTTGTTATAAATTATCTATTAAATTTATAATATTTAATTATTTATGTTTAAAAATAAAATTTAAAATTAATTTAATTTTTTAATTATAAAATGCATAAAATATTTCAATAAAAGTATGTATTTTTATCCAAATAAAAATAATTAATAAATATAATATGTATTTATATTTAAGAATATTAAAAAAATATTTGTTAACTATTATTATAATAATTATTTTAAATAAATGTAATAATTTAAATTAAAAATAAAAATAATTAAAAATGTTAATATATTAATAAGTATCAATAAATTTAAAAGTAAAGGATATTTTTTTAAAAGTAAAAAACAATAAATTCTTTCTTATGAATAATTTTATAATGCAAATAAATAAAAAAAAATTATTTTTTTCCTTTCTTATTTCCTTACCTTTTCTTATTTCTTTCTATTTTTAAAAATAAACGTGCTCTAAATGTGACGAATGCAAAGAAGATGAAAGGAACAAGAGATGGAAAAGGACCAATAAAAATTGTTGTATAATTTAAATTGATTTTTTCTTTTCCATTTTTACCCATTTAGAAATGAATTACAAATAAAGATTTACATACATATGTATATAGAATCGAGAAGCGATAAAATTAAAAGGGAAAGCATACCAACCCTTCTAAGCAAACCCACTTTTGAAAGAGTTTATTTAACAATCACAAATTGCCTATTAATTGCTTGTGAATGTATTTAGAAAGTTTTGTTATTTAGAAAACTCTTAACTTTTAACTAAATAATAATTATCTTTGAATTAATTATCTCTTAGTTTATTAAAACAAAAGTTAATATTGTTTTTGTTTTTAAAGATGTCATTTTAAGGTTAAGTATATCATTTCTTTAATGATATTATTGAAGGGTAAATAAATGTGTGTGTGTGTGTGTGTGTGTGTGTGTGTAGATATATATAGTATATATCTTCTACATCTCTTAATGAATTTAACGAAGAGATTGAAATGATGTTAATCGCAACAGTAAGACTCAAGTGAAATATAAATAAAATGTTAAAATATTTATGATATAAATATTAAATTAATTGAATAAAGTGATATTTCATAGAAAGGTAGGGATTAAAATAAAATTTTCCTTATTTTAACTCTCTCTTTCAGTCATCAACTTTATTAATGTAAACGATTGCACGCTCCAATTCCTACGACTTTGATCGAGGATTTCTTTCCGCCCTCTTGCTCAGTCTCGATCTTCCCCTGCCTGCCTGCCGAGAGAGAAATTCAACAGATTATTGGCTTGTTAATGGCCCAGTATGAAATGCCATGTATTTCAAAAGCCTACACATCCTACTGGCTGCCCGAAATCACCCCTTGAATTTTAAGTAAAACGTCATGCATATCATGACTTCAATTAGTCAAATCTGATCAATCATTTTAAAGCCATCAATTATATTAATTATTATAATATTAAAAATAAGTTATCCAATAATTTGTTTGCGAGCAAATGACCAATAATAACTTCAGATATGGGATAAGTTTTGAGACGTCATTTTCATGCTACAGAGGTTATTATTTACTAATATTCATTTGGAAGAAGCACAATTACAAAACATCGATCCCGAAATGAATCATGAGACTAGAAAATGTGGTTGCATCCATCATAAAGTGAAATTTCCACCAAGAAATATAAAGCTGGCCAGCAAATATTTCATCTCTCTGAAAACGAAGTTCTAGCCAATCGTTCATTACCTTTAATTGCAAGCACCTTTGCTACATCAATGGCACCACTCTTACCTTAGCAAGGTTTTATTCATCACTTTCTCAGTTAGCTTTTTCACTCATATCGTCACAAATGCATAGCAACAGTGCCCAACACGTTCCAATCAGGCCAAGTTTGGCTACGCGTCGATGAACTTTGAAGTCTGTGAAAGAGCGGCGGTGGTCACTACTGGTGATACACAGTCTCAGTGAGAAATCTCTATGATGTTTACCCCATTAAAACTATATTATATAATAAAGATAAATGACAAAAACCAGGTCGGTGTGACTCAAAAGATAGTCATCTTTGATAAAAGTAAGCTATCTCTTGCCCTCTAGTCATCGTCTATAATGCTCATTAACTGTTCATGGCCGGCCAAAAAGCAAAAGGCATATGAAAGAGTCTTCAATCTTAGGGAAAAGTAAACTATCATATTAACAAGCAAAGCAATCCACAGCTTAAAAAAAGAAAAAAAAAATGGTTTTCAAACAAATGGGTCTAAAGCTGCTGCTTGCACATGAAGTTAAGCACCTTTAATCTCCCCTCTCTTTACCTTCATCTATCTCCATAAAAAAGTCTGAAATAATTCTATTATATTATAAGATAGAATTATAATAAAATGAAACAACATTACATAGATATCAAATTTCCTATTGAATAGTTATATTCTTATACTTTCTCCCCAAGGAACCATTAATATTTTCTCCAATCTCATTCACGTTATATAATCACTCTCAATAAACACAAATCACCTTCTCTTTTCATTCCAATTACTATCACAAATACACGCCAAAGAATTATGTTCTAGGGTTTGTTCTAGTGAAAACCCTAAAATGGCATCAATTCGCAAACTGATGGTGGAAGTAGTGGATGCACGAAATCTTTTACCTAAAGACGGACATGGGACTTCAAGTCCTTACGTCGTAATCGACTACTACGGGCAAAGAAGAAGAACTCAGACTGCGATTTGTGACTTGAACCCTACATGGAACGAGGTTCTTGAGTTCAATGTTGGTAAGCCATCTGAAGTCTTCACTGACATGCTTGAATTAGACGTGTACCATGACAAAAAGTATAGCCCAACAAGAAGGAATAATTTTCTTGGTAGAATTCGGTTGAGTTCGAGCCAGTTTGTAAAAAAGGGAGAAGAAGCATTAATATATTATCCTCTTGAGAAGAAGAGTTTGTTTAGTTGGATAACAGGTGAAATTGGGTTGAAAATTTATTATATAGATGCTGTTCCGGTGCCACCATCACCAGTAACGCAACCAGATCCACCGGTGGAAGAAGTGAAATCCGATCCACCAGCAGAGAAAGCGGAATCTGAGGCAAAACTTGAAATTCCTTCTAACACAGATGGGGAAGCGACGGCAGCGGCTGATGTGCCACCGCCTGTTGAACTGCAAGCTGAAGGTTCGAAGCCCATTGAAGAGCCAGCTGCGGAAGCGAAAGCTGAAACGGGGACTGCACCGGCACCGGCACCTGCACCAGCACCTCCAGTGGAGCCAGTACCAGCTGAGGGAAATGCGGCGCCTGAAGGGGAAAATGAACCTCAATGCGACACATCAGTAGCAGCAGAGCAAGCACAAGGACAAGATGGAATAGATCAGGCAGAAGCACATCCAGCTGAACAACAAATTCCACATCCGCCGTTGAAGCAGGAGCAACATGATCATATTGAGTTTGATTTTACTACGACGAAGATGACCCCACCATTGTCGCCGTCTGATCACGTGAAGGAAGCATCAGTCACCGGATCCGTTCCGGAGGTCAAAGTAACTCCTCCAATGCACGGTCCACAGCCAATTTCAAGGACAATATCAATGGCAAGCCATGCATCTGACCTATCGGATAACATTGCTTTGGAAAGGTCGACGTTCGATCTCGTGGAGAAGATGCATTACCTCTTTGTACGTGTGGTTAAGGCGAGGTTCTTACCCACAAAGGGTAGTCCGGTTGTAAAAATAGCTGTCTCAAACAACCACGTGGAATCAAAACCGGCACGCAAAACCTCGTGCTTCGAGTGGGATCAGACATTTGCTTTTGGCCGCGACGCCCCGGAATCCTCCTCATTCTTAGAAGTCGCAGTGTGGGATCCACCAAGAAGTGACGTGGCAGCAGCTGCTGTGTTCTTAGGTGGCATCTGCTTCGACGTTACGGAAATCCCATTACGCGATCCGCCGGACAGCCCCTTGGCCCCACAGTGGTGCAGGCTGGAAGGTGCCGGAGCCTACAGTGGCGACTTGATGCTTGCTACGTGGGTCGGGACCCAGGCTGACGAGGCATTCCCTGATGCATGGAAAACAGACACTGCCGGTCACATAAACTCTAAGGCCAAAGTTTACGTCTCGCCAAAATTATGGTACCTTCGAGCCACTGTAATAGAAGCCCAAGACATTTTGCCACCAGTAGCTGCAGTAAAAGAAGCCGCTTTTACAATCAAAGCTCAGTTAGGCTTCCAAGTACAGAAAACCAAAGTCTCCGTTACACGAAACGGAAATCCTTCTTGGAACGAAGATTTACTCTTTGTAGCTGCCGAACCATTTACAGACCACTTTAATTTCACTTTAGAAAACCGTCAACCTAAAGGACCTGTAACATTAGGGGCCACAAGAGTTCCACTCACAGCTGTTGAAAGGCGAGTTGATGACCGGAAAGTGACGTCAAGATGGTTCACCTTTGAAAACGTAAAGGACGAGAAAAGACTCTACAAAGGTAGGGTCCACTTAAGGTTGTGTTTTGATGGTGGGTATCACGTGATGGACGAGGCAGCGCACGTGTGCAGTGACTATCGACCGACAGCTAGGCAGTTGTGGAAACCGCCGGTGGGAACCATTGAACTTGGTGTCATTGGATGCAAGAACTTGTTACCGATGAAAACGGTGAATGGTAAAGGTACGACGGATGCTTACGTGGTAGCTAAGTATGCGTCCAAGTGGATTCGAACACGTACAGTTTCAGACAGCTTGGAGCCACGTTGGAATGAACAGTACACGTGGAAGGTTTACGATCCATGTACCGTGTTAACAATTGGAGTCTTTGATAGTTGGGGGATATTTGAAGCTGACAACCTTAGCAAAGAAACGACACGTCCTGATTGTCGTATAGGTAAAGTTCGAATACGTATTTCCACTTTGGAGACTGGTAAAGTGTATAGAAATACGTATCCTTTGCATTTGCTGGGAAATAATGGAACGACGAAATTGGGTGAAATAGAAGTTGCTGTACGGTTCATTCGTTTGAGCCCAACGTTGGATTTCTTACACGTGTACTCACAGCCTTTGTTACCTTTGATGCATCATACTAAACCATTAGGTATGGTTCAACAAGAAATGCTGAGGAGCACGTCTGTGAAGATCATAGCCGCACACTTGGCGAGATCAGAGCCGCCACTTAGGCGAGAGGTTGTGCTTTACATGCTTGATTCGGATTCACACACTTTTAGCATGCGTAAAGTGCGGGCTAATTGGTTGAGGATAATCAACGTGATCGCGGGCGTGCTTGATATCATACGGTGGGTAGACGACACACGTACGTGGAAAAATCCCACAGCTACCATACTTGTGCATGCATTGTTGGTGATGTTGGTGTGGTTTCCTGATTTAATCGTGCCCACGTTAGCGTTCTACGTGTTTGTGATTGGCGCGTGGAATTACAGATACCGGACAAGGGACCCACTGCCTCACTTTGACCCGAAGATCTCGATGGCTGACGCCGTGGAGCGAGATGAGCTCGATGAAGAGTTTGATACAGTTCCAAGTGCTAGACCGGGAGAAGTTGTACGTGTCAGGTATGACAAGTTACGTACACTAGGGGCACGAGTACAGACGGTATTGGGTGATTTTGCAGCGCAAGGGGAGCGCGTACAAGCGTTGGTGACGTGGAGGGACCCACGTGCGACTGGAATATTTGTGTTGTTATGTTTTGTAGTGGCGGTGATATTGTACTTGGTCCCGTCGAAAATGGTGGCGATGGCGTTCGGATTCTACTATCTGCGGCATCCGATGTTCCGTGATCAGATGCCATCACCGGCGTTGAATTTCTTCAGGAGGCTTCCTTCACTGTCTGATCGTATCATGTAGGATGATGGAAGGAGATGGCATCCCATTCTCTACCTCCCTGGTGCTCCGTAGCTTTAGTCTTATAATTTGTAATCTATATCATTACCCTTTTTGTTAAGCAAGCAAGAGACTTGTAAGCAATAAATAATTTTTCTGAAAGGTAGTTGCTTTATTGAGTGGGGCTTGGATACACTTGGAGTGTAACATGAACTAGATTAAAATAATACACAACTAATTGAAACTGCAGCACAACACAAGGTAACAACAACAATTTTCTAGCCCTTCAGAATCAGCAGCACGCCAGAACACGAGCAAAAGCAAACACTTTGGTACACAAAGCAGTAACTGCTGCTCAGCCAGCCCAGCTTCGAGCACCGAGAAGCCCAACAACCGGCAACAGCAAAACTGCAGCAGAGCACGCGTGGCCAACAGCAACAGCAACTGCAACAGCAGCACGATCATGTTATATAGTTTAATACCAGTTTTCCACATGCATTAATTTATATTCGCCACTGTAATTTGTTAGGCTAAACTTCGGAAGTAGTCGATCAAGTTGCACATACGTACGCTTATGAAGCTGAAACGTTAGCTTGAGCATTTATCCAATTAAACAATAGTTGGGTTAGCTAGGTTTTGATTACTTTCTTTAATGCAATCAATACTGTTATTTAAAGAATAAATTAGAAATCCTGATTCGTGCTGTATTGTTCTGATACTGTTGAAATGTTGCTGACTGAGTTGCTGAGTTGTTCTGATGCTGTTGAAATGTTACTGACTAAGTTGCTGCATTGCTCTGTTGTTAAGTTGGAAGCTAAGCTGAATGTATTTTTGTTAAATAATCTGTTATAATTCTGGTATTAGTTAGTGATTAGTTATAATTCAGTAGTTAGTTATAATTAATTGTTAAGGTACTTAGCAGATATTATCAGAAACTCTTGAGAATTTGTACAACTATATATATATGTGTGTGTATGTCAATAACTTTTTTCAGTTAGTGAATTTACAGAGCAGTAGTACAAAAGCAAAGAAAGATTTTCTGGTTAAATTTTTCCTGCCAACCAAATAATTTCTTCTTGGTATCAGAGCAATTAATGGCTTGCGTCAATCTTTCGATCTCTGCAACTACAAATTATTCCTTTTCTTTTATTGTTTCGATCAAGTTAGACGGAACCAATTATCTAATTTGAAAATTTCAGGTTTTGCCTTCAATTAGAGGGAATGGACTGACAAATATCATAGTTGAAGATTGTGTTTGTCCTCCTAGGTTTCGATGTGGAATAAATGAAGATTTAATTATAAAAAATTTAGATTATACTTTCTGGAAAAGACAAGATCAGCTACTACTCAGTTGGCTAATATCTTCAATGACAAAATCTGTAATTGGAATGATAATTGAATGCAAAACATCATTTGAAGTTTGGAAAGCACTCTCGAATCAATTTCAATCTCAGTCAAAAGCTCAAATCTTGCAGTTTCGTTTTCATATTCAAACAACTAGAAAAGAAGGTCCGTCAATTACTAATATTTTAGTAAGATGAAGAATATTTTAGATCATTTAACTGCTGCTGAAACTCCTCTATCAAATGATGACTTTATGTTGTAGTTGTTGGGAGGTTTAGGACCTGAATATGAAACAATAATAGTTAATATCACGAGTATGAGTGAATTGCTAAGTGTATTTGAAGTCTACTCACTTCTTTTAACTTATTAGTGTAGAATTCTACAACAAAATGTAATCACGCTACTGCAACATAAGGAAACTTTGATGTGAATTATTCTCAAGCCAAGAAGTTTCAAAGAAAAAGGAATTATCAACAAGCTTACAACACAGGAAATAATTTTCAAGATGGAAGAGGAAGAGAAAACTCTAATGGAAGAGGTGTTTAGGGGGGAAGAGCTTGGCCAAATGGTTGAGGAAATTCAAAACCTATTTGTCAAATCTGCAAGAAAATTGGTCATACAGCAAATATATGTTATCATAGATTTAACAAAGATTATGAAGTTCAATCTGCAGGTTCCTCTCGGCAATTAACATATTCTCAGGCTTTTAATAAAAAAGGAATTCTAGCAAGTAAAGCAGCCTATGTTACCAATATTCAAGATGACTATGAAGCTGATGAAAGATGGTATTTAGATAGTGGTGCTACTCACCATTTGACCAATAATCTTAAGAACATAACTATACAAGGTAAATTTATTGGATCTGAAAGATTAATTGTTGGAAATGGTGCTAGATTGATTATAACTTATATAGGTAATTCTACTTTGTACTGTAAAGGAGAGTTAAATTCATCATCCATGCATATTCAGTTAAAAGATATACTTTGTGTTCCTGATATAACAAAGAATTTAATCAGCATTTTAATATTAACTGCTGATAATAATATAACAATTGAGTTTTATGGTGATTTTTGTTTGATAAAGGACAAGAAAATGAAAAAAAAAGTGTTGCTGAGAAGAGTGGCTTTAAAGGAGCTCTATTGGTTATTGCTTAAACCATCTTCAACTTTTAAATCCTCATGCTTAAATTTTCGTATTCCTACTCATATTTCTATGTTATCTTCTTTTGATTTGTCTTTGAATAAATTCTGTACTTAATGTCAAAATATGATTTGTTCATGTCTTTGTTCTACAAAGTTTACTCTAGCCAATATCCCTAATACTTTTACATGTTTTGATGTTAATTTACTATGTAAGAGGTTTGGTCATCCAAACTCTAGAGCTCTTAAGCTCATTTTAAACACTTGTAAAGTGTCTTGTGATATAAATAAAGCTTTTATTCTTCAATTTTGTGATGCATGTCAATATGAAAAAAGCCATAGATTATACTTTGCAAAATCATTTATCAAAACTTCTCAGTCTTTTGAATTGTTGCATCTTAATATATTCGCACCTGCAGGAATCATTTCTCATGATGGATTTAAATACTATTTTTGCATTGATGATGGTTACAATCAATATGCTTGGATATTTTCATTAAAACTAAAATATGAAATACTAGTTACATTTAAGTATTTCAAAATCCTTATTAAAAAACAGCTTGGGTTGTCTATCAAAACCATACAATTTGATTCAGGGGAAGAATTTTTTACTTTCAAAATGTTTCTTCAAGAGAATGGTATTGATTATAGGTTTTTTTGTCCACATACACATCATCAAAATGAAGTAGTGGAAAGGAAACATAGAACAATAATTGATATGGGTTTAACATTACTAGCTCAGGCTTCTTTGCCACTAACCTTTTAGTAGGATGCATTCTTAACTTCAGTCTACCTTATTAATCGGTTACCTACACTTGTTTTACATGATATCTCTCCTTATCAAAAACTATTTCATTTTTTCCCTGATTATTCAATATTAAGGGTGTTTGGTTGCTTTTATTTTCCATACTTAAGAGGTTACACAAATCATAAGTTGAACTTTCGATCATCAAAATGTATTTTTCTTGGCTACAGCCCTTTTCACAAATGATACAAATGTTTACATCCTTATGAAAAAATGTACATTGCTAGACATGTTGAATTTGATAAACTATATTTTCCATATCCTTCTTTATTCTCTTTTGCTTCTGTTGTGTCTTATTCATTAGGTTTTTCGTTTCAAATTCCTCTTCTTCAACATCCCATTATTTAATTTACTTCTACAGCTCCTATATCTTCTCCTCTCCCTTCAGTCAACATTAGTCCTTCTAGTCAACCACATTCTCAAGTAATTCATTCTTCTGGTTCTTCATCTTTTATTGAACTATGTACTAGTGCTTTATCAATTTATCAAATTTAGAATGTATATCCTATGGTAACACGATCTAAGAATGGGATTATAAAACCAAAGGTTTTTCTTGCAACTAATGTTTCTATAGTTTCGGAACCTACATCTGCAAAATTAGCATTACAAATTCTTGTTTGGAAAATAACAATGCAAGAAGAATTTAATGCTCTTCAAAAGAATAATACATGGGAGTTGGTTCCTTTTTCTCTTACATATACTCTGGTTGGTAATCGTTGGGTATTAAGAGCCAAATACAATTCTGATGAGAGTATTTCCAAGCATAAAACTCGATTGGTAGTCAAAGGCTTCCATTAAATTCTAGGAATTGATTTTTTTAACACTTTTAGCTCTGTTGTCAAAGCATTTACTGTTCGATTGGTTATTAGTTTGGCTGTTATGAAAGGTTGGTCTATCAGGCAAGTTGATATTAATAATGTATTTCGTAATGGATCAATTACTAAGGTAGTTTATATGCTTCATAAGAGTGAAGGTAAGACCAAGTTGAGAAATAAAAACTTCAATCAAAGCAGTGGAAGAACTTGTTATGAGAATGTCATCAACATCTATCAGAATAAGAAGAATAGAAGTAGAGGTATGCTTTATAAAAAGAGAGGTATTTGCTCAATTTAAGAAACTCCATAGTAATAAAGTTATCTTCAATTTATCATACCAGGCACGATGAGCCTATTTGAGGCCATAGAGTGTTTTATTCAACTTACAAACATATGATGGAAGTTGAAGATTAATAAAGCCCTCAGGTTAAAGCATATAAACTGCCTCAGTAATTGATTCATTAAAAAATACATTATTAATATCAACAGTATTGATTTGTGCTACATTGTTCTGATGTTGCTGAAATGTTGCTGACTGAGTTGCTGAGCTGTTCTGATTTTTGTTTGAAAAGGACAAGAAAATGAAGAAAGTGTTGCTGAGGGGAGTGGTTTCGAAGGGGCTCTATAGGTTGTAATTGAACTTATTTTTAACTTTTATATCCTCATGCTTAAATTGTCATACAGTTTAACAGTAGTTTTCTAAATGCATTAATTTATATTCGCCATTGTAATTTGTTAGGCTAAACTTCAGAAGTAGTCGATCAAGTTACACATACGAACACTTATGAAGCTGAAACGTTAGCTTAAGCATTTATCCAATTAAACAATAGTTGGGCTAGCTAGGTGTTGATTACTTTCTTTAATGCAATCAATACTGTTATTTAAAGAATAAATTAGATAGTAAAATGATAATTGTTGGTTACTTTAGATTAATTAATTACCTTTTAGTAAAATTTCTGCACCTTATTTTGATATCCATGATTTTATTTACAATCGAGAAGGACTCCTCGCTGAATGTTTATCTTCTGTGCTAATACGACATGTAATTAATCATCGCGTGTGGTAAAGTGAAATTCGATATCAGATATATGCATCTTTGTGGAACAAAGAATAATATACATAAGTCATTTGCTGATGCAGATAATAATTCCATGCATACTTTATCTGTCAAAATATTCATACATATATCGTCTTTTCTCCTACAGTAACAAGAATAGATGTAGCTAGAGAAAGTGATTCTTGGAGGAAGCACCGCTTCTCGCTTCTACTTCTCTTTAGTTCCAATATCTTTCCTTTTTTCCTTTGTTACCGTGTACCCTTGACCGTAACAGTTGCTCCTGTTCTTCATGTTAACTGCTGAACTAATCTTGATGCTGGGCCAGATGTAGTTGGTAGGAAGAAATCATTACATTGAGGTAATTAAGTATAGGAGCCATGCAGATCTGTCAATATAATCCTGCTCCCAGACCATGAGGAAAAACTATAGAAGAAGAATAATAAAGGAAAAAACCCTAATATGAAAAGTGTTTAGAGTTAGTGGCTATTGCGGTACAAAATGTAAATCATCTTATACATATAACTTAGAAAAATTAACATTAAATTTATGGACTGAAAATATAAGAATGTGTATTGTACTTTTTTCAAATAATGATTTTGAAAATTATAAAAAGTATGATTTGAAAATAGTGTTTTGAGAACAAAAAAAAAAAAAAAAAAAACTGTGTTTAGTAATATGTGTTAAAAATAGGCTTTTAAAAGTGAAAAATTACTTTCGAGAATATATTTTATATTATATATTTAAAAAATGAAAAAAAAAAAAAGTTGTTTTGAGAGAAAGGATGTAATAAATTTTGAAAAATTAATTTTAAAAATCATGAAAAATAGTAAAAAGTTATTTAATCAATTTTTAGATGAAAATTAAAAAATAACATATATATATATATATGTTTTTGAAAAATAAATTTGACAAAATATGCAACTTCTTTTGCTGTTTTTTGATTTTGGAAATGAAAAATTGTTTTTGAAAGCATAACCAAAAGAGTCTCTAAGGTTTTAATGTGATTTTCGATAATAATTAAAATGAACCAAAATACACAAGAGAAGATGAAAAAGATTTAGAAACAGAACGATAACTAAAAGGGAATCAAGTACTGAAATTGGAATGCTAACCTTAATTAGCTTGGCACTCGACAAAATTTGAAGACAACATTGTCCTTTATTTCTTTTTCTTTTTCTTTTTCTTTTTCTTTTTCTTTCTTTCAAGATACAATGCCACCTGAAATACCAGTTCTGTCGGTTGTTGATATATACAAACCTGAAAGTTCAAGTCATTTCACAGAATTATAGGAACTAAATTAACTCTGTTAATCAATAATCATATGAATAGTTAGATTAAAACCACTTGATGAACAGTATGTCTACTGCTAGGGTTTTTATACTTGTAAACACACACACACACACGTGCACACACTCACAGCTGCCAAATATACACATGTTCGAGTGAATAGAGGAAAAAAGACAATATGAAAATTCATTGCTTGTGTTTTGTTTCTTTCCTGAATAAATGATGACTTTATATTCTTTCATCGATCCGTTACATGTCTTATGTTATATGTCCGAGAATCTGTGTAGTATCTTTAATTTCTTTATTGTATATAATTCACTTATATACATATATCATATTTTACAATTAAATTAAAGGTGTAAATAATAATCAAACTACAAATTCATGGTTCATCGAAACAAGATCGGTATAAATTTTCTTTATGGATCTATGCTTTGTGCTGTTTAATCATATGAGAGAGAGTTTTCCACATATTTGCTGCTCCAAAGATTAACAACTTTCAAGAACATTAGCTGCAAATTAATACTATCATAATCTCACATACAAATTATATAATATATGGTGGAAAGATTGTGATAAGATTAATTAGGTTAGTGGATATCAAAACAATTAAAACTGTTAATAATCCTAAACCAAAGATTTGAGAGCATACCTTTAGCTTGAGGTCTTATACATTTTTGGGAGGAAAAGCTTGGTGTAAGGAATGAAGCCTGGTCCGAGATCATCGAAAAAATAAATTAATGAAGAGAGAAGGCAGAAGGTTCAGGATTTGGAAGAATCATAAGATCGAATTCATGAAATGAACCTCTTATTTTTCCTTTCTTCACAAAGTTTTACAGTACAAACACAAAAACTTTTGGTTTCCTGGCTAAGAAGTCAACCTAGGAAGGATAGCAAGAAAAATTAACATGTCGATGTAACTAATAATAAATGAAAGAGAGAGGAAGGATCTTGGATCAGATTTCATTCCAGACACAAACTTCCCTTAATCTATCAGACAATCATATGATTCAACAATGGCTGAAAGTAATCAAGTGGTTGCTCTCTATCTTAAGAAATTAAACACACACAGAAAAAGAAATGGTAAGGGAACAGTTGGAGGATAACAGAATGACCTTGGATCAAACTTCATTCCAAACACCTCTTTTCCTTCTTTCGAGAGCTCTTTCTCATGATTCAACAATCAAAAATAACCAATAAGGCTGCAGCACTCAAGTTCTTATCTCTCTCTTTCTCTTTCTCTTCCTCTTCCTCTTTCTCTGCCTTGCACACACATCAATTTAATAAAAATCATGAAGACACAGAAGAGAGACAAAAGACTATGCGTGGAATGAAAAAGAGATGTAAATAAAGAGATAAATGTGGAAAAGCAATGGCACATGAAAGACAGGTAATTTGTATTGATATAATAATGAAAAGCTTGGTGGTTTCGGAGGGATTATATTGTCTTCTTCTAAGGCTTTTTATTCAGTAGAGAAGGGAAGAGAAGTGCAAACTGCTTAGTGACTTTTACAGCCTATCGCTCTGGAAAAAAGAGCTTTTTGCACTGAAAATAACGAGGAGGATCAAGAGAAGAAAGAGGCAAGCATGGCAGGGCCAGGAGACAATCATGGGCCTCCATATTCTGTATTTTAATATTATATTAACCGGTATTTTTTTTTTTTTTTTTAAGTGCCCGAATCAAAGCATGATACGAGCACTTACTCATTCTCTTGTTAATTATTATTCCAAAATACAGTGTGACATTTTGTCATGCGCTTGAGAGTGAAATAATAGTGTATAATCTCTGAAGCACGGTAAAGTTACATTCGAGGAATCCCAATAACATTGTCTGTTATACCATTACCAATTTTTTTCTAGCTTATGTGAGTTTGGGAGAGTGAAGGGATCATACTTCCACCGTACACAGACATATGTTTATATATACATATTGTTTTTTGATATTACATTGCCGATTTAAGTTGTGTTATAGGTTCAAAATTCGTACATAAATTAAGGTAACAGTATGTCACCCATGTCATATGTTCTATAATTCATAATTCATAACAGTAAATTATATAATACATGTAACAATAATATAATTGTATAAGTTCATATGTACGACAGAGTTTGCATATAAAAATACATTTCTAACATTATTATATTAATTTAATTATAAATTAAGAATAATATTAGGATGTAAATTTTTATATAAATTAATGTGATAGTATTTTGTTATCATATTTTTAATATAATTTATTTTTTTTATTTCGGTGTATTTTTATTTACTTTGTAAAAATATAGACATATGTTAATAATATAATATTGACATGAATTTTTATATTTATAAATTTGTATAAAAGTTTGTATATACAGTAATAAAGCAAATTTGAGTTTCCTAAATTTTGTTGTTGATATATTAATTTTAAAAAAATTAAGATTTTTTTCATTTGTGAAATTACTTCATCTTTAAATATTATAAATTTAGCAAAATTAGCATTCTAATATCCAATCGTATTTGAAATTTTGAATAATGAAACTTTGTGAATTTAGATGCATATTTATATGTTGTCTAATTCTTTATTCTTTGACAATCTATCAATATCATAAGCAAGCAATGAGTAAAATCAATTTGCCTAATTGATCCAAATTCCCCAAATGATTGTCATCCCCCTAATGGGGTTTGGAAATTGTCGAGGATTAGTTTAACTAGTATATTATTATTAATATCCTATGGAAGTTGTTATACCTGCTACCACTTATAAAGGCACAATGAATTATTGCAAAGTGTGCTCCTAGCTAGTTTAGGAATTATTAGTTTCATGCAGCACTCGAAAATGTCAAAGTACAGGAGATCTTCATTCAGTCAAGATTGATACGAAAGAATAGGACACGGTTAGAGGATCGAATATACAAATGCACATTTGGAGACAGCTGAAGTCAACAACTCCTGATTTAGGGTTAGGTGGTTGTCTACAAAATAAGAAATTCGGAACCAATGTTTTGAACTTTGATTCATCTTATAACACATGTTCAATATTATTCATGTATGGTTATAATTTAACATAATAAATAAATTTCTGACATCAAATTTCTAATATGATTCATGATTAAAACAAAACCAAAAAAAAAAGAAAAGGACAAGCTTATAATAAACATAAATATAGAACTTATAGTATGATTACTAATCCTAAGTACCTTATTAGCTTCGTGAATATCAATCAAGCACTACCCAAGAACACATATGAATTTCCTTTACTATAATGACACAATTAACGATATGCTAAGGACTACATAAGAAACATCAGAGAACTGCATCATGAATTGATAATCTCTAAATAATTGAATCTCCTTTTCCCCCCCTCAAAAAATTGAAAAAAAAAAAAAATGGTTTCATGTTTCGTGTGCTTATTAGTGTAGTGTGTACTCAACCACAAGAGTCCACAATATTTCTAATCTCTTTTTGCTTTTGCGTTCTTTTCTTTGCTTTTCTCCTCTCACTTGCACATAATATTTGATACTTTCAATGCTCAAAGCAAAAGGAGGGAAACGTAAGGGATCTCATAGTTCACATGTATTTTTTTTTTTGACTAATTATGTCTACTCTTTTTGGCTAAACTCAACTATTTGGTTGCAATGCGATGAAAAATCTCTTGGCTATTTGTGCTTTGGCAAGTAGCTACTATAGCTAGTCTTCCTATCTGGGTCCGGCCCACATTCTCAGTCATTGGGACCTAGCATGATTGATTTGCCTTTTGTGGTTCCAGAGTCACATACACTGTCATCCTATAAAATCGATACACATAAATTCAAACCTTCTTGTATTGAGAAGCCAATTGACTTGCAATTCTTGCATTGAACAACAGCCTTAAACAAAGTTTTATAAATCGACTTTCATGCAAGAAAATTTCAATAACTTTCCTTTCATCTGTTACTCTCTCAGTTTCACTTGTGCTACTACCTGCTTTTACTTAATTTTAAAAATAAAACTGAAACAAATATCTTATAAACACAATTTTCAGTAAAATTATTCATTTTTACATTAATATTTGATATCCATATACTTTCATCCCACGACTGATGTCAAATACTTTCATCCCACGACTGTGACTTTGAAGACGCACCTCAAACGCAAGCATACCTTAAAATAATGTTTATTGAATTTCCTCACTAACTAATATATTACAAACCACGACACCACAATCTCAAACATATCATTTAAGTGTTCCCAAGTTCTAGATGGGTGCCCACAAACTATTCCAAAAATCGTCGATACATCAAGAACTTGAAATCATCAAATGATTTTAGCATCAAGGAATGAAAAAAGCAACTCTGTAGTAATAAGAGAATGAAAAGATCATTGGCAACTGCAACTACAAACTACACTCAGAAAATTTTGACTAAATGTACGTGGAGATCATCTATAGGTTAAATTTACGGCCGTGCATTTTAAAAAACAGCAAGTAACAAAGAAGATCATCAATTGCATCTCACCAAACAAATATCATTTGGTCTTCTAAGACTGGTTTCTAATTATCTTGACATTGCTGTGGAAACGCTTCAAATCTGTCATAGCCTTCTCCTCGATCTGAATCAATCTCATTGAAGACGGCTTCAACCTCCGGTTTGAACCAACAGTTCATTCCAGGAGAATCTGACGGCGAGCCCTGACCAGAAATAACCGAGAATCCAGCTGTTCTTGTCTTCAGACTGGGGGAGAGACCATGTTGTTTTCCCTGCATGACATGAAAGAAAAACATTAGCAAATTGGAACAAACATTAAAAGCAAGAAACTTTGAAAAATAGAAACCTTAATAGCCTAAGGGAAAAACACAAGTCATTAGATAAATATAAACGAGAAATTCAGAAAATATAGTCAAACCAATATCCAATGTCGAGAAATCAGCTTAAAAGTTCCAATTGAAACTGAATAATGAGGTAGAGTGACATGCAAGTGCTCAACAGAGAGAGACAGAGACTTTGCATGCCTGTTGCATCTGGATATCCCTAAGTGATGGCTGAGAAAAACTGGGTGGTGGTCCAGAAGCAGCCCAGGGAGGAGTGCCTTTTTCTCCATCAGATGCCTGCTGTGCTCGAGCTGAGACCACAGGAATTGGCTTCCCAGTCAAGAAGGAACTCAGAAGGACTTTTCCTTCACTTCTCCCAGGAGATATATCTTCAAACTTATCTTTGTTTCTAGTAGAAAGGTTCACCTTGATTTTGCTCTGCTCATCCTGAATTTCACAAAGTGAAGCAGGTCCTTTTGAAATTTTAGCTCCTCCCCATGCAGGACCATCAATTCTCGGTGTCAGGGGAGGGGTGGAGCAATACCTTTTGGGGTGTCATCAAGAGCACCGCTCAGGAACATAGAAAGCCCACCCTTTTTATTCTTATTCTTCTTTTTGGCAGCTGTTTGTGAAGAAATATTATTCCTCAGTGAGTCTAAATTGTCTTTCTTCTGAACCAAGAAAGTGGACTGTCTGGAGTATTCAACAGCTACATTTCCTTCAGACATGGCATCCTCCTACAAAAAGTTACAATACAAAAAATCAACAAAAGTATAAAAGAATTACTTAAGTAATCCATTACTTATCTTTCTGATTTTGTGGTACTTTATAGGTATTTTCTAAGCAAACCTCTCCCTTGGGTAAGAAGACGAGAACAAAAGGAGGAACAATGAAGCAATTATCAAGTCAAAAGTACAATGGGCATCATAAAACATAAGATCATGCCACAGAACTGGTTCCGGAATAAAGGCTCTTCCAAGTTGGAGGGCCATTCCACTGGAGGTAAATTTGAAATAGAAATATACAAATTGATATCAACTTAAGGCAATTGCCCCATAAAAGGAACATGATAGGAGACCTTCAACATGGCCAAAATGTCCTTTAAACACCAGAAAATACTGTGTACCATCTGAAAGGTACCACTACCATCCTACATTCAATCATCCATTAAGATTAGTGCATCCAACTAGATTGTGGAAGATGGAGTTTGAAAATTAAAGGAACCTAACCTTATTCTTGGGAATATCTGAGATTTCAACATCAAAGAAATCCTTTACGGGGTTTGAAACTACAGCCGCCACAGTACAACCAGACACTGTTTCCACTTGTGCTGCCTTCTATTTGCTCTTTTTTCTCTGTTTTTTCAATACCCCAACCTTTTTATTCCCTCTTCCATCTGGCAAGGCTGCAGATGATGCTATACTCTCCAACAACTCAATTGGAACACCAAGTTCTCCAAGAGAACTCTTAAGAGCCAACTTTGATTGAACCTTAGCAATTGCTGGTCATCGAGAAGATACTGATGGCTCTGCTTCACCTCAAGCATTTCAATCTGCTGCAACTTTTTCTGTAAAGCTCGAACCTGTTTGCTTACGCCTTGATTAGGATCATCTTGGGGTTGGAGAAAGGAGTCTAACCTTGTGTCTCCTTCATTACACAAGACAGATTTTTTCATATGGTTGTCACAAGTCCTTAGAACCTCACTCTCACTATCTTCCTCTTCACTATTGATGATAACAGGAAAAGTAGCTGTTGGTGTTGGAAGCCTACGACAACTCCATGATTCAGATGACCTCAGGTTCAACAATTTCTCAAGGTTAGCTAGAACATCCAGAGAGCATTAGCAAAAGAATGTGATGAAACTGTTAAAATGTAGTCAAGGTTGCAAACAGCAATATCCTGCACACAAGATGTCATAATAGTTTGAATGTCAAAATCTGAGTGTAAAACATCGTGTAGAAAGATGCATTTGTTGGCTTCTATTATGTTAAGAAAATATGCAAATAGTTAAATTTTGCATAATAAAAGCAGATATTTGAAAAGTTTCCATCGCAAATTAAAGTCACAGAAAGAATACCTCGCAATTGTTCCTCAAATCATCTGCTCCAAGTGAATCTGCAATTTCAAGTAGCTGTAAAAGAATTCCTTGGCTCCACCATTCATTCTGCTGCCACATTTTCACAAAGGCTTTTCAAGCTTGGTCCTGGGCTGCATCCAGAATTATCTTTTCCTATAGTGGACAACATATTATTAGACTCCATATCGTTAAACATAAAATCTTCATCAAAATCCTCTAGGTCATTCCTAACATTTAACTTCAGTTTCTTTTGATCCTTTGCTGCATTGGGGGGATAGATGGGATGGTAAAGATGTCCAAGGATCAGTAGATGTGATTAACCAACTGAAACTGAGGTAGCCCTCTTTACACCATGTAGCCGAGTAACAAGTGGTGGATTGTCTTTGGATTTCTTCCCATCGCACATGTAAGCATCACCCGTAGCTGTAATTGCAGCAGCCCAGTACTTCCCAGCAGAAATGCTGACAACATTTCTTCCACACATTGAATAGAACTACATATACCGGAGGGGCAAAAATAATGAGTAACAGTTTCTCTCATTAAAGCAACACAAGCAGACATAGATGCAAAGTATAGTAGAAGAAAACCTGTTGGCATCTAAGATCAGAAGGGACAAAAAAAATAACAGGTTCTATCATTAAAATAACACAAGCAGACATAGATGCTAAGTATAATCGAAGAAAACCTGTTGGCATCTAAGATCAGGATCCGAAGAAGTCCAATAAAATAATGTACCATCATCTGTCAGAGCCACACTATGGACCATCCTGGCAGCTATAGCAACCACATGAAGCTGTTCCATGCAATGGAACTTCAAAGGTGTAGTCCCACTTTTCTTTAAATTTCTAGCAATGATAACACGCTTTGGTGTGACAAGACGGTGACCCCATGTGTAGACCTGCCATACACAGTTCATATGGAATCTGGCCCTAGTTAGAGCAAAAGGTGAAAAGGTATCCATACATCAACCTACAAACAAAATGGATACAGAACAAGTTAAAGGGGTAGATGAATTAATGATGAGTTGAATAGATGCAAATCTAGTTATATTTACCTCTCCATCAGCTCCTAATACAATTGTGCGATATTTTGCTGCTGTAACTCCAGTTAGTACCTTGCCTTTCAAGGACTCGACCAATCTTGGAGTGTAATTTGATGCTGAATTAGAGGTGCCATAACCAAGCTGACCCTCCCTATTGCCTCCCCAAGTAAACATTTCACCAGACTCAGAAACTACAGCAGTATGTTTGTTTGCTGCAGCAACAGCTGCAATTTTTGAGTTGAGGGAACTCACTCTACAAGGTGTGGGTTGAGTATCTACAGATGTGTAGCCAAGCTGACCCTCTGCATGATATTATAGAATTCCACATTCAGCAATCACAAATGCCAAAAACACATCCCAGGCTTCCATTTTAAACAAAACTGAAGGAAGAGTATATCATTGTCTTCCATGTTCTGACTCATTCATAAAGGAAAAGTAATTGAGAATTATATCATCACACAGAGCTGAACTGGACTTCAATCAATCACAAAAAAATTATCTGGCTGGGAAATTCTGCATTCACACACTACCCAACACCAAATAAATTTTACCTCTACTGGATCCCCAAGTGAACACTTCCCCACCCTCTGTAGCAAGAACTGTGTGATGTTTAGCGGCAGCAATTCTCTTCACTTGGCAGGACCCTAAACCAGAATTCACCTGGCAAGGAGTTATAACTGCAGCTTGGCTGCTGAAAAAAAAGAAGATAAAAACACATCTGAATGTTGATTGACAGAATCTTAACAAAACCCATATACTAAAAGGAGTAAAACCCTAAAGAATGTAACAGAGTACTGGAGATCACCTTTTGCATTTTTTCATATCCCAGCATTATAATTTTTTCTCAAATTTTTCTTGGTTACTAAAACTTCAGCAAACAAGCAAATAGATAAAAACATACTTGCTTAGGAAAAATCTATGTGTATCATTTAAAGAAAAGCCTTGCTTATGTATCTACTGTTCAAAATTCAGTTTTGACATTAAACTGTTAAAATTCAAAACAATATTCCGAAGTTGAAAAGTTTGAATGTACCAGTCACAAAAACCAGACATACGTTCATAAAATTTTAAATTAACAGTTGTTTTAATGTCTAAAAGCTTTGAACAGCTAAAATTCAAAATCAAATCTCAATCATGAATCATTACTAAGATTTGAAAACTTTTTTGCAAGTAGGTATAAATGGGGTATCAAAAGTTAATACCTGTGGATATCAAAGTCAGGGTGTCCAAGACAACCCCCTCTCCCAAATCCCCAGGTATAGACTTCACCGCATCTGGTAACTGCCACACTATGGAACTTGGCAGCAGAGTGAGCTTGGTAATAGAGCCATGAAGTGTGTCAATTTTGCATGGTAACTTTTGTATGTGTGCATTTCCTGTCCCAAGTTGATAGTTTGCTCCACTTCCCCAGCTAAACACCTCAGTTGCTACTAAAGATACAAATAAAAATTAAGGTTACACCCAAAAAAAATTGGATTTACATTGCACCAACAATAAACTGTCATCTATCATGAAAAAACACAGCAGAAGATACCCGAATTGTGTCCACTTCTGACAGCCTGCAACACAGGACCAGATAGGAGATCAACTGGAGTTTGGGACTTGCAGTCCTCCAGTGTCAAAGAAGCTCCAGTCAGTAGGAGGATACTTACCACTGCAAGATGACCAAAATGATGGGCCCTGTGAAGGCTACTTCATCCTGATATGAATAATGTAAAGATCATGCAAACAGGAACAGTACTTCATGTTCAGCATTTGCAAAGTATCAGAATGCAGCATTCTGTACCAATCAAACTAAAATCCATCTCCTTCATAATAGACATACATAAAATTATTTCTAATCCAAGAAAAAAATATGTAAAAGAATTTAAGAAATTATCTTATTGATTGCCAATTCATCCTTTTATGCACAAATTAAAGCTTGGTAGTGTTTATAGATCATTTTTAATACAATCCTCTGAGATTAATATAAATTCTGTATGCATGGCACAACATAAATTAACCAATGTTAATAGATTATTCCAATATGAATTTTCAGAATCTCCTCATCCTAAATTAAATAAAAATCCAGCAAAGCTATTCAATCTTACCCAAACTTCTCATATTTGTTAAATTATCCATACTCTACCTTCACTTTCAAGAATTCTCTTTGCTCAGTTAAACTGCTGCGTCACTTGAATAGGATAAAAACTGGTTCTTTTACCCAACCGAAGAAGTCATCTTCATTTGTTAAGTTTAAGCTATTTCCTATCAGTGTTACATTATTCATCTTCTTATTGTGCTTTCACCCAGTCTCTTTAGTTGAAATCTGCGCCATCACTTACATGGGATGAATCTTCCTTTTTTCAACTAATAAGAGAATAAATTATTTTTAACCTAAAATCTATGAAATATATCAAGCTTCTGAGATAACAAATAACAAACATGAATACAAGAAGCAACTCGGTTCATTTTATATTTACAAGTATATTTTCTCACTGCAAATTAGAAACCATCAAAAAGTTACAAAATCTGCTAACAGTTTAGGGACTAAGAAAGTAAATTATACATTTGAGCAGTTCAAGCACAAGCCACTTAATATATGAGAGCAATTCCAAATAAAATTATTTTCAAGAGTTTCCATGAAAGTTTGATAACTTTCAGAGTAATCTCAGCCAAAAAGGAACTCCAAGAAATCAGATTTACGGTAGAATCAATAGTAAATGCGCGAATGTTAAATAAAATAATTCAAAACAAGTACTAAAAAAAAAAAAAAGGATTTTCATTATAATAAACATAAATCAATTTTATTAAAACAGAGCTGAAAAAATAGATGCAAGAACTGATAAGTGGTGCTCAACATGTTGACATTGAAATGAGATTATAACCATTCTAAAGTAAACACACTGACAGACATCCATTTGAATTAGGTCATTAATATTAAGTAAGGGTAAGGAAATGTAACACACCCTAGCATCAGGGTCAGCACCTGCTGCAAGAAGCCTCCTAATGATACGAATGTTGTTTCTCCAAATTGCAATATCAAGAGGAGTCAGGCCTGGTGTATTTCTGGAATTAATATTACCTCCATTTTTCTTCAGCAGCACTAACGCTGATTCTAAATCGGTCAAGGACCCTTCGTGCACAACAAGATACAGATCTTTCTGAAGTCCTCCAGGTGAAAATTTACAAGAAGGTAATTGTACAGTCTGCTTCTGTCCTTGAGGTGAAACTAGCACCTCCATGCTAGTATATATTAAGATGATAATCAACCAGCACTCTTTACGTTCAACAAGCATTATACTTTAATAATAAGGAATGACAGCTACTACTCAGCAATACAGACACACACACACACACACCCCTTTGCTTTTTAATGTCAAGAGCCCAAATCTCTATTGACCTTTCAGGAAATTAGTTTAACAGCAAACAACTGTAGCCCTTGGAGAGGTAGATTCTGACTAATCCATGTTGTAGTAGATATTTCCATAAACCAATCAAGAAACCAACAAGAAGTCCATTTCAGTCAGGATCAATTTAAGAAAACTGTTACCAAGCCATTATCATCACTGTCCTTAAAATGAATGCAAACGAGTTGCAGCAGCCATTAAGAAATCCAAAAGTTCATAGGATGCAGAGAAATCTTCAATAAACATGCAAAGCAACACTCTGCATTGAGAGTTCCTCTGTCAATAAAATATCTCAAAAAAATAAATGGCACAGCAGTCATATATACCACATACAAGCGCAACACACAATTACACCAAAAGGTATAGGAAAGAGTCCATTAACCATTGATACAGAGAAAGAAAGCAAAATTGTCTCTAAAAGGAGAAGGAAATAGGACTTTTGTTTCCTTCAGTGCCAAAAAAATTAAAAAATAATGATAATAAAAAAAAAAGAAAAGTTTGCAAGCCTTTGAATCAGGCTCCCACCAGACAACAAAAAGAAAAGTGATTCTTGAATGACGTTCAAGATCATAAGATCTCAAACCAATATCAAGTTTCACTAGAAATATCAATATAAACTGCTAAAATCTTTATACGTAAGAAATGAAGCCATATTCGTCATACACCAAGCATTACTGACCTGTAGCTTTACAGTAAAACACAAACTACATAGAGAATTCACACATTGCACCAACTAAACAGAAACAGTAAACGTGAACAAGAATCAAATTGTCCAAGAAAATTACAATCCAAAACAAGTGGACATTGGAATGACAGATGATGTTTCACAGAAAACTCCAGGAAACAAAGGTTTGATCACAAACTGAATTTCGATATAAATTACATGAAAGAAATAGGCATACATTGGCCTGATCTCAATCATTCCCTTGACCCCAAAAGCTGCCAAAGAGCCAAAGATTGGAGAAATATGAGCAATTGCATGCCAAATATCACTCCTAGTTCCATCTGAATGGAACGAAAAAAAAAGAAAATAATTTTACTATCAAAACCATGAGATCAAGCGCTAATTCTTAACATCCAAACCAGAAATATAAAATTGCTCCTTGCATATCAAAATAAACCACACCCACCAAACAAAATAATGAATTTCAACAGAAAAAACAGCTAAAAAAAAAAACATTCGAGACAAGGTTACAACACCTGCCCGCCTAAAAATGATAATATTAAAACACATCAAATTTATCAGAAACTAACAAATTCCCAAAAATAAATACCCATCAAAAGGAACAATACAAAACACATGAAAATGAACTAGAGAACAAAAAACTGCACAAACAAGCAAAAAAAAAAAAAAAAAAAGAAAGCAGCAAACCCACAAGAGTTAGTGGATTTACACATTGCCTGATACTTTTCTTTATGTTAATTTGAGAGTGAAACACAGAGAATTACATCAACTGAAAACAATAAGATTCTTAAGGAGAATATAAGCAACTGATTTCTGTTACAGAAGAGAGTCGAACCCAGTAATATAACCGCCAGACCAAAGACATAAGCGCTAAGAGTGAAATCAGAACTCTTTAAAATTGAAGGGCATTATTGGAATTTTAAAATTTTATGTGCTCAAAATGACCTTGCTGAGATTGTAGTTTGTTCCGAAAGCTGTCTTGGGAACCCGTAAACAGATGCTTATGTTAGTGACACGTGGCGAAAAGGTAAGGGAGAACTAGTGATGAGGAGATCTAAAATTACCATTAGATAAAAAAAATTGGTCTTTCTATGGGTAATAACATTCCGGTACCTAACTTTGTATGTGTGCCCAATTAAATGCATAGTACGTCTAGTTAAAACAAATGAATCCCCAATACATTTTTTAAATTTTCAAGAGAACTAAAATACTCATCTATTGTTTGGCTAGATAACTATACATTGTGAATTTTTAATGAACTAAATTCAATATCAAAAATAATTTGTTATTTTTATAATATTAAAAGAGATTGGCATTTAATTTTGAGTTAATAGTCAAGAAAAATTAATTCTCTCAAAAATAAAATAAAATAAAATTCAAAAAGAAATTAATTTTATTCTTTCTATTTAACAAAAAAATATGTGAAAGAAATTTGACTCAATATGAATTCAGAAAAATGGACTGCTTTGTACCTGAACAACGTACGACTAGTGGATTCTTGAGTACTTAAAAAAATGGAGTTAGGGATCTATTTGTATAAACAAAAAAACACTATGTTCGTTCTTGTAAAAACAAAAGAGAGAGAGGATCGATAAGTAATTAGTGCTTTTGAATTTGTGGATGCTTTGCCACAATCTGTTTAAATCAATGAATTTTATTTATTTCTGGTTGGTGGTCGGAAAAAGTTCCACGTCATTAGGGTCGTTTTGTTTTCAGTTGAAACTTGAACGAGGCATAAAAGTCGCATTCGCATTCAATTCAGCTTAACTGATTGTACAATTATGTCAAAGTCAAATTTTAATTCATTTATTTAAATGTTTTTGATTCTAAAATCAATTATCACGAATTTGAAATCTATAAATTCACTCACCCATAAAAAATAAATAAATAAATAAAATTATTCTTTACTTATGAATTAATTTAATATGTGAATATTAAATTTATTAATTTAAATTAATTTATTAATTGAATTTAAAAAAAGAATAAAATAATATATTTATAGTATGATAAATATACGATATTTATTTTTTATTTAATTTTTATATTTTATATACAATTAATAACTTCATACAATATGAATACTCACCTTTCATTAAAGATAATGTTATGTTATAATAAATAATAATTTTTATTTAAGAACAAATTTTAAATATAATTATTTTATTATGTAAGTATAATTAAAATGGTGAGATCATTTAATAAATAAAATAAAAAAATTATTTATTAATAATAAAAAAATAAAAAAAATGTATTCTTTGCTTGTGAATTAATTTGATATGTGAATATTAAATTTATTAATTTAAATTAATTTATTAATTGAATTAAAAAAAAGACCAAAAAAAATATTTATAATATGATAAATACAATATCTATTTTTTATCTAATTTTTGTGTTTTATGTATAATTAAACAGTTCATACCATATGAATACTCATCTTTCATTAAAGATAATGTTATGTCATAATAAATAATAATTTTTATTTAAAAAAAAATTTAAATATAACTATTTTATTATGTAAGTATAGTTAAGGTGGTGATATTATTTAATAAATAAAATAAAAAAATTATTTATTAATAATGAATAAAAAAAATTATAATTTTTTTATTATATTAATTAAATTATAATTTTTTAAAATTATTTATTTATTAATAATAAATATATTTTTTATTTTATTAATTAAATAATTTTATTATATTATTATTAAATATCTTCCATATCAATTGTACGGACATGATGCCACGTTCTCATTCAATTATTTTTTTTTTCCTTTTACTAATCCCACGTATGAAGTATTGTCAACCATTGATATTTTTGACGCATCAGAAGGTGACAACATAGTGATGACGTGGCTTCTTTTCATTGGTAAGTCGTACAAATTTGGCTTCACATGTGCCGTAAATTCTTTTTGCTACAAATCCCAAATTCGAAGAGGTGATTTTCACTTTGTAATCTTGGGTTGGTTGGTTGGTTGGTTGGATGGATATATTTCAAAATATAAATTTTTAGGAGTGTTTATATACAGAAACACCGCTAAAAACATATTAGCAAGCTAAAACTGAAAGGATTTTCTCGCACATAAGATGGATGCATCAACTTAGCTCAATTCAAGAGCTCGATCGTTTAACAGGCACCGTACGCGCGCAAGAGATCCTCTGGGTGTTTCAGTATTGTTATAATAATGTTCGGAAGTTAGAGGCAACTGTTTGGTGATTGCTATTGGAACGTATTTAGAATGCTAAAAACACACATCTTAAAAGAGCAAGAGCAGAAATAATTTTTCAAGACAGTTCCTTGGCACGGCACACCTTGACTCCCTCGTATGTTATAGAAAATTTCTATATTTTCCAAAAATTTCAACTACAAAACTAAAAATTTTAACAAGAGCAGAAGAAATAAGAGCACTTTTGCTATTGGAACTTGTCAAGCAGTTTCAACTCTTGAAAATGGCGTAGTAGCATAACAAGCAATAAAAAGGGTTTGGTTACGTAATGGAATTTAGTCAAACTAGAACCACCATTAACAGAAGAGGAAAAGTGCTCATATTCCCTTGCTTATCAACAAAAAAAGCACTTAAATTTTTCTAATTTTATCAAATTACATTAAAACAATTTAGACGGCAAAACATCAGCCATCATATCATTTCTCATTAAACTAATTTCCAACTGTACATGCAACAAAGAAAGCACAGTCAGTAGCATCTTGGAAGCAATCGCCATAATTGAAGGCAAAGGACAAGCCACAGGCAAAAGCAGAAGCTGCACCATACCATACCATAGGCAGAGTTAGGCTTCACAAGCACGATCCCTGACATCTCCAAACAGGACCAGCGATTTTAATCTTTTTTTACCCATTAATATATATATATATATATATATATATATTCTTTTGACTCTGCTGTCAGCATACTGTCATTATCTACAATCAAATCTTCCTCAGAATTATAAAACAAAACCATCGGTTGTGTAGAAGCCAACATAGAAGATCTAGGAAGAATTTCTTTATAGAATGGAATTGGAGAAGGAACAAGCAGAAAATACCATGTAATTTGCAGAAAATTGGGATTATCAACGGTCAGAAATCCCATTGTAAACATCCCACAATTGTACTGTATAGAAATTGGCATAAAACAAGAATGAATAGGCAGATTCATGGCCAGTCCTCTTCGAAGTTTGAATGCTTTTCAATAACCCACAAAAAGGAAAATGATATAAACCGCACCATTCCCCAGCTTTAAAATAAGCTTGTACCACTCCAAGAAATTTTACCGGTTCAATCAATTAGAACTGTGACTGTTGAATCATTACATGTTATAAGTCATTTCTATATTTATTTCCAACAACCTATTTTGCTTTCAGGGTCTTCTTGCGCTTTACAAGTGTACAAGTTTAACACGCATGTGCTACCCTTTTCATGATTTTCGCGTGGGCAAGAAATTGATATCAGATCTGGGATTTTGGTATACTACAAGAATTAAGCTCAATTCGATGATCATAAAGAAAAGTAAAATATTTTGCCTTGCTTTGGGACACCCTGTTGGGACTATCCATGAGTGCATGAGCCATAATGTCTGATTTTGTATATTCAAAATTATACAGTCTTAACAAAATAGAATAGACCAAGAGAAATTGATGAAGTAAAAAATGAGAACAGGATGAAGTCCAGGACAGGGAGAAATATTCTCATTCTGTCAAAACTTTAATTTCTTTGAATTTAAACCAATGTGACAAAATGCAAAATTACAAGGAACCAACAGTAAGAGTATTCTAAGAATCAAAGAATAGAAAAAAGAGAAAATATTGAATTGTCACTAATCACACAACAAACCAAAAAAGAATATGTATAACCAAACATTAGACAAGTTTGTCCCATCCTATACCAAGCCTACAGTTCCAAACTCTGGATCCATTTACCATTTTGATGATGAGAGAGCAACATGGTTGAAGAATGTTTTTTACACAGCAATTGGAGATTCCTGTATTCAAGAAAAGGTCTATTACTCTTGCCAGGTAATCAAACTACTATCACACTTAAGATAACCTAAAATATAATAGAAATAATGCTAACAAGAAAAAAGCTCACCTTGGTTGTCAAGTTTGAAACAGCTAGATTAAACTTTTCTCTAGTTTTTGTACCCGCCACCTGTCCAGCTTTTGCGATCTTGTTAAAGGCTCCGTTTAGCCAAGATGTTCCAGCAGTCATGTACCTGTCCAGAACCAAAATTGAAACGTCAACTCTGCAACTATCTTGTTTTCAAATTTTAATAAGCACTTAAAAAAACAATAAAAAGTTTGACAGCTAACCCGAATTAATGATACAGATAGATCACATAAACATAAAACATTTTAGATCAATCATTTCCATTCTAAGAGAAGTCGTAACTGAAGAACAAACTTGAAAGCTAGACACTGATGATCAATAGCAGAACTGCAATTAATTAGAGAAAAATACACTAAAGCAATTAATGAAGTAAGGGCTGTCTAAGAAAAAACGACAATGAAGCTTCTCAATAGGCAACAGATAAAGGAGGACCACTGTAGACATTGCTATGCTGAAAAATGATTCATACAGCTTCTGCCAAAAGCAATTCCCATATAGGCCGAACTCCTCAAGTAAAGATAATTATTCTCTAAGGGGAGAACCTAAATAAAGAGCTCTGAGCTCTTACAGGAAGCTGAGGGATGAGAAATGAGAAACATAGCATGAACCATCAACTATCTTGAATTATTGAACCTTTTAGCTAGTTGATAAAACACTAATCATGACTATGGGTTTGATACTTAATAAATAGTCCTCCAGAGGCAACATAAAGTTCCATAAATATGATTGAATCAACAGTTGCTTATCACTGACCTTTTTGGTAACAAAGTGATTGTCATAATCAAGAAATGAAGTCATGTGGCAACAAAAGTAAGCCTTAATAAAGGATCCATGCATATTGCATAATCTACCAATTGGAGGATTGCATCAACGTAGTTTAAGTGATATGCAAACAATGTGTTATTGACTGCAAAGTAGAATCAAAAGATACTCTTATTGTTGAGGGAGGAAACATGATACCTGCTTGTTCTGACTGCTGATCCAGTATCATTTATTTTTCTCTCTGCGGCAAAAATAGCAGCCATAGTTTTATCTGATACATGAAGCCTTTGATCAACAAACTTTACTTTCTCATTAACGGCTGAAATTCCAACTGTCAATTTCTCTGTAAGCCCAACGCTACGGTCAAGAGAAATAACCGTGGCAGATGCACTGGCTGTCAATTGATGTTTTTCATCAAATGCTTTAGCCTTATTCACAGCATCTTGTCTAATTGCTGAACCTTTTGCAAGCATACTCGTGACAACTGCTTGCGCTTTACTAGCATACATTCTTCCTCTGTGAGAGGGACTTGTTTTAGCCTGCTAATAGAGACAAATTAAAATAAGCAGATCAACTCAAAGAAAACTTTAAGGTGCAAATGATAAGAAAATGCCTGAGGTATCTAATGAAATTTGCATTGATCGTTACAAGCATCTATAGAAGGCTGGCATCTATAACATAGTATGGGTCATTCAGGAATGAAAGATAATTCATTCATCAAAGGATGCAATCATTCTCCACATAACAGATCCATGACCCACATGAAGGTTTATTCTTTTTTTTTTTTCCTCTCTTTTTTGTGGGCTTGATCATGTATATTAAATATCAATTCCAAATAGATGTTTTCAGATTTTGACAAAGGTTATGCAGGGTGGAAGACTAAACTCTCTTTGGTTCAATCATTTAGGAGATGCAACTAGGCATTCCCAATATAAAATTAGGAAACTGCATGCCCAAGAAACCAAGCTTAAACACAACAGATCTACATCTTTTCCATATTCAGCTTTCTGCTTAAAACTATTACCAATCAGTAACTAGGCTTCATTACATGAACAGATTTTCCTTGTAACTTGTGTTACCTCAATAGGATCCACAGACACGGCATTGTCCACCACAGTTACTTCCTGCATCAATGGCATTGAAGAACATAAGGATTTGGCCTTAAAAGTCAAAAGAGATGCAAAAACTTGTAAAACAATTACCTGCATTGAAAGTTTAGCCGCATAGTCTTCAGCTGGAGTTATGCTCACAATCTGGTCTACTATCGTTGCTCCCTAAACACAGGGTACAGAACTTTTACTTTCCATGGTCGTGCAATGCAAAATATTGTAAATGTGGAATTCAAAAGAAAAAAAAAATGCCCAATCACATCCCAAGAAAATGTCAACCCTGCAGAGAATTTTTGGTTAAGAAACAAAACTTATAATTATATATATATAACCTGAAAACTTGACCTTGCACAGGGTATTACACCAGACAAAAATCATGGGGCCTTAGAAACTCTAAAAGTGTTGAGTTTGCAATCATCAATGTACTAGTTTCCTCCAAGGCAAATTTCCTTACAGCAATTTAGCTATGACAGATATCATGCAATTTCTAGTGAGTGCTCTAACATTATTCATTAATGAGGGAACATACATCTAAAATCATCTATCAGGATGTGGCTTAAAGCTGTTTGCAAGAATTGAATCTCCCACAAGTTTTAAGGCTATATCCTATTAAATGAGAAGGAGCTTATACAAAACTTTTTGGCTGAAACAAGTATTTTGAGACATATTTGGTTGTTTTGAAATTGAAGCATAGCTCTTCACTCTACCTTAAAGAATTATTTTGAGTATGTGCATGCTACCAAGAAAAAGACAACAGCTACTTCCTAGTTTATATGTAAATACTTCTCACAATGTGAAATAAATTTCCAAACGTTTTTACCAGTAATCAGAAACACCACAGACCATGAAATCCTCCTTTCAGAATAAGTTAATCATCAACCTCTATTAACTTTCTGAAAAAAAACTAACAAAATATAGAAAGGGTTGGCAATTAATTCAAAAGGTTTGGAAAAGGTTCCAATGAATTTCGGAATTGTGCAGATCCACCATCATTTAACCCAAATCAAGGTCCATTTAATGATATTAACCTTTTAAATAAAAAAGGTAAAGTAAACTCTAATTAAAGGGTTATCTTTCAATTTACTCATTTCATTTCAACTATTCCCAATGGTGATGGTTGAGCTTATCTTTAGGGAGGAGACACAGCCTGTTTTGGCATCAACTAGAAGAATTGACTTTAAAGGGTGAAGCAAACGGAAAGCGGTCAAGGTATACTTTCTCTAAATTGCTTCAACAAAAATAAAATTAAATAAACCCATAAGATCAGCTGATCAATGTGAAATAGCTGGAAGCTACAAGGCAAGAAATCAATAAACAAAGCGGCTCATAACCATAAAAGGTAAACCAAATTGGGGATACAAACCGATAATAACAATGCAATTTCAAGAGCTTTCGGGTCCTTGAAAGTAACAAATGCGGTCTTTGATTGCCCAGATTCACTACACACACAACAAACAACAAAACAGCCGTATTTAACCTTCACTTTCCACTTAATTGCCAAAGAAATGCCATTCAGATGAACCTAACATGGTAAAAAATTGTAACTTTCAGAAACTCACACACATAAACCACCCAAAAAAATATGAAAACCCAAAAATTTATATCACTTTCATCCTTCTTTTTTTCTTGTAATATTTTCTTGCATTTTCACGGAAACTAATATAGAATTAAAAAGACAATAAAGGACATGAATTAGAATCAATAACACTCATAAAGCAACATAACAACTTCACTCCTTACCACCAAAACATCTACTGTTTTATTTATTTGTCGTTATTTTTTAGTATGAGAATTTTAATTACAAAAACACAGAAGCCCAAATTGCGAATTCCATTTTCTACATTTAATTTTCATTTTCTCAGAAGCCAAACACAAAGACCAGAGAAAATTCTGCAAAAAGTAAAGATATATCACATATGCAGAGTACATAACACGTACCTATGGATCTCAATACGTTCAATATCACCAGAGAAAGAGAAGAATTCATGAATCTCTTTCTCATTCGCTAGATCTGAAACATTCTTTACTTGAACCGTTCTCGTCTGTTAAAAACAGTGAAAAAGAAACAGAAAGGAACAAGAATCAGCAGCACAAAGCCAAGAACTTAGAATTGGGTAACGTTAAATCGGGTGATAAAGGGTTTAGGCAGGCAAGAAAGTGAATGAAACTGACCTGCATTGCTAATGGGTGGAGTTTTGCAGTTGTAGTTTTGTGTGTTTTGAGCTGTAACGAAGATAGAGAGAGAAATAGAAGAGACAGCTTGCAGCTCAGAAAAGAAGGAATGTATGAGCAGAAGAGCAGATGTAATATAATGTACGGGTACTAAATGCCCCTAATTCTAAATTCTGTTTTGTTGATTTTACTATTTTACCCTTTTAATATTGATGTTTTGTAATTTTTTAATAATTAAAATCAAAATTATAAAAAATTAAAGTATAAGAAATATATTGTATAATTTATAAGTTTATTTAAAAATAATAAAATATCTAATATAAATTTCTTGAATAATTTTTTTAAAATTATAAAATTATGAATAAGAGAAAATTAAAGAGAAAAAAAATAAATAAAATGCAACAAATTAAAGAGCAAGAATAACCAAAACATTTTAATGTATTATTTGACTCATAAACTTTTATTTTATTAGTTTTATATCAATGATTTATTAAATTTAGAGGTACTCAATGGTCTTTTAGGTGGGTATGGTTATTTTTAATATTTGAAATCAAATTGTATAGCAATTTAATAAATATTTAATAAGTTAATGGATCAGTTTTATTCAAAAAAATAAAATAAAATTAAAATATATTAGCACCAACATAAAGTAAACTTTATATTTTAATAATATTTATTTAATATATTATTATTTTGGTTAAATTATTACGCAATCACAATCACTTATTTTTAATTATCATATTTAAAATAAATAAAAAATATATATTTTCTCGCTTTAATGAGAAAGAGATAGGCAAAAATAATAAAATATTAGAATATTTTTAAAATAATTTTATTTTAAACTTTTTTTATATTTATGATCTATTTTAAAAAAATTTTAAAATTAAAAATTTTAGACAATTTTATTTTTATAACTATTTTTATACTTAAATAAAAAGAGAAAATATTTAAAATAATTTTATTTTAATCCTTCTTTATATTTATAACTAATTTTTAAAAATTTATTATTAAAATAATTATTTTTAATAATTTTATTCTCATAACCACATTTTACATTTTCTCCTTTATATTCAACAACAAAACCCCCTTCACGCTTTCATCTTCAACAACAAATTTGGATGGGGAACAAATTTTGGAAAGAAGAAAAAAGAGGTTAGTTTTATTTTACTTGCATTATTAAAAGAAATTGCATTATTGTTGAAAAAAAATTGTAATAGATAGTTAGTTGGTAGTTATTTTAGTAGTTAGTTTGTTATTTTGCATGAGAAATATACATATTATTATTCAAAATGTCTAGATTTTGCAAGCCAATCATGAAAAATGTTCATTAATAGTTGGGGAGGAGGATTACCTCAATCGGTGTTGGTAGAGGATAGTCATCGACGTCAGAAAATGAATTAAAAAAAAAAAAAAATAGGAAGAAGAAATAAAATCATGTTAGCGCGTGTATTGCACGCTCCTGTGCATGACACGAGAGATAAAGAAACTTGTTTCACACTCGTGTCACACATACGAGTGCGTGAAATACACGCAGCTATCGGCATGAAGCGAGAGAGACGCAAGCTTGTTTCACGCACAAGGGTGCCTGTGATACATGTGCATAGTGAGTGTGGTGCACATGCCTTTGTGCGGGAAATGAGTAGAAGCCCACGCACAGTTCCACGCGAGTGCATGGACTTCACGCGTTTATGGGTAAATTTTTTTTTTAATTCATAAAATTAATTATTTTAAAAATAATTAATAAAAAATAATAATAAATAACTAAATTTTATTTTTAATTTATTCAAAATTAATCAGAAATCACTTAAAATAATAATAAATATCCAAATTAAAATTTAAAGGCATATTAATTTTTTAATTTATTTAAAATTAATTAGAAATTAATTTAAAATGATAAAAAATACCAAAATTTAATTTTATTTAAGGCACATTAATTTTTAATTTATTTAAAATTAATTAAAATAATAATAAATACCTAAATTTACTTTTTTAAAATTAATTTATTTAAAATTAATTAAAATTTAGTTAAAAATAATGATAAATACCAAAATCTAATGTTTTAAAGACATTTGATTTTTTTAATTTATTTAAAATTAATTATAATTTAGTAAAAAATTACAATTAATTTTCAAATTTAATTTTTTAAATTTATTTAAAATCAAGCAGACATCAATTAAGAATGATAATAAATACCCAAATTTGTTTTTTAAAAATCATTTTCCTTTCTTTAATTGATTGAAAACTAATTAAATTAGTTAAAAATTAGTTTTTGTGTCAAAATTTATTTTTTATTTCTAATTTTAGTAATTAATTGAATTAGAAAATTAAAAAGGTTTGAAATTATAATAAAAAATAAAATTTGTAAAAATAAATACAAAAATATAATGTAATTTTTATAGAATATATAAAAGTTCATTTTTTTTAATTGTAAATTTTATTTTAGTTAATTTTTAATTTTTTACAATGTTTAATGACAATTAATTGATTGTGCAATTTTATCGATAGAAATGGTAAATAAATCACAATTAAAGATTGTAATAGATGACTACTTTCATGCAAAAATGAGATGTTTAGCACGTTTTAAAATGATAGATCATATTAAAAGGAGATTAATTACAATACAAGTCGATCTATTTAGTCAATCTTGTTTTGAGCACTTCTTGTTCATCGAAAATTTACATCATTTACTAATTTTTTTTGATTATATGTTGTTGCATGAGATACATATAAATGACAATAATAATGAAATGTGGTTTCTCATGAGAACAACTCATTCGATTTTTCTTGAACTGAGTTTGGTCTTATCACTAACCTTTAATTGCAAATATTTTCCTAATTTATATTTTCCTAAAAGTACATAAGTGAGGGATGCATTCTTTATTGATTAGGACATTGTTACTTTAGACAACATGGAAATGATTTTTGATGAACTTGATTTTTCTACCATACTAGACATTGACGAGGTGTGATTGTTGTTTTTTTACCAACTTAAGAGATTCTTGTTTGGTAGGGCAAAAAAACCTATACAAATTATGGTTGTTATATTGAAGGATGTTAACTAATTTAATATATATTTATGGGGATCTACCATATTTTTTTATTAAATCTAATTTTTACAATGATCAATTCCTATATAGTATAATAAATACAAAAGGGATGCACCACATTTAAATCTATCTGACAAGAATTTTAAGAAAAAGTATAATATTATTGAGATGTCTATTATATTTTTGATATTTATTTAAAATAGGTATACTAAAGTTGCAAATCTTATTTTTTGTGTAGTTCTTTGTTATACTTATAATTTTTTTGTCATGTATATATAGGTTTATGAGTTAGTGTGTAGTTTGCAAAATCATATTGTAGCACAAGTGAACAATGACATCTCACTAATTCAAAGTTAGAAGAACCTTAAATGATCTCTTAGTTAGAAAATCATATGTAGGCATTTGTTCTTACAATCTGCTATAAATACTTATGAATACCAAATTAATTCCCTGTAAGATTAATTGTTACGTACTCACAACTTTTGAAAGTTATCAATATGTCTTTTTGCAGAGACCACATGTTCTTCTTGTGTTATAGTTCAAGTCCATTAAGATTAAATTACCGTATGTAGCATAATAATTTAAGATAATTCAGCCAAAAGATATATATGAGAGTAGTTTGCTAACGAGTAAGACTTTTGAGTCATACACTGAAGTCCAAAACTCCTGCATGGATATGGATGACCATAACACTTAACACAGGTAAAAGTTATAAATATGATATGATTTTTTTTTTCAATTATTTGAAATGCATTAATGTCTCATTGAGACACATGACCATTTGTTGCGTAATACATAGTCATATTATTCACCTGTGCTACCACCATATTATATGCCTTTACTGTCGCAATACTTTTCATATGTGCCTTAGTCACATTATTCTCCAGTGTCATTACTATATTATTTGTTTGCACTTTTGCCATATTATTAGCTCGTGTCCTTTCTTTAATATTTACACGTCTATGATGTATTACTTTTTGGTGCCATTACCATATTATACTCTTGTACCATTGCATCCTTATTTACTTGTGCTATCACTTCATTAAACTGATGAGTTTAAAAGGAATGTGTTGCATTGTTTCGATGCATTAAGTACAAATGTTTGCAATATGAGAGAGAATATCAATTGGGTTGAACATAATGTGATGGACTGATATGAGACATTAAGTATAGATTTTTATAATATACGAGAGAATATCTAGCAGGTTGAATAAAATGTGATAAACTTAATTGATGAGTTAGTGGTAGACTTTCAAAAATGGGTGGAGGTGTCCATTCATTCACAAATGACATCAATTGTCTCTTTTCTTTAGTATATTATATTGGATAGACATTGAAATTTCACTTTTGAATAAAGACCAATTTTCAAAATAAAGATGGTACTCGATTTATGTATCGATATATAACATTAATAGTACTCATTTCATTTTGTTATATATAAATTGTAATAAAATTATTGCATAAATTATTATAAATTTTTTAAAAAACCTTCTTCCACAATTATTTATGTCTAGAATTAAACATTAAAAAATTCATAAGAATTGCAAAAATTTTCATAAATAAATTTCTATTTTAACATACTTACTATAGCATTAATATTATATAATATTTAAAACAAAATTATAAATTCATCAACCATTATCATAATAAATTTCTAACATCATTGTAGTAAATGAGTTAAATAATGTACAATATACCAAATAAAATATAGAGTTACACGTGACAAATAAATAAATAGTTTAGAAGCTCAATAATACACAATCATTCATTTTTGTCATGATATAATAGATTTTTGCCTGTTGCACAATTGTATCTGTATTACTTATATAAGGAACATTTTTGAATGGCTACCTCTTTTCTTGCATATATGATGCATTGGTTTCTTGGTTGACCAAATAGGATACAGTTTACTTGTGGCTTGACAATAATGACTTGTACCTCACTTGGAACATTCTAAAGGCTTGAGTCTCTAATAAGATAAATATCTTGTGCATATACTGCCAAAAGTGCACATTGTTGTAGTATTTTAAACAAAAGTTTTTATACTAGCTTCTAATATATATGATTACTACTACTGCTTGAGTATACAACAATTACTACAAGTTGAAGTGCTTACATTAACATATCTTTTGTGTTTAGATTAACATTAACAATTTTGCCTCTGCCTTTTATTTCAAACTCAAATTAAGAAACAAAAAAGACTAATAGTATAAGAGTTGAGTAATCTCTTTAACCTTATTGGTTGTCGTTTCAGTTAGGCTGTCTTTTTCATATTTAGTGGCTTTTTCTTTCCTTTCATAAAACCAATGCTCTAATATTAGTGATATCTAGCTGCTATGGTAATAATTGAAATAGTATGTGTATGTTTAGGCAATATATTGATACTCCCTATAATGTTAGTTGTTTTTGTGTCGTATCATCAAAGTAAAAAATAAGATCTAACTCATTTGTAAAATTTTACCTCATTTTTTAAATAATTTGCTGTATTGGGATATATTTATTTTAACTTATCTATATAATTTTCAAAATCACTAAATACAAATGAGTTGACATCAATGTAAAATCCTATTAAAAAAAGTGTCTTTTTAACGGTATTTAGAATTATACTTTAATTTAAAATTTTCCTTACTATGGTAGCAATAGAAACTATGATACGAATCAAAAAATACTTTCCTTATTCTTTAAGTATGTTATCATATTGATTTCACACAAATACCAAATTTGAACTATGTCTAAGTGCATCTCATAATTTATCTAAGAACCACTATCATGATGCATCATTTTTAGAATTTTCCTATCCAAATGTCACAAAATAAATTTGATTATTTTTATCAAAAGAGGCTATAATAAACATAGTATTTTTGGTGTGTAACCTTTAAGAATGTGCTGTCAGTAACAATCATAAGTTAAATTAATGAACAAAAATCACTCAAAGAGGTGCTAAGTGCCATGAAAAAATATAAAAAAATAGTCATTCTCATTTGTTTCTACATACATTATTATATCAAAAAATTGTTCTCTTAAAGTATAACAAAATTATGGTAGTAATTTAAATGACTTTGTTGGATTCTCGCACAACGATTTTTGTGCTTTTTCTTTTTTTTTTTAGCTAGCCACATTTTATGATAAGAAACTTGTACTCCAAACTTTTGCTATATGTCATCTTAGATTTTGTTTGAAGTGTGAATCCTATTAGAGTTCTAAAATTTATTCATTATATATTTATTAATAAACTGATTACTTACTTGATGGTGGCTTAACTGTAACTGATAACTTTGATAATTATGAATTATTTTAAAGTGTTTAATAAATTACTATTCACTATTTTCATTTGTATTAGTTATTCAAATCCACATTTTGTTTAAATTTGGTTTGTTGTGAATTTTGAAGTTTGAAATTAAAAATAATTTTTCAATGTTATTACGTCTAATGCATATTGTATCACTTTTTTTGAATTAAAAATTTGGCCAATAGATATAATACTATACACAAAAATAGGTAGTGCATCCTATTATTGATAAAAAGATGGTGGAATTGATGGTAAACGATGAAAACTTAATGGTTTTGGTATGTCCTCTTGACACCCTATAGATCTATTACTCTAACTTGCTTCATAACACACATTCGTCCTTGTATCAATATCCGATTCTTACATGGGATCCTGAGTGTATCGTAGGAATGTTAGCGCCTTCACCTTTCATATACAGTTAACTATGAAAAAAATTATGTATAGAATCATCATTATACCCACACGACAAGTACTAATTATGAATTCTATGATTTTCATAATGTATTAGTGAAGATTGTAGGATTTATCCCATTTGTTGAATAATGCTGACCATAGTTGAATTGATTATTTTTCTAAGAAAAAATAAATGTTTGTACCAGAAATTCTAGATTAATAGCCTACAAAAGAGGAGTACAAGACACTCTACGATTATTAACTGCTATCGTTCTGTTATGACGTAGAGTAGACTAATATGTCTATTCATTGTCACCACAATGATGCTTATAAGTATAAATATACCATAATCATTACTAATATCCATGTATATTACAAATTTTGTCTCACTGTCTTTGAAACTCATTTTTAATTTAATATTGAATTATATTGTATTAATTTAAATGCAGTCATATATCATGGTTAATAATTCATGATACTTAATATTTTTTGAAATATATATGAGTTAAATCTTTTCATAATGGTATTTTTCTAAACCATTTGATAACGTAACCTATGATCCTTTATAACGAACATCAATTGACATAATCTCAATGGCTAGTACAATTTCAATCATATACTTAAAATGTATAAAAAATATTTAAATTTAGATATTTAAATAGTATTAATTTTTTAAATAATAATAATAGAAATGAAAAATAATTAAACAAATTCATAAGAAAAAATAAGTTTTAAATTCAATTTAAACAAGTTCATAGGATAAAAATTCAATTTTGCCCTAATGTTGTTGACACAAGGACATTAATGCACACTTCAAAATTTTTAAACAAATTCTCTCTCTTATAGTGTGAAATATAGATTTTTGACTAAATTTTTTCATTTTAGATTTTTTTCCAAAATTTTAAAAAACAAGATTCAACAAATTAATGTTATATATAATCCAAATTAAATTCTAATATTAATCACAATAAATTACAACAACATATAAATTAAAATTAACAAAAAATTAGTGAGAAAATAAAGCATGAAAACTCACTTTTTGTTTATATTTATTGATGACATACTAAAGTCCTTGCAATATTGTTTAAAATATTAAAAGTGTAAATATTACAATTCGAGAGTTGTTAAAAACTTGATTTTATAGTGTGAATATATAGAGTGTATTTTCTTTTATTTTATAAAGTGTAAAAAGTGGTATATGTAAAATTATATAAAGTGGTTATTTTAATAAAATTTTTTTTAGAGATAATTATAAATATAAAGAGAGATTAATATAAAATTATTTTGAAAATTTTTCCTAAATAAAATATTAAATAATGAATATATACTATTAAATAGTGATTCAAATGTCAAAAGTTATGATAGTTTAGTGATAAGTATACTTTTAAATCACATAAATGACTTGAGTAATTAAATATAATTAATTTAATATTTTAAATTTAATAAAAAAACATTTAATGAGAATTAAACCTAAGGCACTTATGTTATTCAACAATATACCCATCACTAAACCACCATAACTTTTGACATTTAAATTAATATTTATTACTATTTATCTATTATTTTATATTTTGTTTAAGTGTAAAAGTGTTTATAAGGATAAAATTATTTAAAGTGATTAATTTGATAAAAATATTTTAGAGTTGGTCATAAATATAAAAAAAAATTAAAATAAGATTAGTTTAAAAAATTTTTAGAATATTTATTAATTTTTTTTTAAAAAAGAGAGTGAATTTCTGTGATTGTGAAAGGGTAAAATAGTAAATTTAGAAGTAGTGGTCAATGTGTGAGATGTATACTGTGTTGAACTTTGTGCGTAGACCGGACTTTAGTTGGACGTGTAATTGCATGACTAGGGCCTTAATACTTAATTCATTTTTTTTATAATTTATTTATCTTCTATTTTTTATGTCTGTCATTTGAATACATAAAACTATTATTATTATTATTATTAGTAGGCATGATCTCTCTCTCTCATCTAATCACTTCCAGTAGTTTTTTAATTGTCTACGCAATTGTAATGGTCATGCTAAGCAAGCATTTTGTTCATTTTCGAACCACATGTAACCCTTCATTAAGTTGCCATTTCAAAAAAAACAACTTAAGACTTTCTTCACAAATAATATTATTAAGAATACAAAATTTTATAAAAATTAATATAAAAATATAATATTTATAACACATGTCCTATATAAATATAAAATATATAATAATATAGATAAATTTATATAAAAATATATATATATATAACAATATTTTTTTTAAAAAAATTAAATATATTTTATATAATTATTGTTTAAAATATAAATTTTTATTTAATTTAAGAATATATTATATGTCTTACATTTCTATCGAGAGGAAAAAGAAAATAAATTATATAAGATATATCTCAATAACATAAGCCTCATAGAATTAGTCTATACTTACAAAAGACAAAGGCACACTTGATATTGTTTCTAAGATGTTCTTTATTGACTTGAAATTTATTAAAAGTTCTCTGTTCCTTCGCCTGCAAGTAACGTTTCCGTGTTAATTTAAGTCAGTGGACCACTCTTTCATCCTGGAGTGCCCAGCAACTTCATCAGGACAAGAGATTCATTTTCCTCGAAAACCCAATTGGTAGCTGGAAAATTGGAGAGATTTACGGAGAACGTGGGGTGAAGACTTTCCGTTGAAGAGTAATATGGCTGGCCTGAGAAATGAGGCTGCAGCGTTTTCACCGAAATCTTGTTCAGCATTGTCTGTGTGGATCCTTGGCTCACTTGAACGTGATGCTGCTGAGGCTAGGCAGGCACTTGAGGGAGGCGACGTTAATTTCAAGGCTTTGATTGAAACTTTTGTGGGTAGGAAATCAAGTCATATTGCCCTCACCAAGCAAGCTTATCAGAAGATAAATGTAAGGCACTTGGACCAAGATATTGCCAGAATTGAGCCTCTCCATCCCTACCAAAAGGTGACTTGCCTTAACAATGGTGTTTTTGATGTCTTCAAAAGCACTTTCAGGTAAACAAAATCCCTTTTAGGGCTAATACATCATGTTCGACTACTATAAGAAAAGCACATTTTGAGACTTGAGAAGTACTTAAAAAGTTAAACGCTTTTTCAAGTGTTTTCACTCTTAACCAATACCTTATTTGTTAACAAAGAATCTGTTAATTTGATGGTACAAAGATAAACATATACAGAAAAATGTTAATGTGACAGACACTTGTGGCACTAGCTAAATCACACAAGGCTGACCACGCACATGTTAGCCAACATATCTCGGAATGTGATGCTAGGAGGCTTTATGAAACAGGGGAAGGAAGTCCAGGAGCTGTTGATGAAGCTGTTGTGCTGGTGATTTTCGGTAAACAGAGCATTCCACAGCTGAAGCTGACATTTTCTTGCTATAAACGTATCGATGGACACGCTTACACAAAAGTAACATTGCTTTGCAAGCTTCCTATCGTCGTAATTCAAAGACTTTTGGGTAAAATTGAACTGAAATTAACTAGTTTTCTTTTGCTCTCTGGTAAATTTTCCAGTCTCTCTCGAGAGGAAAAGCCACGGGATTTGAAGATGCGTCAAAGATGGTAGTAAAATGCATTCTAAATCCACCCAACTATTATGCAAAGGTAATAATGTAGTCTATCAACCTCTGATGCAATGAATAAGGTGTTGGTTGGTAAGAAAGTTAGGGAACATTCATTATTTTCATGTTTTGACTAGAAGGAGAGGAATATATGTTTTCTATTTTTGGCCAAATTCATACATAACTGTGCCAAATTGCACGGAAATTCCCTGTATTAAAAAATGCCTCAATGTTCATTTATCCGAATTGATGGTAAAAGTTAGGGTCTTGTCTTGTGCAGATAAAGTTAAATTGGCAATGTTAGCAAGGTTCTGAGCCACGAAGTTCAAAATATTTCATACACTGTCTGCAGTCACTGTATGCAAGCATCAAGGGGAAAAAAGTTGATAACGGCGCGTTGGCACGTGCGATCATGAGCAGAGATGAGGTAGACACGGATGAGATTCAAAGAATTTTCAAGAAAAAATATGGTATGGGACTGAGAGATACAATATCCGAGAGCATTCCTTCCGGGGATTACGGAGATTTTCTTGTTGCTTTAGCCACAAAAAGCTTCTGAAACTACAGCCAGAAGGATCACCAGTTCATAATTTCCTAGATGCGGAAGTTTTTGCCTATAGCTTAGTTATCTTAATTACATTGTTAATTAAGTCTTGTTTACCGTAATTTGCATATTTACAGTAAATTAACTAGCAGCCTTGACTCTGTGTTATGAAAGCAATTTCAACTCAAGAACCCTTGCTTCTCCAATATCATGCTAAGGGTATATAGCCATTTTAGGAATAAAATGGATTCAACCTCAGCTTTTAAAATCTGAAACATGAAGTGGCAGCAGAAAGTATGGCAGTTAAAAAGCTTAACTAAATTCTTTGACCAACATGCAATTCTCATTTGAGAAAAAGATTCGAGACTTTATTGTTAGCAAAAAATATTCTTTTCCGAATATAAACATTTTGAAATTACACGCCTAGGAATTTAGAAAGGAAAGTCATGGATTGAGGGAAGAATATTATCGCTCCCATGCAAGAGAGGATTGTCAAGAAGGAATGGGATTATCCAAAGACACAAAACAAACTCAAATCCTGAGGTTTGAGAAAGGAATAATTTTCTTTCAGATTAAGTCTAAAGCAACCTCGTACCACATATAAAACCAAGAAAAGGGAAACAGAGAGACATAACATTCAGAAAACAAACAAAATTAGCTAAACGTCAATGGCAAAGAAGCACTGTAGCAAGGAGATCGAACCCTCATGCGAATGGCAAAGAGAAGAACTTGAAGACGTTGTTAAAGTCGAACTCCCCGGTACTTGTATCTATATATGTGTTATATTTCAAGAGAAGTTTGAAATAATTCAATAAACAATATGTCGTCTTCGTATATATTTAGTTTATATAACAGTAATTTCCTTAATTTCTTTAAATTTGTAGATTTCAAGAAAGAACAACTGAAGGTTACAATCGATGGTGGTGTCCTAACGATTACCGGGAGAAGTCCTGCGGATAAAAATAAACAGCCCGTTCCTATTTTAAAAAAAATCCTCGTTTCTAAGGAATGCAAAATGAATGAAATTCATTCTAAGTTTTCAGGTGGGATTCTAAGCATAACAATGCCAAAGAGAATTCCTATTGAGATACCACAAACTCAACCTATACAAGAAAAGGTTGATAAAGATAAATCATTGTGCGTGTTGAGTAAGCCAAACAAATTCATATCTGGGCTAAAATCTGCGGTTCGAAGGCGACAAATGTGTGGAAAGACAACTCTTGAACTCGGGGCATTAGTTGCCGTGGTGGTGGCGGCGGCTGTTGGCGCATATATTGGGGCGGCTATTGCATACAAATATCGACCGGATTATCACGTTGAGGACTAATTCTTCACGTTGTATATTTAATTTACATGACTGATAGTGATTCTTTCAGTCCTTTGAAACCTTTTAATTAATTAACTGTTGATAATAAATTTAATGAAATGAGTTTCCATCTCTTCATTCTTGGGAGTTTGCCCTTTCGATTTACTTATTTAATTTATTTTATCCCATGAGTTTCAGTCTCTACATCCTTTTATTATTTCTTTTAAATTGTAAAAAGAATAAAAATGAGGTTGGTTGGCTTAAACCATAAACATGAAAAAAGAATATAGCAAGCCACAAAAAGCAGCTGAAACTACAGCGAGGATCACTAGCTCATAATTTCCTTGATGCAACACTCTTTGCCCATAGCTTGAGTAATTTAATTAGATCGTTAATTAAGTCTCGTTTATCCTATTCTACATAAATTAACTAGCGGCATGATGGTGTGGCAAATTTGGTATTAGTTTGCCTTCAATCTGTGTTGTGGAAAGCAATTTCAACTCAACAACACTAGCTTTAAAATCGACAATTTTTGAACGCAGATAAAAATAAAATAATTAAGGGAAAAAAGATTGTCAGGAAGGAATTGGATTATCCAAGATGGTTTCAGAGAGGAGTAATTCTCTTTCAAGAAATCTCATTTATAGACCACCTTCTTACGACGAGTATGATGTCTCCACATATAAAAGCAAACATCAGGGGAATTGAGAAACAAAAATATCATTGGGAGTCAAGAATCACATTACATTTTTCCATAGAAGTATATTGTTTTCACAAAAAAGTCGATGTCTGTCCAGAATGGGAAAGAGAAAATATTCATTCAAAGCTTTAAGGTGGGTCATTTTTGATAACAATGCCAGAGGAATAAGACAACCTTCACAGACTGATCAACAAATTCACGAAATGGAAAACCAAAGGAAAAGGTGGATAAAGATAAACAGCTTGCAGCAGCAGCTTGAACAGCTGCTACATTTAGCATGTTGAGTAAGCCAACAAAATTCATTTATGGGCTACAATTTTCAGTTCCAAAGCGGAAAGGCAGATCTGAAACTCGGGGCATTGGCTGCTGTGGGGGTTGTGGCGGCTGTTACGGCGTATGTTGCGCACAAACATCGACAGGCTTTTCCTGTTGAGGACTAACTCTTGACATAGTTTGTATAATTAGTGTAAAAGATTTATACGTCCACACTAATCACGAGACTTAAATCAATTCGATTTTTTGTTTCTCTCCAGCTAATCACAACACTCCAGTCAAACACTCAATCTCAATGTAAGGGAAATTTTTAGATAACCGACTGATCAAATCATTCCATGTTGAAATTCACCAAATCCAATTAATATTTTTATCGTAGGAAATCTAAATACAAGTAACTGATAGCCTTTTAATGAATTTATCTTGGGAATGTATACATTCCTATGCAGATGGCAACATGGCCTAATAAACATTCGTGAGTATTATTTGTGGAAAAAGGGCCTCCTTACACTAAAAATTCTTTAATTATTTATTTTTCTAAGTTTTTAATTAAATAAGTGAGTGAAATTATATGTACGTGGTGAGATAAGAAAAGCTTACTCTCAAAATGACAGTACAAAACTGTATGGTAATAATTTGATATTTATTAAGAACGGTTGTTTATGAGATAGTTATCATTTTTTTTTATTTCGTTATTACCGTGCAATGAAGCAATATTTATGGCAATTTATTCAATTAAGATATAAATTTCGGGCTTAATGTGGAAGAAAAAATGGCTTGTAAAATTTTAGTTATGAAAATGGTTATCTACGAGTTAAGTAATTAATTTTAATAAAATTTCCTTTATTTTTACAAAAGTTTAAAACAAATTAATGATTTAGTAGATCAATTTAAAGAATTAGGTGATGAGTTATTTATTAATTGAGTAGTGAAAAAGTATAGTATATTATATTATTTTTTAAACATAATTTGATGATTTTAATCTTGATAATATTTAAAATTTAACCTTTATATGAATTCAGTCAAATTCCATTATTTTCAAAGAAATATTTTCATTTACCTTTTTTAAGATTTGACAAAATAATATATATATATATACAAATTTTTTAAAATTTAATAAAAACTATCTCTTAATAATAAAAGAGTTGTATTGACTGTTAGTTGATTAACTGTATAAGAGTATTTTTAACTTTAAAATTTGTATTTATGTGTTAAAAAGTAAAAATTTTTATTAAATTTTTAAAAATTTATATTTATATATTATTTTATCAAGCCACATAATAAATAAGTGAAAATGTTCCTATTTGAAAATGTCCCAAATATATATATATTTTTTTGTTTCATATGATTAAATAATATGACATTACTTTGGAAAATAAAAAATTTGTAGTATTGTTTAGTTAGTGCAGTATTACTCATATTTTTATCATGGTACGATCCAATTTTACTCCTCCTATCATACTTTTGTTTGTTAATCAACTTTCAACCATAAATTTGCAGGCCTAGAAATTAAGAAAAGGAAAATTGTGAACTGAAGGAAGAATATTACTTGTCTCACCCAATGCCAGATAAGAATGTCGAGAAGGATTATCCAAAGACACAAGCCAAGTTGTACCCCCAGCTTTCAAAAAGGAACAATTCCTTTTAATTTCAAACTCCGAAGAAACCTCATATGCCACCAATTACATTGCATATTAAAACAAGATCAGTAAAGCAGAGAGGTCGACATATCATTCAGTCAAGAGCTACATAAAAATATCCGGTCAGAAAACAAACGATCGAAACTAGCCATCAAATGTCAAACCTTGGAAGTGAAAACTACTGCGAACCCTTGTGCAAATGGCGAAGAGACGAAAAACAAGATGTTCTTGAAGTCCATCTCCCAGGTATTGATATTTATACAATTGGTAATGAATCAAGAATTGTTTTTTTCAAAAATATATACAACACAATTGTAATGCCAACTTTCATTTTTTTTTTTTTCTGAAAAACCATCTTACTAACTTCATTAAATTTTTGTAGGTTTCAAGCATGAACAACTGAAGGCCACAATCAACGACGATGGTGTCCTAAAGATTACCGGAGACCATCAGGATGAAGAAAGCAGTAGCTTCCACAAGGAAATCGTTGTTTCTAAAGATTGCAAAAGGGATGAAATTGTTGCAAAGTTTTCAGCTGGAGTTATTTCCATAACAATGCCAAAGAAAACTCCTAGTGATACCGAATTCATCAACCTGCAGAAGACGATCAACCAGTTAGTAAAAACCAAGAGAACCAATCCGAATTGCTGCCTGCTGCTACATCGAACGCGCGATGAATATTGACCCGACAAAATTCATGTCTGGTGCAGTTCCAACGGGCGGGTTACCGCTTTGAAGCTGGAGGCATTGGTTGCTGGTGTGGCTGTTGGAGCGTATGTTGCATTAAGTCCTCTAAAAACGTATTAATAAATTCGTTGCATATAATGTCATAATAAATCAAATGTGATTTATTTCTTTCGTCCTTGTGAGTTGTGAGTTTCGGTTGCTTGATTTCTACCATAAATTGAAATTGTAACATAGCCTTGACTTCCCATCATGCATTAATATCCTAATGAAAGGCCAATACTGTATATATAGGATCATGATTTTCTACTGGTCTTTTCTATTTTTGGCCGAAGAAGATGTTGATACTTGATATAAATATTAATAAATAGTTTTGATTGTATCTTAATTTTTTATTTTATATGGTAAAATATAAAATTAATTTATAAATAAGACCAAAATACAAGTTGAACTATTTACTTTTTATATACTTGAACATTTCTCTTATTGTAAAACCATATATTAAAAATTAAATTGTTGTTTCTCCTATTTTTGTATTTCATTGTTTCTATCTTTCTTTTTTGAGGAAAATAAATAAATAAATTCATTTTATCTTGTGATTGTTCTATTAAATATACAATAAGTTGAATCAATTTAGTCTCTCTATCTATGCTTGTATCATTTATAGCCAAGCTAAATTCAATTTTGATAGTTTGTTAATAGTTACTTCATTTTTTTTAAACATAATGTTATTATTTGATTTTACTTATGTAATTAAAATTTTCACGAAGTTTCTATAATATAAAAAATTAGTTTAGTCTAAAATAATTTTTTGATGATGCTTAGTTAACCTAAAATAAAAAATAATATTTATCTTTCAACATTCAAGAAAGCATTCATATATTAATTATTAATTACTAATTATAGGTTTAGAAGGGCTAGAAATTAAGAAAAAGAAAGTTATGAATTAAAGAAAGAATGTAGTCTCACCCATTAAAGAGAAGATTGTCAAGAAAAATTATCAAAAGACACAAACCAACTCAAATCCTCAAGTTTCAAAATGGAATAATTCTTTTTAATTTCAAAGCCTGAAAAAAACCTTATGCGCCAAGATCATATTACAAAATTTTGCAAGTATACGTTAAGAAAGCAAGTAAAGCTAAAGAGAATAAAAGAGTTGTACTCGCTTGCAAAGCAAAGGGATTGCATCTACTGTAGAAGTGTTTACATAGCTACAGTTTGTGCTGGTGGGTGTTGGCAAAAGATGACAAACCTTATACCTATATTGTACAATTCATAGTTGTGTCATCTTACTCATTACAATTTGCAAATTCTTGTAAAGTCCTAGGGTTTCCAACATTCCTCTCTTAAATTTGAATAGATACGTGTGGCAGTGTTGTATTCAAATGTATTGAGAAATTTACACAACTTCAAATATTATTGACTGTATAGAAAGCATAAGCTCTTTAATTTGGTATTAGATGTAACACCCCATTCCTTTCATTTCTATTCATGTGGTATATAGTACATTAAAATTATCAAAAAAATAAAAATCAACACTTTCTCATAGCGAAGCAAAGTTTTCATTTGTTCAAAAGAGTTTATAGAAAATAACCACATAAATAGTAACAACTAAAATAGTATTATTTTTTTTTTCTAAAAAATTATTACGCATTTTAATGAAATTAATACTTCAGAGTATACAGAAAGAAAATTACATAACAATGGCCTAAACCTTAGATATACTATGCCCTGTCTGAAAATCTTTGCCTCAACTGTACTTTCCGAAACCGCTACCGCAATATCGTATTCACCTGAAAATAATAATCCCACAAAAGGGTAAGCACACTACATGACTCAGTAAAATAATACAATACTTAAATAAAGGAAGGAGTATATTACCTGAATCCCTACTTATTTTAGTCATTTCACGTAATTCCACACACACAAGTAAATGCATGTCCACATATCAATGGACATGTTCCAACAAGCATATGCTCAATAATGTACACAAGATATCATATCATCTCCTCTTGAATTCTAAGTACTATATCATTTATGAATTCTGTATAAATATCTCAATCAGAGTAACACTCCTCATGATATACCATATACAGATAATGCAATCTCAATCAATATATTTTCTAAATGAATCACGTTATTACCTGTGTCCGTTTAAATTCTATTTCTATTCTTATCAATGAAGACCTACATGATCATATAAAATCATTACATAGTTATTCGTATAAATAACGACCAATGCCGCGGCCCCATACAGAGGAAGTGCTTAGAAGCAGGTATAACCATACAGTATCAATCACACACTCGGCCCGAGATAGCCAAAATATCCTAGGCACACAATCAATACCCACATAAGTTACAAATATTTCAAACACTTAAATATAGATACAACCAAGGGTATTAGTAAAACGATAACACTGTTTCTGTATGCCATTTCCACTCTCGGAAGGTTGGTGATAGAAATTTTATTGCGTTTACAAATGATCGATTATACTAAGGAACATTATGGATCATGGTTGTTACTCTAGGCCACTGGCCATTTGGTGGACAGCTGTGGATTCCACCTACCCCTCAGGGTACCACAGTCTTAACATCACACTTCCATTAGAAACTAGCTTACAAGCCCAGCTGAGGGAGATGGAACATACATATCCGATCCACGTATCACAATTATCTCAATACTGATTTACTACCAGTCTATGTTATCATACATTCATATTATCTCTTTATTTTCACTGAAGCAAGACAAACTGACAGTTATACTATAATCACAATTACACGTCCTCTATTCTTTATCCCACACTAGGAATTCTTTTACCTACATTAAACATTGACTATACTATTATAAGGATACATATCAATTTAATCATAGTCGTTCACTAACGTGTACGGATGATAACAATGTAAACTCATAAACACACTTATAAACGTGTAAACTAATAAATCAAATGACCCGCAATACATCCAATACACCTTTTCAACAATATCCTCAAACTTCTCACATGATTTTTAATCTATTATGGATTCACCCATATTCTTTTTGTTTCATAAGCATTCCGGTGAACTAGACAAGATTCTATATACTAGAAGTGACGCGGCCTAGATATTGCCTAACCCATTATCTTATTTAACTCCTAACTTTCCATTTTCAAGCTGATGCTAGCTTCCTGTTTCTACAAAGTTAAGTTCTCTCTTAAATAATTGCGACCTATCAAAGTGTAATAAGACTTCAACCATTTCCGCCATTTATAGTCATAATGAAAAGCCGATTGTGACTGCAATAAAAGGTAATCATAGACCCCCTTTTATATATGAAAACCAGAATACAAAGGGAGGTCATGAATAGCTATATGAATAGTATTTCTTATAGGAATTCGGCAAGAGTTTACCTATATCTATAAGCTGCCCTACCTGCACAATAAAATCATGACAGTCCCCATACCAAATAAAACACAACGTGTTACTGCCTCATTGCAATTCATACTAACACAAGCAACTCTTAGCAGATAGAAGTATTCTACCATACAGTTTGAATCTAATAGGCACACGGATTCATTTCCTTATAGATTTGTCATAATTAAGTAAATTATGGATCGTGGACATGATATCCACCGTACACTTCAATATATATATATACAATGGTCATTCGCTCACACCGGGTTCCTCAGACCAACAGGATAATTAGTTTTACCATGGGTTGCACGTACCCAAGGACGCTATGGAAAACAGTCGCTTCCAACCATGGGTTCAACATACCCCGCGGGCACTATGGTTTTTATTATCATTTCTCAATTGCTGTGGATTCAACATACCTCGAAAGGCACCACAGTCTTACTATCAATACGGAGCTGCTGTGGGTTCAACATACCACGAAGGGCACCACAGTCTTATTATCAATCCGTAGCTGCTGTGGGTTCAACATACCTCGAAGGGCACCACAGTCTTATTATCAATCCGGAGTTGCTGTGGGTTCAACATACCTCGAAGGGCACCACAGTCTTATTATAATGATACTGCTCTGTCCTGAGTGGCTTTACTAGGGTAACGGAAAAACTATCGATCCATACTTATCCCAATTATACCAGTTATCCACATAGATTTATTCATAGTCGATTCAGTCATAACAACATGACCATTTTGCCTACATTAATCAAGTAGCATTTTAGTAATTTCATGATAGGTAATATAATTACCTATGCAACACATTTATTAGTTCTTATATTCTAAAAGGACTTCATACGTATGGATTTGTCGTAAGGCTAGTAGTACTTAGTTATAAAAACATATTCCACTCTGGCATATAAATAAATCATAAGACAATCAAGATAAAACACAGAAATATATTACAATTCAAACGCATGGATACCCTATACCACTATTAATACAAATTCGCAGAACATATTTTATTCGGTTATCATATATTGCGTCATTACACGCAATTCCAACACGTCATCACAAGTAAAAATATATTCATTACCTTACTACGACACAATAATTATAATATACTAACGTATGCACACATGTTAATTCGAATAGCATTGCAAAACATCGAATGCAGCATCTACTCAATCATTCCATCATAAGGGCATAATTACGTATGTATATATAAGCGTTGCTACCATATAAATATATGTAAATACAAACATGGGACATACAATGCTGTATAGGTATTTTAGAATACCTAATCTAGCACTGCAGGTCGACGGTAATGGTATTACGCTTATAACTTTATATATATATATATATATATATATATATATGTATCTAACACACGGATATCAACACTTCTAATTGCACAATCATGCCCATTCCCCGTCAATGAGACTTTTCTACAATTTAACCCATTATTATGATGTATATTCATGCAATTATAAATATTATAAATATTAAAACCTAATTTTTCACAATTTAAATATTATATTATTTTACCTCCGGGCACCCAGTGCCTATACGAATGATGAAAAACTGTCCTGGAGAGGGTATACGCGCTCGAAATACTCCTCCGTACGCTACAGATTTTTTCTCAAAAAACGTGCAAGTTACTGTTTATTGGCACTATTCACTGGCACTATTTAACCCACGAAATTTCGGTTTCCGTTTCACGAACGTAACATACCATCGCGATCCTTGCGATATCGGGATGCTGTCCATGGTGTCCATATGCCACAAAACACAATTTCACGCCTTCAAAATCACTACTCATCCTAAAATTTTAGATTTTAAGGTACCTACTTTGGACCCTCAAATCATCATCGAAACTCATTCCAAATTGAGATCTAAACATACCGCGTCGAAGTACGAGTGTTGGAGAGCACACTAGTCGGTTCAGATTCCACCGGAGCTACACCAATCGTCGGAAATCTTGCCGGAAACACCCATTCTCGATCAACCTTTCCACGCCGGAATCCGGTAACCAAATGCCGGAACGGGGCACACCACCGTGAAGAGAGCGACGAGACGGTGCCAGACGGCCGGAGGTGTCGGTCAACTCACCGTGGACCGCCATGAATCGTCGGTCAAAGTTCACGTCAGCGAAGTTTCGGACGGCGCGTGGCAGCGACGATCGGGGTGGGGTTGGCGGCGTTGCACTCGCGACGGTCCGGCGGTCCTCCACTCGCCGGTGGTGAGGTGATCCGAGGTCCGGTGACGAAAGTCACTGTTCACAGGAGAGAGAACCGTGGGGAGGAGAGAGAGAAGAGAGAGAAAAGGGAGGAAAAAAGTGAAATTGGTTTTCTGGGTTTTCCGACCCCATCTCGCTTATATAGTCGTGTACGCACGACGAAAATTACAGCTTTTCGCTTTTGTCGTCAAATTTCTGATACCGGTAATGAAATACTGTATTTTCTGCTCATACAGTACGCTGTCTCGAATACCGGTCAACTCTCTCTTTTATCAAAACTCTCAAAAATACTGTATTATAACTCCATGATAGGGTTTTACGAGTATAAAAATTTCAAGATGTTACATTAGAGTAGGCTTCTTTTTAATATCAAGCACTACTGCTTTTCTTAGCTCAACATTTAATATTGGAAACACCATTATTGATGCTCCCTGAAGCAACTTAAGCACTATGACTTTTTCAATAACTATGAAGCTAGATAGGCATAAATTTCTCATTTAGAAAGCATAAGTGCTTCCTACTATAAGAGTCAATGATTTTGAAGGTCTCATTGATGGCTTAAAGGTTGCATCGCAGGGATAAAATTTTGTTGTTGATGAATAGACACACACCATAACCAACATTGAGAACTCAACCTTTTTACATTAGAGGAAATAAGAGCAACATTTTCTTCATTGGCTATTTTCTACCATGTTAGAAACACTTTTGGGAACTTAAATAAGTTGTGTTACATCTAAGGAACTTTGGAACTTAGTAGCAAGGATGTATTCATTGTAGTCTTATGCTAAGATACTTCAATTAAAGAATCAACTCCAAACCTAAAAGAACTACTAGAGAGTATATCCTACAGTAGATTAAGAGCCTGGTAAATGCACTCATTATTGTTGAAAAACTTATTTTGGATAAATAACTGCTAAAGTATGTCCTAAGAGGTTTAACAGAAGACTATGGTGCTGTTGGTATAAACATCACATCCAAAAGAGAATGCCTGTTTTTTAAAGGTACATATGCATAACTTTTAACATTTGAAAGTAGACTTGAGAATCATGACATACTTAGAAATTACTTTATTGAAGAAAGTGTAACAACAAATAATATGCTAAAATCTAAAACTTAAAAAGAAACACAAGAGGAAAAGACTATAACTCAATATAAAGTAAAGGCAATTTTAGAGATAGATAAAAAGGTAGAGCAGTGATTGGAACACTATAATGTTGAAACCAAATCGAATTAACTTGATAGATTTGTAACAAAAATGGACACATAATAGTGACATATTGGCATCGATTTGACAAAGACTTTGAAGCCAATAATGCCTATAACACAAGTTAGTTATCAACCTTTTGTCACAGTTTAAGAATCAAAAAGTGAACAGGGGTAGTACTTGGATAGTGGTGTAACTTGTTAACAAATCAAAATAGAAAGGTATAGAGAAAGTGTTGGAAATGCTAATAATTTAAGAATTTTACATGTTGGTTATTATTTTCTTCCGGTGCATTAAAAAGTTGAAAGCTATTGAAATTGAAAAACATCTTGTTTATGCTTGAAATAACTAAGAACTTGGTTAGCATATCTAAATTAACCTTAGAGAATGACTTAACAGTTGTGCTTTGTGAAAGATGAGAATCAATCCTATATTATTTACATCAAGAATTCAAGTAATGTATATGTCATTAGTTCAATCCTTTGTAGGAACTACCAGTAATAATGAACTTTCAACATGAATCTGTTTATCATAAAGAGATTCATTGTTCTTGACCTTGCTTGACCTATCTCATTCTTGGTTTGAGTGGGAAAGAAAATGTTCATGAAAAGAGTGGTTAGAGGAGGGATTTTTTTTGTTCAAGTGTCAAAGGAAGATTAGAAATTCATCATTAGTCCAAAAGCATGTGAGCTTAGTATCATATTAATCTTTATTAGCTTCAACAATTTTCTTCCTAAAGTCAACTTAGAATAAGATTCAATAGTAGAAACAAGAGATTTAAATATCATGATCCTTTACATAAGGGACTTGGGCATTCTAATGACCAAATTGTAAAAGAATCCTATCAATTTCTATTAATCTTTCGAATATTGATAAAGCTCAATTTCCCTTGTTTTGCAATGTTATCAATTAAGAAATAACCACAAATTAAATTTTAAAAATATTGTAAGAAAAACTTAAAAACCCTTTGAATTATTGTATGCGAATTTGTGGTAACTTACACCTATAAGCTCAACAAATGACTATAAGAATTATCTAAGCATAATTGATGATTTCTCAAGATTCACATGGATTTAACCCTTGAAACAAAAGTCAAAAACCTTCATATCATTCATTCAGTACATTGAAAGAATAGAAATGCTTCTAAATTGTAAAATTGCCATCATTCAAATGGATTGCGAAAGTGAATTCAACATTTAAAAAACTATCTTAGATAAAAAGGAATACCATTTAGGCACTAATGCCTTTATACCTCACATCAAAATGGTAAAGTTGAGAGAAACCATATGCATTTGGTAGAAATAGACTTGACCTTATTAGCACAATTTGATTTGCAATCAAAGATGTGGTGGTTTGCTTTTGAAATTGTTGTATACCTCAATAACAAGTTGCCATCCTTAATCATAGCCAATTTATTGCCACACTATAAGCCATTTGAAAAACTTTCTAATTGCACATTTTTAAGAAAATTTAGCTGTGGCCTTCTATGAAGAACAAACTATAGTATAACACTTTCAAATTTTTATTCCTTAGTTACAGCTTATATTATAATGTTTGATAACTTATAAAGAACCTACATTTCTAGGCAAGTTCATTTTGATGAAAATGAGTTTCCAACCATGCATAACATTGACTTTAAGTTCATGAAAAATAAGAATCAGTTAAAAAAACACACACACACACACACAAAAGATTTCTATTCACAATTCCTTGTTGTTCGACTACACTATCACACAAATTCAAGAATAAATGAGAGAACGCAACTAGTTGCTATAGATTAGGTGAACAACTTGCAAGCTTCTTTAGGTAACATACAAACTCATACAAACCAACAAAAATTATTTTTTATTGCAAAAATTTTAAGAATCTAAAAATCAAAGAAGACTTGTTAAAAATCTTACCTGAATGATTAACGAATCTAATTTGGTCATCCTAAACATATAGCCAAGACAAGAATAATAGGCATGTAATATTCACTTAATAATTACCAAGTCCAATTATAAGACTTACTAGCTAAAGATCTATCTATCCACCAAACATTGCCCAAACACAAAACCATTACTAGAGACCATTAATTCAGCATTTGAAAATGCAAATTGGAAAAGAGTAATGTTAGATGAATACATAACATTACCATAAGACTATACTAAAAAACATGTACTTCAAAGAGTGGGGATGAAAGTAATAGGAAGTAGATGGATTTATAAAGTTAAATATAAACATGATGGATCAATTGCAAGGTTCAAAGCCAAGTTAATAACTAAAGGCTACCATCAAAGAGTTAGAGTTGGTTACTTTGAAACTTTCAACTTAACGGTAAGATTTTCCACAGTAAGAGTCATAATTTACCTTGCAATGAATTTTGGTTAGGATGTAAAGCAAATCAATGTAAACAATTCTTGAATGGAGATTTAATAGAAAAAGACACTCTATGGACTGAAACAAGCCCTTAGAGTTTAATATGAGAAACTTAAAACAACCTTAATTTAGTAGGATTTTCTCCTTGAAAGTACTTTGCTCTTTTAATTTCTTTCTTGTGGTGGAAAAAAGAAAAGATCAAAGTAGACTTCACTTCAACCAAATAAGTATATTTAATATTTGCTAAAAAAGAATCAAATAGAAAGGTACAATTCAAATTTGTGCCAATAAGCACTAGTGCCAAACTTTCTAGAGAAGATGAAAATGATTTTAGAGATAAGACATTATGTAGAAATATAATTGGGGCCTTTTAATATGACCTTATAAAGCCATATATCACATTTAGTATGAATAACAGTCATTATGTAAAGAATTTTAAACAGCCACATTGGGTGGCATGTAAGAATTTTGATGCATGTTGAATGTCACCAAAATTAATTACTTAATTTGCTTTTATAACAATGACAAGTAAATGTTGAATCTATAAACATTAGTTAACCAAATTGATGCGAACAAAATTACTCAAGAATAAATTGAATTGATGCAACATAAACAATAAGTTTTTTATTTCAAAAAAATATCTTACTTTGTAACAATAAAAATAGAAATAATAAAATCATAATTCTAATAAAGAGAACTTAGATAGAGAACACTTTGATTCAAGGAAATATTCATCATAGTTATATATTGATCATCAACTTCTAAAGATTTATTCTTATATGATTATTTAGCAAAAAATTACCTACAAAGAGAGATAATCTTTCCTGTAATCATTAATTTAAGCCTAATACATAATTAATAGTCTAATTGGTATTAAACAATCTTTATAGATATACTAATAGCAAGACACACTTAGAAGAATATAATATCCTGAAAATTTAAGTATTTAGAGGACCTCTTATTATAATTATATTAAAATACATGTGATAAAGGTATTAGATTAGAGAAAAAATATAGAAGAAAAGTTTTGAAACCCATTAGGACGAAAATTGGACGAAAACGGGTACATTGGCAAGAAATAGCAAAATCGTTATTTTGATAAAATTTTGATTAACCAAGCTAGATGTTGAAGATATAAATTAGTATAATAGAGCGTATTAAAAGAAAAGATTTTATAACCCTACAAATGTCAAAATTATTATTTTGAACGAAAATAGATAATTTTACTGAAAAAGGGTAAAATAGTCATTACACTAATATTCGGGAAGACCCTGACAACATCTGATCGTCCAGATATCTTGAACATTTTGTAAGAAAAATGTAGGAAAAAACGAAATTGAATTCAGAGGTGATTTGATAAGGAAATAGTCAAAAACAGGCGTAAATGATACTTTTTACACTATATGAGTAAAATGGTTATTTTATAAGAAATTTACGAATTTTGTGTCACTTAAATCTAATGGACTAAAATGAAAAAATGTGAAAATGGCCTTGGTTCTTTTATAAATTATGTTGTGGTTTAAATAAAATTTTAAAAAATTTAGGGACCAAATATAATTTTAAAATATTTGTGAAAAATCTTATTTTTTATTGTTTTAAATTTAAAAATGTTCACTTTCTTCTTCCTCTTGCTGTCAACTTCTCCTCCATTTCTCTTCTCTTTAATTTTCTTCTTTAATTTATCAAATTCATAAAGAAATATTTGGATTTTGGATTTGTTCAAGAAGGATAAATTGATCACCAAGGTAAACTCTTTCTTTTGACATAATTTGTGCATGATTTTATGGTAGAAACATTTATGAGTTTTGAGCTTGATGAGTTTTAATGGTAAAAATATATAGAAAAGGGAGAAAGGAAGTGGTTAGTAGTGAAAATTTGAAATTAATGGTTTGATTAAAGTAAGAAACATTAAACCTTCATTTTTTCTAATTTTGGATTTTATGGATTGGTGATAATTGAATAATTTTAGATGGTTATGATATAGAATTAGTGTAATCTAATTGATTGATGATGTTATTTGCATTAAAAAGAAAAAAATTTAATGTGTAAGCTATGAAAAATTCAACCACATGAGTAATGGTTGCTTTGAATTGTATTTTGAGTGGTTTAGTTGTTAATTGATATAAATAAGCATTGAGGATGAAGATTTAAAAGTTAGTGTTGAAAAAATTTTGATTGTAAGGACAAGCATATATTTGATCACTTTGAAATTTTAGTGTTTTAAATTATTTTATTTTATATTTAATATCTATCATTGGTAGTATTATATTGTGAATATTTGAGAGTAAAAAGAAATTAATTAGAAAGGATAAAATAGAAGAAATTGAAAAAATTTGTAATGAGAGAGGTTCGGCCCTTGTGCTTAGAAATGTGATATGTTAGTTTTTGATATATTTTGTATTGTATATATATGCATAAATGTATTAGGAAATAATTGAAATTGGTAGGGGATGATTTGGATGTGTAAAATAGAATAAACTTAAAAAAATAACAAAATTATCCATTTTAGATACTATTTATTGAGATTTAAAAATAGTAAAATTTAATAGGTTCTAATGTTAGAAATTGTATGGCGAAACAATGGGATCAATCAGAATTAATTTGGTTTAGTAAATTATGAGATACATGTGAAAAGGGCAAAATAATAATTTTGACTTTAAGTACCGATTATGAGTTGTATTGAAGATAATTATGTGTAGTCGAATGCCTTTTAAGAACATGGAGAAAAAACAAGTGAATGTGGTAAGGAATCAAGATTTTTTTAATAATGAATACACACACACATATATATATATTTATATGAGTGAATATTTATGATTATAGATTTGGTAATAACTGCTCCAAATATTCACCACCACATCAAGTATTCTAAAATACTTTACCGACGTTAGGTATTTTAGTTATAATGGTTGATACAATAATTATATTATTATCATTGTTATTGTTATTATTATTATTATTATTATTATTATTATTAACGTGATTATTATTAATATTAACGTGATTGTAATCATTATTTTTATTAATTGGTTAATTGTATGTGTATGCGAACACGTTATAGACTTTGTAGCTTGTGTGTTTCTTGCTATGGTAGTGAAGTTGATGAAATTATCAAAATAACCTCAAGTATAGCCAAGGTTGGAATTTATAATAATTAATCAATGGTTAAATAAAATGAATAATTGAATGGTTATGATAACTGTGGATCAGTAATAAATTCCCTCACACTCTAACTGTATTATTAAGTTAGCTTGTAAAATAAATTTATTTTAGTCGTGGCTATAATTGGGAAGACGTGACTATAGTGTGAGCCCTGGCCGGAGGGCATGGCCGTATCTCACCCGTGCTCGAGTCTAGGGGTGGGACTGTGATATAGGCATCCTAAATGGCGTCCGAGGGGCATGTTGAACCCATGGGAAGATTTATGCACAATCTGACAGAAAAAGTAGTTGTGTAAGATGAGGATTGTGCTAGAGTTGTGGTTACGATTCATAGTTACCTAATTATAAATGGTCAAATAGAAATAGAATAGAATAATAGGATTGGAATGAATAGAGTGAAAAAGGTGTAAAAAAGAAAAGATTTAGAAGGTAAACATAATACTTTTGTGTGCTAAATCTGTTGGTAGATTGTATACATAGTTATTAAAACCGCGACACTTTGTGATTATCTGATATTGAGAATATTTTGGTTTTCTTTATAGGTTGTGTAGTCTATATGTATAGACGAACTTTTGTAGAATTTTTATAAAAGTTATTATTTATTTAGTTAAGTGACACTATTTATATGATCAATTACTATTCAAATGGCCATTTGTATCTATTCATTGGTAGGAGTGCTATTCTAGTAAATAGTTTAATATGAACTGACACTGGGTAGAGTTTTATCCTAACTAGTTATTAATTATGTGCTTGGGACGTGATATTTACTAAATTGTTGGTTAGGGTTTTGTATTTCTTATTGAGTAATTTTATGTTACTCACCTTATTATTGAACATTATTTTACAGGTAAGGTTAGTAAAGTAGAGAATTCATGGAACACCTCTTAGACTGGATTGGAGCAGACGAAGGTATACTATTATTTGTAATATATTTCAATTTGTTTTGTAACATAAATGTTTATGATATAAAAACGTGTATATTGAAATCGTAATAAAAAATGTATACTTTCTCATCACTGTTTTTCAGTAATTAAAATTAACATTGTAAATATCTACTTTTAATATATATATATATATGTATGTCTTGATATATCTGTATATATTGGGGTTATAGATTCCACAAAGAAGCTTAAGTGTCAAATTATTTAATTCACTTTATGTTTCTTTTAAACAGTGAAAAAAAAGCTTGGATCATAATTGTTTTGCTTAATTGCTACAATTAACCAAATAATATAACAATTATGAATTCAGTTTAGCTATAAAATTAATATATAAATGAAAAAACAAAGATACTCGAATAAAAGGATAACTGTTTTGAAGAAAAAAGTTTCAAAATAATACTAACTGGATTGATGAAATCTATTGAGTTAAAAAGAAAAGAATTAGCTTTCAATAAAAATATATTTCCTCTAATTAAAGAAATTAACCCTATGATAGATTCAATCTTTGCTGCCTTCACATAATACAACACTTTGCATGCAAGTAAAGCTCAATGTTTGATTAACACTTAACCAGTGCTTGAGTTGCCAAGGACTAGAAGCTTAGTGCCTAACCAATGCTTGAGCAACCATGTTATTTGAAAAGTTAGCTCAACTAGCATCTAACTTTTACTTAAGCAAACATGCAAAATTATAAATATTTTAAGTTGTAACATAAGATTTAAGAGGGTAGCAATTAAGAGGGTTTTGGGTTTTCGTACATTTAAAATAGCTCTGAGTTTAAAAGGTTGTTTTCTCTCATTGCAATATCTTTATTATGCTAATAAAATCAAAGTTTTTTTTTTTTTTCGTTTTCATTGTTTTTCCTTTGAATCTTCAAAGATTTTCTACATAAATCTTAGTTTTGATTTGATTTCTTTTTTTTTTTTTTTTTACTTTATGGCTTGATTTTCATAACAATTAAGTATCAGAGCTCTTGTTAGCCTATAAATTAAGTTTTTCTTATCAGTTCTTTAATGAAATATAATTTGAAGAAGTTTATTGATAAAATCAACTTTAGTTTATGAAAGATTTAATTTCAGACATATATGAGATTTGAAGGGTTATGTAATATAGAGTAGAATGTTAATATCTAGAGGATATTAAATAGGAGAAGAAGGTTGATTTGGAAGAGCAATTTTTAAATATAATACAAAAAATTAGTAACTAGTTATGAGAAATTATAGATAAAAAGAAATCTTGGCATAGAATAGATTAGAAGAGCTATATGCTGGTAATTATAGATATGAAGAATGTAGCCATTATAATTTTTGATGAGGATCAAGCTATGCTTATGTTGTGTTCATAGCCACCATTATATGATTCCTTTGTTGACATTTTGTTGTATGGAAAAGAGTTAATTAGCATGATAGATGTTGTGAGCAATGATATTTTAAAAGAATTGTCCTTATAGAAATGTAAAAGGAAAATAGGTGGTGGTTTTACAAATATAAACATTAGAACTTCAAGGGACAATAGTGTAGATAGTGGTAGTGAAATATTATTTGTTTTTGTTGGACAGTGGAAAGATTAATGGATTATGGATGTGTGTCTCATTTCAAATTTTGTTTTTATAGAGATTAGTTTGTCACTTACTCAAAAATGAGTGGCATAGTATATTTTGGTAACAATCATGTCTTAAAGGTAATTGGAATTGAAATTGTGTATATTAAAATATTTAATGGCATAATTAAAACATTAAAATATTTTCATGTTCCAAAATTAAAAAAAGAATTTTATTTTTCTAAGTACTTTGGATTCAAATTTCATGGAGATAGTGGAGTTTAAAGATTGTAAAGAGGTTAATGGTTTATGTGACGAGTAACTTATATGGTGGCTTATATATTCTTTAGAGAACAATTGTTCTAGGTATGGCTTTAGTGACTATCGGGGAGTAATGATATGGACAACAACTAATTATTACATGTAAGACTTAGGAACATGAGTGAAAAAAACTTGTCAAAACTAAGCAAACGATATCTACTTGGCAAAAAGAAAATAGGTAACCTCAAATTTTGTAAGCATTATGTTTTTGGGAAGGAAAATAGAGTAAAGTTTAGTATGACAGTCCATAAGACTGAAGACAAATTAAATTATATGTATTTGAACTTATAAGATTTGTGTAAAGTTGTTTTAAAAGGTGGTGCTAGGTATTTTATAACTATTATTGATGATTAATCCAAGATGGTTTGGATTTTTTTTTTAAAGACCAAAGATGAAAAATTCTAGACATTTAAGCAGTAGAAGAAATTAATTAAGAAGCAGATAGGTAAACAAGTTAAACATCTTATGATTGATAATAGTTTGAAATATTGTAATTTTGAATTTGATGAGTTTTATTGTAAGGAAGGGATAGTGAGGCATCACACTTGTATGAAGACACCATTATAGAATAGAATTGCAAAACACATGAATAATATACTATTGGAGAAAGCTCATTGTATGCTTTCTCATTTTGGTTTAGAGGCAGTAGATATATAGCATGTTGTTTAGTGAACAAGTCTTCATCTACCACTATTAAATGTAAGAATCTTTTTGAGGTATGGTTTGATACATCTACTACTTATACTCACTTATGAGTATTTGGTTGTCCTGCATATGTTTATGTTAATAATGGTAAACTCAAACTAAGGGTAAAAAAAATACATATTTTAAGTTATGCATTTAGAGTGAAAAGGTATAGCTATAGTTCAAAATCCAAAGTCTTTAAGTTTTATGATAAGTAGGGATGTTACATTAATGAGTCTATTATATTAGATCATCAAGAAGGTGAGCCAACAGTTAAAAAGGACTATAGTGTTAGTGAATGTGTAAAACTTGAGGTAAAAGTTCCAAATGTACAATAGCCCATAGAGTAGAGGATAAATGATGTGAAGAGTGTTAATGTAGATGTTCAATAATATAATAATGCATAAAAACAATAGGATAGCATTGTTATTAGAAGGCCAAGGTGATAGATTTGACCACCTGAGCATTATGGTTATGTTGATATGATTTTATATGCATTGTTTGTGAGTCAACAGTTGAAAAAGACAATGGTGTTTGTGGTTTCATATGGTTTCATGAGTACATATTAGCAGACTACTTTTAAGGATGAGATATCATGTTTAGAAGCTAAACAATGGATAAATGCCATGAGTAAAGAGATAAGAGTCCTTATACATGGGAATTGGTAAAATTACTTAAGGAACAATGAGTAGTAGGATGCAAAAAGAGAAGGGATGTTAAAGGGTGAATCTTCTAAATATAAAACACATTTTATAGTTAGTAGTTACATATAAAAGGAGGGAATTGACTTTAATAAGGTATTCTTTTTAGTTGTGGAATATAGTTCTATTAGAATGTTGGTAGCTATAGTTATGATCTTCATTTTGAGTAGTTAGATGTAAAATTAGCATTTTTGCATGGTACATTAGAGAAACAAATTTATATAAGATAGCTAAAGGGTTTTATTTGTCTAAATAAGCAAGACAATTTTTTTTTTCTTAAGAAATCTTTGTTTGGTTTGAAGTAGTCTTGTAGACAATGGTATAAAAGATTTGACAATTTTATGCTTAATTTTGGATACACAAGGAGTGTTTATGATAGTTATGTGTACCATAAATGACTCTATAATGATAGTTATATTTTTCTAGTGTTTTATATTGATGACATGCTAATAGTTGTTAATATAATGTCGGATATTGATTCATTAAAGAAACAATTGAGTAGCTAGTTTGGGATGAAGGAGTTTGGTGCAATGAACAAGATTTTGGGTAGGAAAATTCACAGAGACAAGAGGTTAAGAACTTTGTTCTTATTATAATAACATTGTATTAAAAAGTTCTAGACATATTTAATGTGAGTAACTATAAACTTATTAGTATAGCATTGGTAGCACACTTTAGGTTATATGCAGACTTATGACCCAAGACATAGGAGGAGCTAGAGTACATGAGACATATTCCTTATTTCAATGCAATTAAAAGTCTTATGTGTGCTATATTTTGTACTAGCCTAACTTAGCTTATACTGTAAGTATAGTAAATAGGTATATAGCTTTTCTGGGAAAAGAACATTAGAATGCTGTGAAGTGAATATTGCAGTATTTAAAGGGTACTAGTCATGTAAGACTCGTATTCGATAAGGCAACATCTAGTATGATTGTGTTAGTAGGATATGTGGATTTTGATTATGTAGGAGATTTCTGATAAGTTATGTGTTTATTTTATCTGGTTGTGTTATTAGTTAGAAGATAACATTGAAGGCAATGGTAGCATTATTTATAACAAAAGTGGAATATATGACTATTGTAAAAGTAGTGAATAAAGCCTTGTGGTTTAAAGGTTTTGTGAGTTATCTTGATTTGCCATAATAGCAAAAAGTCATGCATTGTAATAGTTATAGTGCCATTCATCTGACTAAAAACCAAATGTTTAATGAAAGAACCAAATATATTAACGACAAGCTTTATTTTGTTAGATATATGGTTACAAAGTGTTCTTTTATAGTACAAAAGATTTTCATGCATGAAAAGCTAGCTAACATTTTGATTAAAGTAGTTCTTATAGCTAAATTCAAGTATTTCTTATATTTGATTTGTGTTTGCAACATTTGACGAGCTCTTAGGGGTGTGGTGGAGAGACCGGAGCAAATATGTGTCAAGGAGGAGAATTGTTGAATTTGTGATACATATTTAAAAATTAATACATACAAATAGTACCTATGAATAGTATATATAAACAATATCTATAAATAGTATAATGAACAATATCATAATCAATGCCTAGAAGTTTAGTGCTTGACTAATGCTCAAGCAGTAAGCAGTCAAGAATTAGGAGCCTAATGCCTACCTAGCACTTAACTATTGCTCGAGTGGCCATGTTATTTGGGATGATCGCTTCATTGGTGCCTCATGTTTGCTCCCTAACGTTTGCTTGAGTAGAGATGCAGAATTATAAATATTTCAAGTTGTGACATAAAGCTTAAGAGCCAGCCATCGCTTCATTGGTGCCTCACGTTTGCTCCCTAACGTTTGCTCGAGTAGAGATGCAGAATTATAAATATTTCAAGTTGTGACATAAAGCTTAAGAGCCAGCCATCATATGAGTTTTGGATTTTCATACATTTAGAATGGCTTTAAGTTTAACAAGATTGTTTTCCCTCTTTGTAATTTTTCTTTGTGTTAATAAAATCACAAGCCTTTTTTCTCTTTTGTATTTTCTCTTTGAATCTTCAAAGGATTTCCACCTAAATCTTGGTCTTGATTTGATTCGATAACAAAATCTATCTCCAAAGTAATGATATTTTTATAATTTGGCAATAATTCAACGAATTTTTTTTTATTTTTTAATATTGTATAAATAAAAATCTAACCGTTCCTCAATCTGTTGTGCCAACTAACCTTAACAGTTTTCCCCTCTTGGAAATATCCATAATTTCATTAAATTTTTAGTAGTTTTCAATAAAGAACAGTCTTGGTGTCCTAAAGTTTATGGGTGAATATCCTGATGAAAATAAGCGGATTAGGTTTTGCAAAGAAATCACAGTTACTAAGGATTGCATAAGGAATGAAATTCATGTTAAGTATTCAGGTTGAGTTATTTTCGTAACAATGTCAAAGATAATTCCATATGTTACTACAGAAGCCGATCAACCAAAAGAAATGCGTGCGGCCACATGGAACACGATGAGTACGCCAACAAAATGAATCTCTGTTGCAGTTCTAAGGCTAGAAATGAAAGGGAAGAGAGCATTGAAACTTGGTGCATTGGCTGCTATGGCGGCTGTTGGGATTCTATAGTTAATAAATTACAAGATTCATCCTGATTCGTTTGGTCTTTTGATACATATACTAATTCTTTAATGAGGACTAATTATCAAATGAAATGAGCTTCGTTCTCTTCAATCTTGTGTGTTTGGTTTGCTTGATTTCTACCTCGAGCGTTGATTATTTTCACGACTGGATTAATTCTTGCATTGTAGCCCCGTGGCTTTGACTTCAACTCATGCATTAATCAAGTAATTAAGGATATTATAAAATATATATGTGTAAATATAGGCTCTTTGTTTTACACTAACATTTGTTTTTTAGTTCAGATTCGCAACAATAATCTTTTATGCATAAAAATCTGGTAGAAAGATACGATTAATGCACTGTACTGAGTATAATATTGTGGTGTATTATATTTTATTATACTGGATCATATTACATCAAATCATATAATGTGTTTGGAACAACATTAAACTGTACTCTTGTATTATACAGTACCATCGACAACCATGAAAATATGAACATAGCAAGCCACAAAAAGCGGCTGAAACTACAGCCAGGATCACCAGCATACAATTTCCTTGATGCATATAGCTTAATTAATTTAATTATGTCGTTAATTAATCTTGTTTAGCATAATCTACTGTTTTTTTAGTAAATTAAATATCAGCATTGTGGTGTGGCAAAATTGATTGTTGTTTGCCTTGAATCTGTGTTGTGAAAAGCAATTTCAACTCATGAACACTAACTATAAGATCGCCTTTTTCGGACGCCAAATTTTTTTGGACATTGTGCTGTAATAGGTCTTGAGAGGCCTCTAAAAATTTAGATAAATCTGTAATTAATTACTTAATGAAATGACTAGTTAATCGTTGGATACAAGATTAATAGTCAAAGTTTTTAACAAATAATTACTTTTTTTATAATAATACCTTCATAAAACAAAACTAAACTTCTACCTCTTTTACTTAATTATGAAAATGTTTATATATAGAGAATTACTTTAGGAATGAATTCACTCATCAATAAAAATAAAATAATTAAAGGAAGAGCATTGGCAAGAAGGAGTATTATTGTCCAAAGTCGCAAACCAACTCAAACCTTTAGGTTTCAAAAAGGAATAATTCTATTTCCAACTCTAAGGAAATCTCGTTTATAGACCATCTTATCATGACAGATACATTGTTTCGATCTATAAAAGCAAAGATCATGGGAACAGAGAAACAAAAATATCATTCAGGGGTCAAGAATCACATTACATTTTTCCTTCAGAAAACAAACAAAGCAAGCTAGTCATCAATGGAAAATAGGCGCTCTTACGAGGAGATCGAACCCTATTGCAAGTGGCAGAAAGATGAATACGCAGAAGTTCTTGAAATCCGTCTCCAAGGTATTTGATATTTCAATACATTTTGCAATAAATAAATAAATTTTCCTCATTTTTATTTTTTTATGAATTTTGTTAGTTAGTCTCAAAAAAGAACAAATCAGTCTTACAATCAACACTAGTGATGTTCTAAAGATAAGCGGAAAATGTTCTGCGGATGGAATTACATGGTTTCCATTTCACAAAGAAGTCAAACTTCACCCAGACTGTGAAAAAGAGAAAATTCTTGGACAGATTTCAGGCGGGAATCTTTTGATAAAAATGCCAAAGAGAGTACGTGAACCTACGCATGGTACGCTAATGGAATTCATATCTGCGCTAAAATTTTCAGTTCCCAGGCTATGTATGGGAGGAAAGACAGCTCTGACTCTCGGGGCATTCGCTTCTCTGGGGGTGGTGGCGGCTGTTGTGGCCTCTGCAGCATACAAAAATCGACTGGCTTTTCCTGTTGAGTATTAACTCTTGACTTTGTATATTCAATGTACAAGATTTATTTGTTCTCCCTAATCACAGAATTTAAATGGATCAGTTCCGATTAATTCATTTTTTTTTTTTTTTGATTTTCAATTTTTTTGTCCTCCTAATCACAACACTAATACGACTGTCAAACATTCAATCTCAATCTATGGATAATATTTAGGTGACCGACTGGTCCCATCATGCCATGTTGAAATTCACCCAATCTAGTTAACAGTTTTATCATAGTAAATCTAAACATAAATAACTGAGAGCCTTCAATTGAATTCTCTTGGGAATGTATACACTTTTATGTAGATGGCAACATGGCCTGATTAACATTCATGAGTATTATTTGTGGAAAAAAAAAAAGAATACAGAAGTCCAAGAAAATGAAAAAAGGCCTACTTATGCATTACATGTTCCCAACTTTTTAATCACGAGAGAAATTAAAATACACTTGGTAACCAAAGCTTAAACATAATGATTGTACAAAATTGTATTGCAAGTAACTTGATATTTATTAATAATTTTATGGGATAGTCATCAATTTTATTATTTCATTATTGATGTATATTTAAGTAGTATTTATCAATGAATGCAACATCATTCAATTAAGATATAAATTTGGCGCTTAATAAGGAAGAAAAAGTAGCTTGTAAAATTTTACTTTACTATGAAAATGGTTATCTTCTCTGTGAGTTAACTAATCAATTGGAACAAAATAACCCTTATGTGTAGGAAAGTTTAAAACTAATTAATGATTTGGAATATAAGTTTAAAGAATTAGGATTCATCCCAAACCATAATTGGCTATTAATTGAGCAGTGAAATACTATATTACATTATTTTATTCTTATACTATAATTTGATGATTATAATCTTTATAATATTCATAATTTAAATCTTTATTCATCGAAATCAATTTTAATATTTTAAAATATAAAAAAATTATCATCCAATTAAAAAATATATTGTTACTTTGGATATAAAAAATTCTATAATTTAGATACTGTATTATTACTTGTATATATATACTATGGTATGCTCAAATTCTACCCGTTTTATTATATTTTAAGTTATTAATCAACTCCCAACCATAAATTTGCACTCCTAGAAATGAAGAAAAGGAGAGTTGTGAACTAAAGGAAGAATACTATATTGTCTCACCCATGCAAGAGAATATTGTCAAGAAGGATTATCCAAAGGCACAATCGAACTTATATCCTCAGGTTTCAAAAAGGAAAAATTCTTCTTAATTTCAAAGTGCAAAGAAGCCCCATGTGCCACCATTACAGTGCATATAATAGCAAGATCAGAAACCAATAGAAGAGACAAAAAAACAAGACGTTCTTGAAGTCCAAACACTAGCCATCAATGTCAAATAATATCCCGTCAAGAGTTGCGTAACAATATCGCGTCAGAAGACAAACGATCGAAACTAGTCATCAATGTCTAACAACAGAAGAAATAACTGCTTCGAACCCTTGTGCAAATGACGAATAGACGAAAAACAAGACGTTCTTGAACTCCATCCTCCAAGGTATTGCCTTTATGCATTTTGTAATAAATCGTGGTGTCCTAAAGATTACCCGAGACCGTCCGTACGAAGATAGCAGTGGTTTCAGCAAAGAAATCGTTGTGTCTATGTCTTAACTCAGACTTTGAAATTTGTTCTAAACACACCCCAAATCAGGTTTTTGAACATTTCTCTTATCGTAAAACCTTATGTTAAAAATTAAATTTTTGCTTCTCCTATTTTTGTTTTCCGTTGTTTATATTTTTTTAAGATAAATAAATAAATAAATAAATTTATTCTATCATGTGATTGTTCTATTAAGTGTACTATAAGATGAATTAATTTAATCTCTCTTAATAGTTACTTTGGTTTTTTTAATTAATTTTAGTATTTGATCTTTCTTATGTCATTAAGTTTTTACAAAGTTTCTATTATATAAAAAATTAATTTAGTCTAAAATAGTTTTTAGATGATGCGTATTTAACTTGAAATGAAAAATAATATTTATTTTTGTAAGAGTAAATGAATAATCATCTGTGAAAAAAATAATCTATTAATTATTAATTACCAGTTACAGATTTAGAAGGGCTAGAAATTAAGAAAAAGAAAGTTATGAACTAAAGAAAGAATATAGTCCCACCCACGCAAGAGAAAGAATGTCAAGGAGGATTATCAAAAGACACAAACCAACTTAAATCCTCGGGTTTCAAAAAGGAATAATATATATTTTTTTAATTTCAGACTTTAGAAAGAAACCTCATGCGCCATGATCGTACTGCAAATTTTTACACATATAAGAGCAAGATCAGAGAAACACAAAGACACAACACACGCATACATGTACACAATGAGCATCAAGTCAAGAATTACATAACAAATTTCTTTCAGAAAACGAACGAAGCTATTCATCAGTGGAAAACAAGCTCTCTCTTACAAGGAGTTTGACCCCGTATTACAAATGGCGAAAAGAGGAAGCACTGGATGTTTTTCAATCTGTTGAATGTGGCATCAGTCAAGTTAGAATCCATGTCAGCAATAGGGATGTTGATCGTCCTTAATATAGATCAAAAAATTGTACTTGCCCTAGTCAAAAACTCTCCTTCATATAATTTTTATCCTCTTAATGGATGTGTTTGACAACACTACTAAACTGGATTATTTCAAATGAATTAAAATGAATTGGACTGAAATATAATGAATTAAATGAAAACTTGTACAGTGTTTGGTGCAGCACGTACTTGTATGGTTAATGCAACACGTATTAAACTATTTATAAGTTAACATATATTTGGTATAGCATGTACTTATTATATTAATATTTAATATTTTTAAAGTAACAATAATAATACTTAAAAAATATATTTGATACAACATGTATGGTATTGTATTAATATTTAATATTTTTAAAATAATAATAATATTTAAAAATAAAACATCTGTTCTTTGTGCTTCAAGTTGACCTGGTGTACATGCATTTGAGGGTATTTTTTTTTTTTTTTTTTTATGAAACTATCACTTCATATTAGTTGAAGCAGTAGAAGGAGAAGTTGCTTCCAGACCATTGATCCAAATTTTCCTTTTGGAGTTCATTACCATTTCTTATGTCACTGATAAACTTTTGAAATAATCAACTTTTCCACCCTTTTGTTTTAGTTGTCATAAATTATGCAGATATATTGTCCCCTTAATTTAATCATGGTATTATATTTATATGCCAGTGTGATGTTGACGAAATCATGTTTTTAACTTACTATTTGCAAGATTCTGTCTTCATGTACTTTATACTGCTTCAATTTTAGTTTGACATGCCTGACATTGTTTGTTAAGGTTTTTACATGAAAATGCAAGAGGAAATTGGTTTTCTCCTAGAAATTTTTTATAGTATAAACTAAACCACATCATAACTTGGTGCAGACACTTATTTCTCGTAAAATTATATCAATTCAATCAATCAAAATAAAAAATAAAAACTAAATGATTTCACCTTAAATATTTTCAATCCATCTCCTACTTAAACTATGCACATATCATGAAATATACAATCAAGATAAAGGTTCTACAAAATGAAAAAATTTCCTTCACATGATCATGATTATCACGAGCGTGATAATCATACTAATAACTTATAGATAAATGTAGAAATCAAACCAACATCTTATTCCATAGACTAGAGAAACTCTAGTAGAAGCCAATTTGATCTCTCTTGGCTTTGTTCCATAATAGTTCTTTGAAATGTAGTGGACTTTTAGTCAACAAAATTAAAAAAGCATTAGATAGGCACCCACTTGAGAATTTTAAGCGTCCTAAAACTTCACAACAATTGTTAGGATAATTAGGCTAGCTCATTCATTAACAAAATTTAGTGTTCATATATTTTCAGAGTTATGTGATGCTTAGAGTTTGACTAGAGTATGAAAACGTTAATTGATTTTTTTCAAGGACGAAGTGCTTGACCAAGGTTTGATGGGTGCTTGAGCAAGACCTGAAGAATTGAAGATAGAGAGCTGGCAATCAATTAGTGCCCAAGTGGCCTGAAGTACTTGACTTGTGCTCAACTAGTGCTCGAGCAGCACCTTTTTAAGAATGGGTGCTCAACTAATGATTGATTAGCACTTGAGTGGTCACCTTTTAGAGACCTAGCATTGGATCTTCGCTTGACTTTCTCTCAAATGGCTAACTTACTTGGGCAGTCTACTCGACCACTGCTCGAGCAACCTTATGAGAAATATAAAATCCCAAGTTTTAATTTTAGGGTTTATGACGGTTAAGTATTCCTTAACCTTTCTAACTTAAGTTACTTTCTATAATTACAAATCTTATTTTGATTATTGTGATTTGTATTTGATTGTTCTTGGAAACCATAAATACTAAACTTTCACTCTCTAAAAACCTAACTATGAGCTTTTAGAGTTTTGCAAGGTATGGGTAAAGTTTCGATTTTTGAACATGTCATTCATGAATTCATAGGAGTAAGAAACAATTAGAGTTTTGATTACTAAAATTACAAGAATTCTTATGAGAAAAATTATCGATTGTGAGTTTTCTTTTTTTAGTGAATTTTTAGGTAGTTCCTAAATAGCACAAAATGTTTTTATCTTGTAAAAAATTTTTTATAAAATTTTCTCTTGTTAACAAATCTTAAGTTCAATTTATTTAAGTGCGTTGACAATTATATTGATTGAATACATTGTTGGGATTTATTTGTGATTGGTTTAGGTTGAATGGTTAGATATTTATTTGCTTTTGATTCATTTATGACATAATAGATTTTAAAGTGTTTTAATTTACTAAATAAGTTTTTTAATTTCTACATAAAATACCTTTAAGCCCTTTTAGGTGTTTTAAGGTCTAAGTTTAGGAAATTTTACTTGGTATCAAAGCCTAAGTTCAACCATTGACCCTTAGTCTAAACTAGATGTGAGAGCAAATCTTAAGGCATGTCTATTCCACTATATTTTGATGGTAACAACTACCTTTATTGAAAGGTTAGAATGAGAGCATTTTTTAAATCTGTTGATGAGAGAGTGTGGATGGCTTATGTGAAAGCTTGAAGTCTTCTTTCAGTCATAACTGAGATGTGTCTAGGATTAAAGAGTTTAGTCAGTGGATTAAGGTTGAACAAGTTAAGTGTAATTAGAATAACAAAGTGTAACATCCTGAAAAATATGTAATAAATGTGTTGGATTAGAGAAAAAATATAGAAGATAAGTTTTAGAAACACGTTAGAACGAAAATTAGGCGAAAACAGGTACTATTGACAAGAAAGAGAAAAAATGTTATTTTGATAAAATTTCAATTGACTAAATTGAATGTTGAGGAGTAAATTAGTATAATAGAGCGTGTTAGAAGGAAAGATCGATTTTATAATTCTAGAAATGTCAAAATTACTATTTTAGCCAAAAATGAATAATTTTACTAAAAATGGTGAAATGGTCATTGTACTATAGGTTGAAAGGACTTTGTCAAATTTTGATCACTCATAACTCTTGTAAATATTGTAAATAAGATGTAGAAAAAAAAATTAGAATTGAATTTGGAGGTGATTTGATAAGAAAATTATTGAAAACGAACATAAATGATACATTTTACGCTATAGAGGTAAAATGGTTATTTTGTAAAGAGTTAGCGAATTTCGTATCATTAAAATTTAATGGACTAAAATAAAAGAATATGAAAATAGCCTTAGTTCTTTCATAAATTGTGTTGTGACTTGAATGAAATTTTAAAAAGCTCAGGGACCAAATATAATTTTGAAAAGTTTGTGAAAAAATCTCATTATTTATTATTTTAAAATTAGAAAATATTTATTTTCTTCTTCCTCTTGCTGCCTACTTCTCCCCCATCTCTCTTTTCTTTAATTTTCTTCTTTAGTTCAACAAATTCATAAGAAAATGTTTAGATTTTGCATTTGTTCAAGAAGGGTAAATTGATTACTAAGATAAACTCTTTCTTTTGACATAATTTGTGCATGATTTCATAGTAGAAAAATTTATGAGTTTTGAGCTTGATGAGTTTTAATGGTCAAAATATGTAGAAAAGAGAGAAAGGAAATAGTTAATGGTGGAAATTTGAAATTAATGGCTTGATTAAGGTAAAAAATATTAAACTCTCATTTTTTCTAATTTAGAGTTTTGTGGATTAGTGATAATTGAATAATTTTAGGTGGATATGATATGGAATTGGTATAATCTAATTGATTGATGAAGTTATTTGCATTAAAAAAGAAAAAAAAAATTAATGTGTAAGCTTTGAAAAATTTGGCCACGTGAGGAATGGTTGCTTTGAATTATATTTTTGGTGGTTTAATTGTTAGTTGATATAAATGAGCATGAAGGATGAAGATTTAAATGTTAATGTTGAAAAAAATTTTGATTGTAAAAGCAAGTATATATTCGGTCACCTTAGAGTTTTAGTATTCTAAATTGTTTTGTTTTATATTTAATACCTATTCTTGGTTGTATATATATTGTGAATATTTGATAGTAAAAAGAAATTAATTAGAAAGGATAAAATGAAAGAAATTGGAAGAATGTAAAATGAGAGAGGTTCTATTCTTATGTTTAGAAGTGTGTTGGTTAGTTTTTGACATGTTTTGTGTAGTATATATGTACATAAATATATTAAGAAATAAATGAAATTGGTAGAGAAAGATTTTAATGTGTAAAATAGAATAAATTTAGAAAAAGGGTAAAATTATCCATTTTAAATACTGTTTATCAAGATTTAAAAATAATGAAATTTAATAGGGTTTTTATGCTAGAAATTGTATGGTGAAATAATGGGATCAATCATAATTGATTTGGTTCAGTAAATGATGAGAAACGTTTGAAAAGGGTGAAATAATAATTTTGACCATAAATACCGATTATGAGTTATATTGAAGATAATTATGTGTAGTCAAATACCTTTGAAGAACGTGGAGAAAAAACGAGTGAATATGCTAACAAATCGAATTTTTTTTAATAAGGAATGTGTGTGTGTGTGTGTGTGTATTTATATGGGTGAATATTTATGATTATAGATTTCTAAGAACTGCATCAAATATTCACCATTATATTAGGTATTCTAAAATACTTTATCAACCTTAGGTATTTTAGTTAGAATGGTTAATATAATAATTATATTATTATTATCCTTATTATTGTTGTTATAATTATTATTATTATTCTTATTATTATTAACATGATTGTTATTAATATTAACTTGGTTGTAATCGTTATTTTTATTAATTGGTTAATTGTACGTGTATGTGGATGCATTGCAGATTTGGTAGCTTGTGTGTTTCTTGTTATAGTAGTAAAGTTAATGAAATTACTAAAATGTTCTGAGGTCTAACTAGGGTTGAAATTTATAATAATTAGCTAATGGTTAAATAAAATGAATAATTGAATGATTAGGATAACTGTGGATCAGTAATGAATTCCCTTACACTCCAACTATGTTGTTAAGTCAATTTATAAAAGAATTTTATTTTAGCCATGGCCATAATTGGGAAGACGTGGCTCCAGTGTGGGCCTTGGCCGGGGTGGCACGGTCATATTTCACCTATGCCCAAGTCTGGAGGTGGGATCGTGATATAGGTCTTCTAAATGGTATTCGAGGGACATGTTGAACCCATGGAAGAATTTATACACAATCCGACAAAAAAAGTAGGTGTGTAGGATGAGGATAGTGCCAGAGTTGTGGCTTTGATCCATAATTACCCTAATTATTACTAGTCAAATAAAAATAAAACAGAATAATAAGACTAGAATGAATAGAGTGGAAAGGGTATAGAAGAGCAAAAATTTAGAAAGTAAACAAAATACTTCTATGTGCTAAATCTGTTGGTAGATTATATGCATAGTTATTAAAATCGCAGCACATTGTGATTATCTAGTACTGGTAGTATTTTGGTTTCTTTTGTAGGTTATGTAGTCTATATGTATAAGTGAACTCTTATAAAATTTTTATAAGAGTTACTATTTATTTAGTTAAGTGATACTATTTATGTAGTCAATTACTATTTATATGACCATTTATGTCGATTTATTGGTAAGAGTGTTATTCTAGTGAATAGCTTAAGATGAATAGGCACTAGGTATAATTCTACCATAACTTGGGGCGTGATATTTACTAAATTGCCTGTTAGGGTTTTGTGTTTCTTAATTGAGTAATTTTATATTACTCACCTCGTTATTGAACATTATTTTATAGGTAAGGTTAGTAGAGCGACAGATCTATGGAACACCTCTAAGACTGGGTTGGTTCAGATAAAGGCATGCTATTATTTATAATAGGTTTTAATTTGCTTTATAGAATAAATGTTTATAATATAAAAATGTGTATATTGAAATCGTAATAAAGAAGAGAAAAAAAATTTCCAAACAAGGTTTTGTTTTTTCATTACTATTTTTCAGTAATTAAAATTAACATTGCAAATATCTACTCTCAATATATATGTATATCTTGGTATATCTGTATATATTGGGGTTATAGGTTCCACACAAAACTACAAATGCAATTTTCATGGCTGTATCTTCAAAAGAGTTCAAAAGGATATTTATGTATGAGGTTGCAAAAGATGCATGGGATATTCTTAAAATTACAAATGAAGGAAATGAGACTGTAAGAAATTTTAAACTTTAGATCCTCACATCTAGGTTTGAAGAGATTAGGATTAAGGATGATGAAACGTTTGATGAGTTCTATCATAAATTGAATGTTATAGTTAACTTAAGTTTCAATTTAGATGAGAGAATTCCTTAGAGTCAAGTAATTAGAAAAGTGCTTAAGAGTCTACCTAAGAGGTTTTGCTCCAAAGTCACTACCATTGAGAAAATTAAAGACTTAAACTCAATTAGGATAGAGGAATTAGCTAGATTACTTTAAACTTATGAGTTTAGTTTTCCTCCTCTTAAGAAATCTAAGTCTATGGCTTTTAATATTAGCAAGTCAAAAGCTGAGGCAAATTCAGATGATGAGTCATCCAATGATGAGGAAATGGCACTGTTTGTTAAAAAATTTAAGAAATTCTTTCATGTTAAAATAAATTCAACTAATAATAGTCAGAATTTTCTTGAGAGGAAGAACTTGTTTAAAGATCCTAAAAAAGAAAAGAAATTATCTCAATTTCTTCAATGTCATGAGTGTAAAGTTCACATTAGAACTTAGTGTCTAAACTTTTTAAAAGGAAAGAAAGTTATGAATACCTGTCTAAGTGATGATGAGTCTAATAAAGAGAACAGTGATGAGTCCTCTACAAATGAGTCAACATTGCTTTTATCTCTTTTATCAATCTCGAGTCTTCAAATACACCTAATACCAAGTCTATAAATAAGGAAGATCTTAGTAATGCTTTTAATAAACTTTACAAAGAGAGTGTGAAATTTAAGAAAGTAAACAAGTATGTCCTAAGAAAGTTTAATGGTGTTGAGTTAAAGAAAGAAGGGCTTTTAGCTAGACTTAAAGACCAAAAGAAGTGTGTTGAAAGTTTAAAAGAGCAAAAACAAGATCTTGAGAATTAAGTGAAAGCTCTTGAAGTTGAGTTGATTGATGCTAAATCACTACTTTTAAAATTCCTGTCTAGAATTAAAAAGTTAGATGAAATGCTAAGTGTAGGTCAAACATCTAGTAGTAAGTTAGATTTGTGTTTTACCTCTACTAATTCAAATAAAATTTTTTACTTTAAATGGATTTAAAACTATGTTTGTACCCTCAAGTACTATTTTTTTTAGAGCCTACACCTTCTAATGAGTCTCAAACAAAGTCAAAGAAAGCCTTCCTTGGTCGTAAATTAAAATAAAAAACTATTAAGAAAATCATTTCATAAACTTATGTTAACAAGCAAACTAATAAAACTCATAAACTAAATATCTCTTCTAGATTTGTGCCTATATGTTATGAGTGTGGAAACAATGACACATTATGTCAAATTATTTTACACTGAGAAAGACTAGAAGAACTTTTAGAATGTGACTTTTAGGACCATTTAAAATAATTTTATTCAATAAGTCATAGAATTAGCAAATTAGACTGAGATGATTAGTGAGAGACTTAAGTTTCTCACTAATTTTCACTTACAGTGTCAACATTTTAGCAATAATATAAGCAAAAACCTTATTGTTTATGTTGCACTTAAGGTTAAAAATAATTTGATTTAGTATTTGAATACTAGATGTTCTAGACACATATGTAGTGATAGGGCTTTGTTCACAAAATTAGAAGAATGCATTGCAAATATTGTGAAATTTGGTGATAAAGGTCAAGCTTAAATTAAAAGTAGATGCAATGTAAAAAATAAAGGAATGCTAGTTTTAGAAAATGTGTTATTTGTTAAAGGTTTTAAGGTAATGTGGGAATCTCATACCCATTTAAATAATAAATAATGACTTCTAAACATATATTAAAAAAAAACTAATTTTTTTTCTTTTATTATAATCAAAATAAGCATTTATCACAATTCAACATATATATACTTATTTACAACATGCACCATATATTAAAAATACGATTTTAAAATAAAAGTATAATTATTACAGTAACAACTTGTATACCCAACTCTTTTAATAGGTCACTATCTCGAGAATTTATCTAATTCTGCTGCCCTATTAGCTATACCTAAAAATTATTTCAACTACAGAGTGAGTAATTTAGAATTACTCAGTAAAAAATATAAAACCTAATAAAATAATTTAATGTATCCTTACATCAAATTTACAACGCTAGAAAGGTATTTTAAAATACCTCTTTCGACAATGGATGTTGACAGAATGAAGCGTAAATATAAATAATACTTAATCATTAACTTCACACAACTTTATATATATATATATATATATACACACAAACATATTCAATCAATCATTCAAAACACTTCTAAATTTCACACTCATACTCATTCTCTAGCAATGGAATTTTTTTTTCACGTAATTAATTTTTAATCATTTACATGTACACTCAATTAACCAACATTCATCTACTTGACCAAAATGATCACCAAACACCAATTGAACAGTACCATAACTAGACAATTTTATCCTTTTTTTATTTTTCTTTCATTTTATATATCTAAACCAATTTTTACCAATTTCATGGTTTCATAATACATGTAACACCCCTTTCCTTTCATTTCTAATCATGTGGCATATAGTACATTGAAATTTTTGAAAAGACAAAAAAATCAACGCTTTCTCATAGTGAACTGAAGTTTTCATTTGTTCAAAAGAGTTTATAAAAAGTAACCACATAAATAGTATTATTTTTTTTTCTAAAGAATTATTATGCATTTTAATGAAATTAATACTTCAGAGTATACAGAAAAGGAATTACATAACAATGGCCTAAACCTTAGATATACTATGCCCCGTCCGAAAATCTTTGCCTCAATTGCACTTTCCGAAACTGCTACCGCAATATCGTAATTACCTAAAAATAATAATCCCACAAAGGGGTGAGCACACCACATGGCTCAGTAAGATAATACAATACTTAAATAAAGGAAGGAGCATGTTACCTGAATCCCTACTTATTTTAGCCATTTCACGCAATTCCACACACACAAGTAAATGCATGTCCACATATCAATATATATGTTCCAACAAGCATATGCTCAATAATGTACATAAGATATCATATCATCTTCTCTTGAATTCTAAGCATTATATCATCTATGAATTCGGTATAAATATCTTAATCAGAGTAACACTCCTCATGATATACCATATACAGATAATGCAATCTCAATCCATATATTTTCTAAATGAATCACGTTATCACCCGTGTCCATTTAAATTCTATTTCTATTCATATCAACGAACACCAACATGATCATATAAAATCATTACATAGTTATTCGTATAAATAACGACTAATGCCGCGACCCCATACAGAGGAACTGCTTAGAAGCTGGTATAACCACACAGTATCAATCACACACTCGGCCTGAGATAGCCAAAATATCCTAGGCACACCATCAATACCCACATAGGATACAGATATTTCAAACACCTAAATATAGATACAACCGAGGGTATTAATAAAAACAATAACATTGTTTCTGTATGCCATTTCCACTCTCGAAAGATTGGTGATAGGAATTTTATTGCGTTTACAAGTGATCGATTATACTAAGGAACATTATGGATCATGGTTGTTACTCTAGGCCACTGGTCATTTGGTGGACAGCTGTGGATTCCACCTACCCCTCAGGGTACCACAGTCTTAACGTCACACCTCCATTAGAAACTAGCTTACAAGCCCAGTTGAGGGAGATGGAACATACATATCCGATCCACGTATCACAATTATCTCAATACTGGTTCATTACCAGTCTATGTTATCATACATTCATATTATCTCTTTATTTTCACTAAAGCAAGATAACCTGACAGTTATACTATAATCACAAATACACGTCCTCCATTCTTTATCCCATACTAGGAATTCTTTCGCCTACATTAAACCTTGACTACACTATTATAGGGTCACATATCAATTTAATCCTAGTCGTTCGCTAAAATGTACGGATGATAACAATGTCACTCATAAACACATTTATAAACGTGTAAACTAATAAATCAAATGACCCGCAATCCATCCAATACACCTTTTCAACAATATCCTCAAACTTTCACATGATCTTTAATCTATTACGGATTCACCCATATTCTT